>SJYG01000250.1:1246172-1266321 GCA_006410535.1 Litocranius walleri | reverse complement strand
TCCGGGCAGACCGGGCAGCGCTTGGACTTTGCTCTCAGGCGGGTTCCGCCCGCACAGGGAGCCTCGCTCCTCTGCTCTTGTCTTGCGGACTCTAGAGAGGCCGGGCTGCTGAAAACAGCAGGATGCCGTTCAGAACCCACCAGTCACTGGCCCAGGGCCCAGGAGGCCGCAGTCCTCCCCGCTCCACCCCACCCAGCTTTCCTTCCCATTTCCAGCTTGGTCAGAACGAGACGTCCACGAGGGGGCCTTCCCCTGTCCCCCAAGAAAGGGTTTATGAAAGGTCCGCCGTCTTGCAGCCCCGGGTTAAGCTCAAGGCATGCAGGGGCCAGTTGGATGACATGAGCTCCGGCTCTATAACCAGGAGGGTCTGCAGTCTGTGAGCTCGATGGACCCAGAGAGGCGAGACCAGAGGCCCACAGCAAGGGTCCCGCCCACGGCCATCCCAGGGTTCCTGACCCGTGCAGTCTGGGAAGGAGTGGCTCTTCGCAGGTCAGGAGCTCGGTGCATCCCGCGGCTCCCAAGAGCAGCTGCCGGATGCTCCCGAGCCCCTGTGAGGAGGACTGTGCAGAACGCTCAGAGGCTGGGGGGTTCCACTCGACTCTGCTCATTCCTTGGAGCCTGGACCTCCCTGGCCAATGGGGGGAAATGAGCCCGTCACTCCTGCCGGGCACTTCATTGGGACGCAGCTGGCTTTGCAGCTGGCCACGCTGGGGACCCCTGGATGCCCCTTGGGGTGCAGCCAGCTTTCCTCCAGCACAGCCGTGCACCTAGGCCACCTCTCCCAGCCCCCTGGGCTTCTGGGTTCCAAAGACCACCATGTGTATTTCCCAGAAGCATTGCAGTCGCTCTGGACACGGCACAGAGCTGGGGGCTGTGAACAAGCACAGCTCTGTCCCGCTGTGCCTGCGGGGCCCAGACACCCCCACCCTGGGTGGCCCCCTCCCCTTTTCCGGAATGTCCCCTGTTCCACATTCTCCCTTTCAACTCTGGGCCATGTGCTGGCACCAGGTCAGCACCCACTGCCCAAATCCACACTCTCTCCATCACCTCGATTGGCCTCAGTGTTCATTGTGGAGGCTTGAGGCCCGATTTCCTTAACCGCAGGGTCACGACAGAACCGACCATGGTCCTCAGCCTTGACCTGGGCCCCCCAGAGGGACCCGCTTGCAGTTCTAGCCGACTCTTCCGAGTCTTAGAAATGTGCCTGCACCCCCCCATTCTTGATTCTCAGGTTCAGCTCTTCCTGTTTCCCCGATAGCCCCCTGCCCCCGAGTCCCATTCTCAGCAGGCCACACAGCACACCCCAGATGGGGAGGGCAGCTTTGCAGAGCCCCAGGGGCCCTGGTGGGGCCTGGCTGTGGCCCCAGGGAAGGGGCCGGGGCAGGTGCTGCCCCTGTGGGCGAGGGCCTTGGACGAGAGAGTGGCTCTGGGGGCACTCGGCTCAGTCGAGAAGCCGAGGGAGCAGGTGCCCATATGCCCACTCCCTGGGCCCTTCCTGCTCTGGTTCCTGTGCCCAGGAGGTGGGGCGCAAACCAGAGAGAAGGCTGTCGGGACAGGCTTGCTGCTCTGTCCTGGCTGAAATGAGCGTTTATGATTCATATTACAGTTGCTCTTTGAACATTCACGAAAGACCCACTGTGGCCCACAACCTCTCTTGTACACATTTTTATTTTCTTTCAAATTAATTTTTTTCACTTGCTTAATTTTCAAGTGAATGGGTGTTAAGTTGCTTCAGTTGAGTCCAGCTCTTTGCGACACCCCTGAATTTCCAGAGGAAGGAATCCCCAGTCAACACAGTAAAGCATGAGGAGCCCTGCCCATGGCTGTGCTCTGAGACATCCTTGCTGGAGCGTTCGCTCTTCACATCTCCCTGGACAGACTGCTTTCCTAAAGTGGCCCAAATCCCGAATTCCCTTTGTCACCAACCCGGGAAACCGTCCCTCCCTCCTGTGTTAGACCCCTCCCTTACCTTCCTCTCTATTGGGTGAATGTTTCTCTTCTGGGGGAAAGTACATTCTCTAATCGTTTTCTGGAGACGGAAGGAAGGAGATGTATTTTGTGAGACTTTGTGTGCGTGGAGTTTTTAGTCTAACCACACTCGCAGTGCATGTTGTAACTCGATGTGGTATTAGAGGTTGGAAAACTTTAGTTAGAATTTGAAGGGATTTCTGCATTGTCTTCTGACTCTGAGTGTTGCTCTTAAGAAACTGCACGGTATTCTGATCCCCGGTCCTGCCTCATCCTGCCCCAGAAGCTATGGCACGCTGCCCCTGTGCTTGGAGCTTGGCTGATTTAGGCTGATGTGTTTTAGTGTGAGCACCGGGTCACCCAGCTTACCAGGAGGTCAGGAATGCTTTCTGCCTGGAAGCTCATTCTCTCGGCTTGGGAAAACTTTGTCCTTCTGTCCCCTTCCTCCCCTTCTCCCTGTCTTCCTTCTAGAACCCCATTAGCCAGATGTTGGGACTCGGACTTGATACGCTGATTCTCTTCTTCTTCTCTCCAGCCTTGGCTTTCAGTTCTACTTAATGCCCTAGACTTTCTCATCTAACTTTTCTGCTTAATATTTTTGCTTCTGCCTTCATAATTTAATCCTCCAAATGTTTGTTCTCTGAAAGTTGGTCATTCCCCTCTTACTCATAGGTGTAACATCATCTTATTTCCCTGAGAATAATATAATTCTTATATTTCTTAGAAATATAACGCTTGCATTTATCTCACAGTTTTGCCTCTGTCCCTTTCATTGTCTGTGTACTTCAGAGCCTCTTTTGCTGTGTTTCATCCCAGCTGCTGTCTCTCACGTTGGAGGGTCTCCCTGAGTGACAAGGGCTTTACCTTAAGGTGAACTGGAAGAGATTCTGCTATTTTCTTGGGGACATTTTTCCTTTCATCTTTTTTTTTCTTTTTCCACTGAGGAATTCAAGTCAGGGCAGGCACCTAAGGCAAAAGAACAAAATTAAAAAACATTAGACTGGAAAGGAAAAAGTAAAACTGTCTTCTGTGGGTGATATGACTTTGTAGGTGGAAAACTCTAAGGAGTTCCCCCAAATGAGCTATTGAATGAGTTCGGCAGGGCTGCAAAATACAGAAACAGTATGCGAAATGCAGTCATACTTTATACACAAGCAGCAGTCCAGGATGAAGCTTTAAAAATTCCACTCATAGTGGCGCAAAAATACAGTAAAAGATTCGGGGATAAGTTTAACAGAAGGCGTGCAGGATTCGTACACTGAAAATACGGATGCACAGCGCGGCTGAGAGGAGCCGAGGATGAGCCGAGTGGAGATGTCTGTGGACTGGAGAACCAGGATTGTTGTGGGGGGCACTTCTCCCCAAATTCGCATGAAGAGTCACCGCAGGGCCTGTGAGGACCTCGGAAGGCTGCTTTGCAGGCAGGGACGCGCTGGATCTACAGCTTGCATTAAAATGCGAGCAAGTGTCTCCCCTCGTCTGTGGGCTTTCTGTCCCCAGTGGCGATGCTTGTGAGCTGAGGGTTGAGGTTCCAGAGCAGCCTGATTCATGAGGCTTCTCCTTTGGCACTGGCACTCACTGTGTCTCGTTCAAGAAACTCTTTTATTTTGAAGCATGAAGATTTACGGTTTCAAACATTTACAGCATCATCTTCATGTACAGGTCTCAGCCCTGCTGCAGCTTGTGTGTGTGTGAATGTGTGTGTGTGACAGTGTTTGTGTGTGAATATGTGTGAGTGTGTGTGTGAATGTGTGTGTATGAGTGTGTGTGTGAATGTGTGAGTGTGTGTGAATGTGTGTGTGTGAATGTGTGTGTGAATGTGTGTGTATGAGTGAGTGTGAATGTGTGTGTATGAGTGTGTGTGAATGTGTGTGTGTGAGTGTATGAATGTGTGTGTGAGTGAGTGTGTGAGTGTGTGTGTGAATGTGTGTGAGTGAGTGTGTGTATGAGTGTGTGTGTGTGAATGTGTGTGTATGAGTGTGAATGTGTGTATGAGTGTGTGTATGAGTGTGTATGTGTGTGTGAGTGTGTGTGTGAATGTGTGTGTGTGAATGTGTGTGTATGAGTGTGTGACTGTGTGTATGAGTGTGTGTGAATGTGTGTGTGTGAATGTGTGTGTATGAGTGTGTGTGTGAATGTGTGAGTGTGTGTGAATGTGTGTGTGTGAATGTGTGTGTGAATGTGTGTGTATGAGTGAGTGTGAATGTGTGTGTATGAGTGTGTGTGAATGTGTGTGTGTGAGTGTATGAATGTGTGTGTGAGTGAGTGTGTGAGTGTGTGTGTGAATGTGTGTGAGTGAGTGTGTGTATGAGTGTGTGTGTGTGAATGTGTGTGTATGAGTGTGAATGTGTGTATGAGTGTGTGTATGAGTGTGTATGTGTGTGTGAGTGTGTGTGTGAATGTGTGTGTGTGAATGTGTGTGTATGAGTGTGTGACTGTGTGTATGAGTGTGTGTGAATGTGTGTGTGTGAATGTGTGTGTATGAGTGTGTGTGTGAATGTGTGAGTGTGTGTGAATGTGTGTGTGTGAATGTGTGTGTGAATGTGTGTGTATGAGTGAGTGTGAATGTGTGTGTATGAGTGTGTGTGAATGTGTGTGTGTGAGTGTATGAATGTGTGTGTGAGTGAGTGTGTGAGTGTGTGTGTGAATGTGTGTGAGTGAGTGTGTGTATGAGTGTGTGTGTGTGAATGTGTGTGTATGAGTGTGAATGTGTGTATGAGTGTGTGTATGAGTGTGTATGTGTGTGTGAGTGTGTGTGTGAATGTGTGTGTGTGAATGTGTGTGTATGAGTGTGTGACTGTGTGTATGAGTGTGTGTGAATGTGTGTGTGTGAATGTGTGTGTATGAGTGTGTGTGTGAATGTGTGTGAGTGTGTGAATGTGTGTGTATGTTGTGTGTGAGTGAGTGTGTGAATGTGTGTATGAGTGTGTGTGTGAATGTGTGAGTGAGTGTGTGAATGTGTGTGTATGAGTGTGTGTGAATGTGTGTGTGAGTGTGTGTGTGAATGTGTGTATGAGTGTGTGTGAATGTGTGTATGTGTGTGTGAATGTGTGTATGAGTGTGTGTGTATGAGTGTGTGTGTATGAGTGTGTGTGAATGTATGAGTGTGTGTGTATGTGTATCAGTGTGTGTGAATGTGTGTGTGAGTGTGTGTATGAGTGTGTGTGTGTATGTGTGTGTGAACGTGTGTGTGAATGTGTGTATGAGTGTGTGTGTATGAGTGTGTGTATGTGTGTGTGTGAGTGTGTGTGAATGTGTGTGTGTGTGTGTGTGTGTGAATGTGTGTGTGAATGTGTGTGTATGAGTGAGTGTGAATGTGTGTGTATGAGTGTGTGTGTGAATGTGTGTGAGTGTGTGAATGTGTGTGTATGAGTGTGTGTGAATGTGTGTGTATGAGTGTGTGTGTGAATGTGTGTGTGAGTGTGTGTGTGAATGTGTGTATGAGTGTGTGACTGTGTGTATGAGTGTGTGTGAATGTGTGTGTGTGAATGTGTGTGTATGAGTGTGTGTGTGAATGTGTGTGAGTGTGTGAATGTGTGTGTATGAGTGTGTGTGTGAATGTGTGTGAGTGAGTGTGTGAATGTGTGTGTATGAGTGTGTGTGAATGTGTGTGTGAGTGTGTGTGTGAATGTGTGTGTGTGTGAATGTGTGTATGAGTGTGTATGTGTGTGAATGTATGAGTGTGTGTGTATGTGTATCAGTGTGTGTGAATGTGTGTGTGAGTGTGTGTATGAGTGTGTGTGTGAATGTGTGTGTGTATGAATGTGTGTGTGAATGTGTGTGTATGTGTGTGTGTGAACGTGTGTGTGAATGTGTGTGAGTGTGTGTGTGTATGAGTGTGTGAATGTGTGTGTGTGTGTGTGAGAGTGTGTGTGTGTGTGTGTGAGTGTCTGTGTGTGAGATACGTAAGGCAGAGGCCCACTTATATTTTTTCCATATGGACTTACAGTTGTTCTAGCCACTCTTTTTAAATTTCTTTTGGCCTTGGAGCATGGAGGGGAGAATCTTAGTTCCCGCCCACTGACCCCCAGTCTGGGGCCACGCCCCGCCTCCTGCAGGGCGAGCCCCGCGTCTTCACCACTGGACAGCCAGGAATCTCACATACCAACTCTTAAAAAGACCGCTCGCCCCCGTCCTCTGCCGCGCATGAAGCATTATTAAATGAGAGGGTGTTTTTTCATCATCTGTCCCATTTCGAGCCTATTTTATAAGAAACACTCCAGTCTCATCATCAGCTGAATTTCTGAGTAGCAGGTCCTCGTGTTCTTGAAGATTCAGTCCTTCAGGCTTCCATGGAAACCTCAGAATCATTTTTCCTAAAAAAAATTGAAATTTTAATCGGGATCATAGCTAACTGTTAGAGGAAAAGTTGTAACAGAGGGCATAATCATGACGGTTGTAACAATGTGCTCTGAATTCATGTCAGAATTTTTATTTAAACCAGCGACTAAAGAGAAACAAGGAAATGCGACAACTGGTTCGAAGAAGGACTTGCTCTGAATTGATTTCCGTTCCCTACCTGGCAAAGGTCTTCTGCAAGGCCGCAAACATCCGCCGGACCATCGAAAAAGCAAGAGAGCTCCAGAAAAGCATCTATTTCTGCTTTACTGACTATGCCAAAGCCTTTGACTGTGTGGATCACAATAAACTGTGGAAAATTCTGAAAGAGATGGGAATACCAGACCACCTGACCTGCCTCTTGAGAAACCTGTACGCAGGTCAGGAAGCAACAGTTAGAACTGGACATGGAACAACAGACTGGCTCCAAACAGGAAAAGGAGTACGTCAAGGCTGTATATTGTCACCCTGCTTATTTAATTTATATGCAGAGTACATCATGAGAAATGCTGGACTGGAGGAAGCAAAAGCTGGAATCAAGATTGCTGGGAGAAATATCAATAACCTCAGATATGCAGATGACACCACCCTTATGGCAGAAGGTGAAGAGGAACTAAAAAGCCTCTTGATGAAAGTGAAAGAGGAGACTGGAAAAAGTTGGCTTAAGTCTCAACATTGAGAAAACTAAGATCATGACATCTGGTCCCATCACTTCATGGCAAATAGATGGGCAAACAGTGGAAACAGTGTCAGATTTTATTTTGGGGGCTCCAAAATCACTGCAGATGGTGATTGCATCCATGAAATTAAAAGATGCTTACTCCTTGGAAGGAAAGTTATGACCAACTTAGACAGCATATTCAAAAGCAGAGACATTACTTTACCAACAAAGGTCCGTCTAGTCAAGGCTATGGTTTTTCCAGTAGTCATGTATGGATGTGAGAGTTGGACTATAAGGAAAACAGCATCAAAGAGTTGATGCTTTTGAACTGTGGTGTTGGAGAAGACTCTTGAGAGTCCCTTGTACTGCAAGGAGATCCAACCAGTCCATCCTAAAGGAGATCAGTCTTGGGTGTTCACTGGGAGGAATGATGCTAAAGCTGAAACTCCAGTATTTTGGCCACCTGATGTGAAGAGCTGACTCATTGGAAAAGACCCTGATGCTGGGAAAGATTGAGGGCAGGAGAAGAAGGGGATGACAGAGGATGAGATGGTTGTTTGGCATCACCGACTCAATGGACTTGAGTTTGAGTAAACTCCGTGAGTTGGTGATGGACAGGGAGGCCTGGCGTGCTGCAGTCCATGGGGTAACAAAGAGTTGGGCACGACTGAGCGACTGAACTGCACTGACCTGGAGGAAGTGTTTGTGTTGCTAACAGTTTTCTCCAGGTAACACCTGTCTCCTCAGAGTCGTAGGGTGGCCTAGTCACAGATGAAGGCACGCACCTCTGTGGGGTCAGACAGCTTTCCAAGGCTCCAGCGCTCTTAGAAAAGGGACTAATTTTGTGTTTTACTTAGTTTGGAGTCTTTTGCAGTTATTCCCTTTAGAATCCATAATCCTTGGGGGGAATCTCCTTTAGTTTCATGTATAAGTGTGTACACGTGTATATGTATATATTTCACACACACACACACACACACACCTACATGTATGAGCTTCCCTGGTGGTTCAGATGATAAAGAATCCACGTGCCAGTACAGGAGACCCAGGTTCAATCCCTGGGCCGGGAAGATCCCTTGGAGAAGGAAATGGCAAGCCACTCCAGTATCCCTGCCTGAAGAATCCCATGGACTGAGGAGCCTGGCAGGCGACCGTCTGTGGGGTCACAAGAGTTGGATACAACTGAGTGACTACGCGCGTGCGCGCGCACACACACACACACATTGTATGTGTGTCACTGATGCATAGCGCCTGACAGCAGGAAGACCAGTGCGCCCTTTCTGAGACCCCCACCCCTGCCCGGAGGCCCACAGCTCCGCCTCCCTCCTAGTCCAGCGGGCAGGGAACGGGGAGGTGGCCACATCCCACCCACTGCGCTTCCCGCCCCTTCCACCAGGCGTCGCCGTTGGAGGCCGGGCCATGAGGCGCTGCCCAGACGGGCATCAGGACCCAGCGCCCCCAGCCCCACCTCCGTCCACCTCAGCCACTGTCCCCAAAGCCCAGTCATGTCACAGAATACACAAAGTGATTTTTCAGTTTTTCTAGGATATACTTAACACAGTTACCTTACATCGCTGTATAGGCGTGAACTGTGTAAACAGCATGGTGGTCTGACTAACCGTGCGTGAAATGCCTACCTCCGTGAGTTTGGTGATTATCCGCCAGCTCATGTAGAGGCAAGAGGAAAAGCCAAGAGAAAATGCAAAACGATTTTCCCTTGTGATGAGCGCTCCTGAGATCCAGTCTGTCAACAGCTTTCACGTATATCAGTATAAATCAGTGCTGTGTTTTTGTGCAGTGCCAGTAAGTTTGGAAAACTCAGCTGTGTCCACAGGACTGGAAAAGGTCAATCTTCTTTCCAATCTCAAAGAAGGGCGATGCCAAAGAATGTTCAAACTGCCGCACAACTGGGCTCACTTCACATGCTAGCAAGGTTATGCTCAAAATCCTGCAAGCCAGGCTTCAGCAGTGCATGACCGAAAACTTCCAGATGGACCAGCTGGGTTTAAAAAAATCAGAGGAAGCAGAGAGCAAATTGCCGACCTTCAGTGAATCAAAAAGAAAGCAAGGGGAGTCCAGAAACACTCTGCTTCTGCTTCATTCACTACGCTAGAGCCTTTGACTGTGTGGATCACAACAAACTGGAAAATTCTTCAAGAGATGGGAATACCAGACCACCTTACCTGCCTCCTAAGAAACCTGTATGTGGGTCAAGAAGCAACAGTTAGAACCAGATAAGGAAAAACAGACTGGTTCAAAATTGGGAAAAGAGTATGACAGAGCTATATATTGTTAGCCTGTTTATTTAACTCACATGCAGAGGACATCATGCAAAACGCCGGGCTGGCTGAATCACAGCTGGAATCAAGATTGCTGGGAGAAATATCAACAACCTCAGATATGCAGATGACACCACCCTTATGGCAGAAAGTGAAGAGGAACTAAAGAGCCTCTTGATGAAAGTGAAGGAGGAGAGTGAAAAAGCTGGCTTAAAGCTCAACATTCAAAAAACTAAAATTATGGCCTCTGGTCCCATCACTTCATGATGACTAGATGAGGGAAAAGTAAAGTAACTGGTTTTATTTTGGGGGGGCTCCAAAATCACTGTGGATGGTGACTGAAGCCATGAAATTAAAAGGCATTTGCTCCTTAGAAGAAGAACTATGACCAACCTAGAAAGCATATTAAAAAGGAGAGACATCACTTAGCCAACAAAAAGTCTGTCTAGTCAAAGCTATGGTTTTTCCAGTAGTCCTGTATGGATGTGAGAGTTGTACCATAAGGAAAGCTGAGCGCTGAATAATTGATGCTTTTGAGCTGTGGTGTTGGAGAAGACTCCTGAGAGTCCCTTGGACCGCAAGGAGATCCAACCAGTCCATCCTAAAGGAGATCAGTCCTGGGTGTTCATTGGAAGGACTGATGCTGAAGCTGAAGTTTCTATCCTTTGGCCGCCTGATGCGAAGAACTGACTCAGTGGAAAAGACCCTGATGCTGGGAAAGGCTGAAGGCGGGAGGAGAAGGTGCCGACAGAGGAGGCGATGGTTGGATGGCATCACCGACTCGATGGACATGGGTTTGAGCAAGCTCCAGAAGATGGTGGAGGACAGGAAGGCAAGCGTGCTGCGGTTCATGGGCTCGCAAAGAGTGGGAAGTGACAGCGATAGAAGAATAACAACTAGTCTGCACCACTGGCTCATGTAGAGACAGAAAGAAAAAAAAAACGAGAAAATTTTAAGAGTTTTCCTTATGAGGGGAACTCTTAGGATCTGCTCTGTTAACAGCTTCCTTATATATCAGTATAAATCAATGCTCTGTTTCTGTGCCATGTCAGCAAATAATGAAAAATACATGTGAAGTCTCAGCCACAGGCCCAGCACACAGGAGGAGCTCGGAGAATGGGGTCAGAGTGAGCGCCAGTTCCCGCCTCCCATGAGCCCCCTCCTCTCAGCCGACGGAGGCCCAGCACCTGCTCAGCCTTCCCGTTCAGGCCCCTGCTGGTGTGAGAGTCCTGGCCCTGGACCTGGCAGTGAATTCAGGTCGACGCCCAGCCCCACCGTGTGAACACATCTGGGGTGACTCTGGGGGGATGGGGAGGTCTCGGCTGGAATGGGGGAGCTGGGGAATTTTCAGAAGGGAGGTTGGAAAGGGGGGGTGGGGGCAAAAGTGGCAGGTGAAGGACATGGTCCAGAGGCCGGCCTGGGTCAGGCCTGGCCTGGAGGGGGAGTGGGCTGGGGGCTGTGCAGGGGCAGAGCCCAGCCCCGAGCCACTGTGTGGGGCCAGTGGGGGTCAAGGGGCTTAGGGCCAGAGGAGGGACATGGGCCCAGAGCCGAGGATGACAGCCACGCAGTGAGGCCCACTGACTCCTCCCTGGGGGTGACCGTGCTGATAGCATCGGGGGTCTCAGGGCCCCCGGGGAGAGACCTGGCTGTGACCACCTCGGATGATGGCTGATAATCGCAGCTCCTTGCAGCCACCAAGCCAAGCGCCGCTGTTCCCCGGGCTGTGGCACGCGCACTCCCGGGGAGGGGATGCGACGATTTCCCCAGGCTTGGGAGGTGGGCCCCTGGCTCTGGGAGGTATGGGGTCAACTGGTGCTCCGTGGAGCAGTGGCCTGTGGGACACATGGTCCCCTTCTCCCCGTTCCTGGCTCTGCCCAGCGCTGCACTCAGAACCCGGCGTGTGAGGACGCTTGCAGCCGGGAGCAGCTGTGCAGCGGGCAGTGCACACACAGGGCTGCAGCCGAGAAAGGGGGAGCCCGGGCCCTGCTGAGGCCCAGCCCAGGACGCAGGGCTGCAGCCGAGTAAGGGGGAGCCCAGGCCCTGCTGAGGCCCAGCCCAGGACGCAGGGCTGCAGCCGAGAAAGGGGGAGCCCGGGCCCTGCTGAGGCCCAGCCCAGGACGCAGGGCTGCAGCCGAGTAAGGGGGAGCCCAGGCCCTGCTGAGGCCCAGCCCAGGACGCAGGGCTGCAGCCGAGAAAGGGGGAGCCCGGGCCCTGCTGAGGCCCAGCCCAGGACGCAGGGCTGCAGCCGAGTAAGGGGGAGCCCGGGCCCTGCTGAGGCCCAGCCCAGGACGCAGGGCTGCAGCCGAGAAAGGGGGAGCCCGGGCCCTGCTGAGGCCCAGCCCAGGACGCAGGGCTGCAGCCGAGAAAGGGGGAGCCCGGGCCCTGCTGAGGCCCAGCCCAGGACGCAGGGCTGCAGCCGAGAAAGGGGGAGCCCGGGCCCTGCTGAGGCCCAGCCCAGGACGCAGGGCTGCAGCCGAGAAAGGGGGAGCCCGGGCCCTGCTGAGGCCCAGCCCAGGACGCAGGGCTGCAGCCGAGAAAGGGGGAGCCCGGGCCCTGCTGAGGCCCAGCCCAGGACGCAGGGCTGCAGCCGAGAAAGGGGGAGCCCGGGCCCTGCTGAGGCCCAGCCCAGGACGCAGGGCTGCAGCCGAGAAAGGGGGAGCCCGGGCCCTGCTGAGGCCCAGCCCAGGACGCAGGGCTGCAGCCGAGAAAGGGGGAGCCCGGGCCCTGCTGAGGCCCAGCCCAGGACGCAGGGCTGCAGCCGAGAAAGGGGGAGCCCGGGCCCTGCTGAGGCCCAGCCCAGGACGCAGGGCTGCAGCCGAGAAAGGGGGAGCCCGGGCCCTGCTGAGGCCCAGCCCAGGACGCAGGGCTGCAGCCGAGAAAGGGGGAGCCCGGGCCCTGCTGAGGCCCAGCCCAGGACGCAGGGCTGCAGCCGAGAAAGGGGGAGCCCGGGCCCTGCTGAGGCCCAGCCCAGGACGCAGGGCTGCAGCCGAGAAAGGGGGAGCCCGGGCCCTGCTGAGGCCCAGCCCAGGACGCAGGGCTGCAGCCGAGAAAGGGGGAGCCCGGGCCCTGCTGAGGCCCAGCCCAGGACGCAGGGCTGCAGCCGAGAAAGGGGGAGCCCGGGCCCTGCTGAGGCCCAGCCCAGGACGCAGGGCTGCAGCCGAGAAAGGGGGAGCCCGGGCCCTGCTGAGGCCCAGCCCAGGACGCAGGGCTGCAGCCGAGAAAGGGGGAGCCCGGGCCCTGCTGAGGCCCAGCCCAGGACCCAGCTTGGTGGCAGGGGCCGCCTGAATGGGAAGCCGAGGAGTGTGAGGGGAGGTCCGGGCCTCCGTGTCCACATGTAGCCGGTGCCCCGAGCACAGGGGCTCCGCCCAGCGTGATGGTGGTATGTTTGCGTTCAGCAGACCCAGGCCTGAACTCCTGCACGTGGGGGCAGGGAGCCCGCCTGGACAGCCGTGCCAGCAGCTGGCCCAGCAGGGAGGGGGCCAGAGAGAGTGGACCTCAACACGCAGCGGCCACTTTGCAAAGAATGTGACAACCCCCAAGTGGCCAAAAGCAAGAGGCTCTCGGGCCGCAGCGTGTCCACTGCGGCTGGCATTTCGGCCTGGGTCCTGCCTGCTCGTCCCAGCCGCTCTGGCCCTCATCCTGGGGCTCTGGCCTGTTTGGGGTCTTCCAAAGTGCAGCTCACAGGTTCTGAAGGGGAGGCTGTGGTCATCTGTGGCCACGTCATAGATCCAGTGGACAGTGGGCTGGCCCTGGTGAGGTTGAGGCTGAGCCCCCGCAGGACCAGGCGTGGGCAGGAGTGGGATTACTGGGCGGAGCCAGGCCAGCTGTGGACAATTAGGTCCCTGTTTTGACCCCAGGATGCTGGGTGCTGGCCAGAGGTGAGGTCATGGAGGTCTCAGACAGAAGCTGCGTGGAGGGTGGCGATGGGTAGCCAGCTGGTACACCCAGACAGAACCTGGGAGGCCAGTTGGGCTGCAAGCTGGCCCCTCCTGAGGAAGAGACTCCCTGGGGCTTTTTCCTGGGGGCTCACATCGGAGCATCCGGGGACCTTAGGAGATGAAACCCCAAGTGAGGCCAGGCCTGCTGTTCTTGCTGCCCCCACGGCTCTGCCGCCCAGCTCCCCAGACTTTATAGAAGGGGTCTGGACCCTCAGGGAGCCCTGGAAAGCTGCATGGTGTCCCTGGAGAGCTCGGTCTAGGCTGGGGGGTGGCTCCTATCAAAGTGGAAGCCAAGAAGCCGTCGTCTCTGACTTCCTCACTGAGCTCAGGCACGAGCCCTGTGTCCCGCCTGCACCAGGCTGGTGACCCATCCTGAGGACCAGGCTGCCTGCCGCGGGCAGGGAGGGGCCGGACTCTCAGCCCAGGAGCAGCTCCGGGCACCTTCGAGCTGTGCCATTCTGGAATCAGGAGGGGATGTCTGTTGGGCACTCACTAAAATACCAGCTCAGATGGCTACTAAAAATCCTATAAACCCAAGAAGGAAGGGCAAAACCAGGCGCTGCCTCACACGCCACTGTTTGTTGGCTCTCTAGGGAGCGGTGGTCCCGGTGCAGGTGTGTGCTCACCTGTCTGGAGCCGGGGAGGGAGGGTCCCCGAGGGGGGCTGCCATGCTGGGCTTGATGGTGATCTCCAATGGGTGCTGTGGGACGTAGGAGCTGGAGGGGGCCTCAGCTCGAGGGGCGGTGGTTAGACCACGTCAGTGCGCCTCACGCCACCTGGTGCTGGCAAGTGCGGGTCCCAGGCTCCCCTGCGGCTCTGCTTCTGTGCGCCCGCTCTGAGTCTGCCCCATGCTGGAGGTGGGGTGATGGTCTGAGAAGGGCGCCCTCTCCCCCCGGCAGGGGCGGTGCTCCTGCCTCAGCGCCCTCCTGCGCCCTTCTCTCGGAACTCATTGTCCCAGGGACCCCCAGGTTTTCACACCCACGCAACAGGGAGTGGGGCTGGGGGGGCCAGGCAGCCCTTGTGGAAGCGGGCGGCCTCCAGCAAGGACTCTGAATCTTGCTCTTGGTGCCCGGGGACGCATGGAGGTGGTGAGATCCGATTCCCTGGCTGTGTTGTGGGGCCGAGGGTGGGGCATGAGTGGGCACGGGAGGCCCCCTGGAAGCCGCTGCCGCAGTCTGGGTGAGGGCAGGTGGCCGGGGCCAGCTGACCCATCCTGATCGACTCCGTGTCAGCTTTGAAAGCCCCCATCCTGGGCTCCGGGGAGGGCGGGGTCCACTGGGTGTGGACGTGGGTGTGGCTGGCGACACAGGCAGGGACGGAGTGTGACCCCCGCTCTCTGCAGCCAGGCCCTCCAGGACCCCACAGTCCCAGGGCACACAGCAGGAAGACCTGCAGGAAGGGGGCCGTGCGTGCAAGGTTGCAGCCCCCAGAGGCGGCACTGCCCACTGAGCCTTCCCTGGCCGTCCTGTTACCTGGGTTTGAATTTGCACCCCTAGCTGGAAGCAGCCCCCAGAGTGAGATGGGGCCCTCACGTGGCAAAGGGCATCCCCCCTCAGCTGGCCGACCCCGCCACCTACCCACCTGCGCCTCCTCCACAGAAAGGCCTCTGAGTCCAAACAGCAGGACCGGGAGATGCAGGAGCATGCCCCAGGTTGAGACCCTCAGCATTCAGGTGCAATGAGGCGCTGAGCACCAGGCCCCTGCGGACATAGATCTCAGAGAAATCCAGCCCCACCCTCGGGGGAAGCCGGCGCACATCCCACTGTGGGCGGATCACGGAGCTCCGCGTCTGACTTGCATGCTACGTCTGAGCATGCTACGTGGCTCGTGTGATGACTTCTCCTGGAAGTCAGCTTTCTGGTCTAAACCGTCTGCTGAAATCATTGATTTAAGAGGGACTCTGTGTGGAGATCCTTGCTTCCATGCTTCCTGATGAAGGAACAGAGATGTTTCCAAAGTGTCTGTGCAAGGGGCTAAATGTGAGACCAGCCACGTGTTAACAGGGCCTCTTGGTTTCTGCTAACTGACCACGCTTCCTCTCTCCACTTTGTCCTGTGCTCCGGGCGACGGGGTTTAGCGGCTGAGGGTTTCTTTTCCTCTGCTCGGTGCATCGTTTGCCCATGAATGCTGTGATCTGGGCTAATCAGATATGGCGACTCTGTTCCAAGCTGACTTCAGCAGATGGCTGGTTTATTAACTTATTCAAACCCTGCACAGCAAGCAAAGCAGCGGTGCTGCCCTGCTGTGTGGAGTGTGTCTTAAATCGAGGCCTCTTGTGAATCTGAAGCTGTTCGGACATTCCCAGCACCGGCCGGGTGGCATGGGGGCCATTCTGCCTGCTCCTCCTCCAGGGTACCAGCCTGCCCTTCGCTCAGGGACACCCCTGTGGTCTCTGGGAGGGGTCTGGAAGGGCCAGATGCTGTCAGGAGCTTGAGCACGTTAGGGAGAGTGGACAGGGCTGTGGACCCCCGACTACCACCCCGGTCCCCTGCCTGTCTGGATCCTGCTGGTTCAGGGACCACTCCCCAACCCAAGGCTTAGCGTAGAGGAAGCTGAATTTAAAATGCAGCTCTGCCTGCAGTCGGGCAGAACCCTGCCTTCCGTCCACTCCTCGGAGCCAGGAGAGGCCGGTGCAGGAGGCCGTGAGTATTGGCCCCATCTACCATCCAGCCTTCCCAGGCTGGGTGTCCACAGAGCAGAGAGACAGAGGCCACGAGGGCTTTGGGGCCCCACAGCTCCTTTTCCTCCACATCCACAGTTGCCTGTTTTAACACGCTTCACTCATCCTGTTAACCCGGGGCGGCTCTGCTCCGCCCAGCGCTCAGCAGAAGGAGGGAGGTAGCAGTGGCCTCTGTGGACCCTGCTGGCTGAGGAGGCCCTGCAGGCCAGCTGGGAGAGGGGAGTCCTGCCAGGAGCCGGGGAGACTGGACAGGCTGTGCGGTGTCCAGGAAGGCGTCCTCAGCCAGCCCCGCCTGCTTGGAGCTGCGGAGCCATGAGCGGCCTGGGCAGGGCATGTGGCTCTCGGTCCAGGCCTTGCTTCGGGTCTCAGAGCCCGAGAGGCTGGCAGGACTGCTCAGCAGGGGTCGAGTCACTGCCTGTCTCTATAGTAACTGCATCTTACCTGCCTGCGTGTGTGATTGTGTTCTGTTCTCCTTGTAGATGGAGGAGATAAAATTTAAAGACAGAGCAGTCTTCGTGCTGGAGAGAGAGTTAGGGGTTCAAGCCGGGCATGCTCAGAGACTCCAGCTCCAAAAAGAGGCTCTAGACGAGCAGCTGTCCCAGGTCAAAGAGACCGACCGGCACCCGGGCAGCCCCAGGCGGGAGCTTCCTCACGCAAGCGGTGCAGGAGATGCCTCAGACCACTCGGGAAGCCCTGTAAGCACCTCCCACGCTCGCCCGGCCCACCCAGAGCCCAGACTGCCCCGCACGCGGCTCACGGTCCTGTGGGCAGCTCCCTGGGGAGTCTCGAGCCCAAGCCTTGGGGACTCTGCCCATGTCTGCAGCCCACAGGCCAGGGGGACCCTCAGCTTCTCTGGCTTGGCTGAAAGGGCCCAGAGACTTCTCTCTCTTCCCTCCTTGCTGCCGCAGCGTAGCACTGGCCTTGCCCTCCCCTGTCCCTCCCATGGGCCTCGAGCTTCAAGCTTCCAGTCGTGCTCACCTCCACCGCCAGCCCCAGGTTGCTAAGGGGCCCTCCTTTGCTGCTGGGGGATGTGGCCTGGCAGCTCCATCACCGCACGCAGGCTCTGCCCTCTGCTGGCCCTGACCCTCCTGCCGTGGTTCTTTGCTCATGACCAGCTGCCCAGCACTCGCTTTCCTTGTGAGCACGCCACTGTCTGCGCCTCGGGCTGCGTGACCACGTGGGGCTGTGACCCCACCCATCTCCTCTCACCGCTTCTCATTCAGAGCCCTCTGCAGAGTCCCAGGAGTCTGGAAAGGGTCCATTCCACAGACCCTCCACACAGTCCTTCCGGGTCGGCCCCCAGCCTCTCCTGCACCTGCTGAATGAGGAACTATCCCCCGGTCCTTCCTGGACTCGCGTCTGTTTGCTTTGAGGACAGAGCTGTGTTTGAGCCAAGCCAGCCCTAGGGCAGTGATTGTTCAAGAATGGAGCATGACATTTTACAATCTTGTTATATAAATGGCTTAACTGGGTTAAAACCAGCTCTGGCACCCGACAGATCCCATTAACTCCAGAGATTCTGAAACCAGATCAAGATGGCTTCATTGATTTTTTTTTTTTTTAAGTAAGTTCCAGAGGCTCCCAAAGTGACCTTTTAGAAACTCAATTTTGAGGGACCACTCTTCCTGGGAATCCCACTTTCAAAAGTCTTAAGCTGAACATCATTTCCTGGGGCTCACATGCCCTCCCCTGCCTTGAAAGCTGCAGGCGGCCGCGTGAAGCATGGTGCCGGCTCCTGGGGTTCTCTCAGCGTCTGGCCCACCTGCGGCATCTGCATCCACTCGCCCTTGCCCCCACGTCTGCACTCTGGACAGTTCTGCTCCTGCGTGCAGTTCTGTCCCCAGCGTGCAGCCCCAGCCATTAGAATCACGGACCATCCTGACACAGACGTGCCTTGGTTTCCGTGGTGTGTTGGGACTTGCCATGGTTTTCATGTCTGTGTCTACGAACAGTTATTTGCAGTTGATTTTTGTTTTAGGAACAGCAGTTGGATGAAAAGGATGCTCGGCGTTTCCAACTTAAGATTGCAGAGCTGAGTGCGATCATCCGGAAACTTGAGGACCGAAATGCCCTGCTGTCGGAGGAACGGAACGAGCTGGTGGGTAGCCTGAGGCCTCTGAATTCTGTGGGCCTATGCTTGCCGTGGAGGGGGAGCTGGGGTATCCACTTCCAAAGATTCCCATGGCAAAGAAGAATGACGGTGACAGGCCATTTCCAATTAAAACTTTATTAACAACATTAGGTAGGGGACCAGATACGGGCTGAGGTGCTAGTTGGCTGATCCCTGCCCTGGGTCACTGGGGCATGTGTCTCTGCTCTGTGTGTCATCTGAGACGTGTGCTACAGGCACCGTCAGCGTCAGTCCTTATGGCCACAGAGGATCGCCAGGCTGCTGGGACGTGAGCGCCCCCAGGTGGCAGAAGGCTCATGGGCTGGGCTGTTTCCCCATAGCTTTCCAGAACAGCGTGCACGGCCAGACCGCTAACGTCCAACAAACACAAGGCTTGTTCTGCTTGCTTCAACACCTCTGTTTGGAGGCTGCTGGTTCTCTGTGATGCTTTTAAACGTCGTAATATATAATCTCCTCTTTCAGTTAAAGCGTGTAAGGGAAGCTGAAAGTCAGTACAAGCCATTGCTGGACAAGAACAAACGCCTTACTCGGAAGAACGAAGATTTGTCCCACAGTTTACGTCGGATGGAAAACAAGTTAAAATTTGTCACCCAGGAGAACATAGAGATGGTAAGGAGCCCATTCTTTTGTAACTAGCCTCTTCTACGCGAGGTCTAATAGCAAGGTCAAGGCTTCCGTCTCATGGGCGTCTGTGGGGCTGGGAGCTCGCCGGCAGGGAGGCCCAGGGGTGACCAGTGACAGGGCTTCTGAGGTACAGGCAGGCGGGTGGGGAGACCCCAGCTGCCCTTCAGTGGTCAGGCCCCTCACTCCACATGTTGTGTGCTCTGTCTGGTTTTCAGAGGCAGAGAGCAGGGGTCATACGGAGACCCAGCTCCTTGAACGACCTGGATCAGAGTCAGGACGAGCGGGAGGCGGACTTCCTGAAGCTGCAGATTGTTGAGCAGCAGCACCTGATAGACGAGCTCTCCAAGGTGACCGCTGGGCGCCGCCCACCCGCTGGCCCCGCTCTCAGACCCGCCCCGCTCTGACACCCACAGGGCACCTGGCACCCAGGACACGGGCCGAGTCTCTCCCCAGGGGTTGGCTCCTGCCCCTCCAAAGCCCTCCCCCTCCTCACCTTCAGGACTGGGGCTCTCAGAGCAGCAACACCGCCTGTGTCCACCCTGGGCCTCTTACCGTGCTGGAGGCAGGACCCAGAGTCAGGGTGGGGAAGGGCCGGGCTACCGCCAGGGGTGCTGGGGAGCTTCCGATGGCTGCCAACCACGTTCCTGTGATCTCGGCCATCTTCCCAGCCCCCTCCCCTCCTCTGGGCACTGCCCATCCCCACCCAGGATGGTCTCCTCCCAAGATCCATGACCTAGCCACATTGCACAGACCCCCATTTCCAAACAAGGCCACAGCCCCAGGTCTGGGGATGGGGTGTGGGCATGTCTTTCTGGGGACCCAACCTCCATCTACGTCCCCCTCTCCCTGCCTCCCCCCACCCCCAGCACAGTAGTCCTTCCTCAGACCCCCGTCCAGTTACCCTCATTAGGGCACCTCCTAGTCCCCTGTGGGACCTAGAGCGACTCCAAGGTCAGGCCAGTTCAGAACCAGCTGCCTGGGTCGTCCTGTGCCCTTGGTGGTGGCGGGGGTGGGGTGGGGGCTGAAGAGAGGACAGCAGCGGAGCTCTCTGTCACTTCCCGCCCAGTCAGGATGGGCTCTGGCCACCCGGCCTTCCGGCGGGGCCTGAGGTCAGTGCTCTGGCGCCTTCAGCGGCCTGTGACCGTCCATCCCCTCAATAATAGGAATACACGAGGGGAAGAGGAACACGGAAGCACCCTGGCTACAAATGCACGCCCACCCCTCCCTGCCTCTGACGCCTAGGGAGGAAGGACCAAGCCCCCGCAAGGCCCGCCCTCTCAGGGAAGGGTCTGAGGAGAGCCACGGGAATCTGCATAGGGAAGCGGAGAGACTGGGGGCCGGCGGGCCCCTGGGGCTTGCGCGGGCAAGGTCTGTGCCCCTAAGTCTCCAAGATGCCTCCTCTCTTCCAGACCCTGGAGACCGCTGGCTACGTGAAGAGCGTGTTAGTAAGTGCCCTCAGCATCTCACCTACACCCCTCGCCCTGCCCTCACCAGCCGCTCCTATATCCCCTCAACTTCCCTCAGCATCCC
>SJYG01000250.1:1214383-1227126 GCA_006410535.1 Litocranius walleri | reverse complement strand
CCTATGGGAGGAGCGTGGTGCCTCGAGGTGGGGCCTACGGGAGGGGTGGGGCATCGCAGGGCCACGGGTGACCCTCTGGGGCAGTCCTCCTTGTGGCCTCGCCTTCAGATCTCTAGGCCTCCAAGGACCATATCTGCCTGGCCAGAGCCTTCCGCTGGCTGAGCCCTCCCAGGTGCCCTTGTAATGGCCACATGCCTAGTGGGCATCCTCTTCACTAGCCTTGGCCACGGGGGCCCTCCAGACTGCCTGTTCCCGATGCGCCTGTTGGGCGGTCCTGCCCAGGCCTCCGGGTGGTACATCCCCCTTCTGGGGGCCCTGATACCAGTCTCTTCCCTGACTCCTCCCTCAGTGGTAAGATCTGATGAAGGTGTTGTCGGGAACAGCGAGCAGTTCCTGGGCCTGGGACTTGGGGACGTTCTCCTGACCTTCAGGCATTTGGCCTTGGGCTAGTCCGGCCAGTTCATTTCTAAGGGGGTTGAGGGACACACCAGACTCGCAGCCTTGGTGTGTAAGACTTGCCTCCAGTCCCCTGTGTGGGCAGTGTGGCCTGGAGGGAGCCTTGTGGCTCTGTTCCTTGTTCAGATGAACTAGTGAACCCAGGTGTCCTGTGCGTGTCAGGGGTGGCGTCTCACCGGAGGACTGCTGGCTACCAGGACCCTTGCTCACATCCGAGGTGGTCAGTGTGAGGACCCCTCATTCCCTTCAGATGGGCAGTGTCAGAGCCCAGGCTCATCCAGGGTCCAGGCCAGGCATCCAGGTCGGGCATGGACACACACACCCATCTGACTGACTCTGTGCACCACAGTGAAGACTAGGCCTTCCAACTGTGTGGTCAGCCTTGCCAGCAAAGTCCTCCCCGTGACTGGCTCCACGACCCTTCAGGCTGATCCCTGGGCTGCTGTAGCGACGTCTGGGAAGGACCATGAACTGGGCCCTTACTGTTTGTTTGGGCTCCAGCATAGTGATTTGAAGTCACTCAGTCGTGTCCGACTCTTTGTGACCCCATGGACTGTAGCCTACCAGGCTCTTCAGCCCGTGGAATTTTCCAGACAAGAGTACTGGAGCGGGTTGCCATTTCCTTCTCCAGGGGATCTTCCCAACCCAGGGATGGAACCCGGGTCTCCTGCACTGCGGGCAGACGCTTTACCGTCTGATTGAAGGTGCGGAAGGTGGGGGCATGGCCGGGGCTGGGGTGCCCGCTCTTGTTGGAGCAAAGAGCAGACTCAGAGCAGCTGTGTCAGAGAAACTGAGGCAGGCACGTTTCAGCAGAGGCCCCAGAAGTCGGTGGAGAGGGCAGCCCAAGGCCCCACCTTCTCCCCACGGACGCTGGGACAGCTGCTCTGGCCCACCAAGTGCACGGGTGAAAATCCTGAAAGGTCTTTTCCCACTTGGTTTCCCAAATATTCTGATTCTTGAGGATTTTCCTTCTTTGAACATTGCAGAGAATTAAAGAATTAGAAGAAAAAATAGAAGCCCAGAAGAGGCAAATAAAGGAACTGGAGGAAAAGGTAAGTGAAGTCCGGGTGAACTTCGGGGCTGACACACAGAGAAGGGCGGCAGCTCCCGGCGCCCCACAGCACTGGCCTGAGGCTGGGGTGTTGCTGGGCAGAAAGAGGCTCCGAACCAGCGGCTGGAGCGCGGGGTCTGGGAACACCCTGGCCTTGATGACCCAGCCATGCCATCCTCAGGACCGTGCCTCTCACGGCCTCAGTGTCCCAGCTTCAGGGGTACCTGTGGACCAGTGACCAGGCCCCTTTCGTGAGAGTCCTTTACTGTGGCTTCTGAGTTGGGACGCTCTGGGTGCTGGGGTGCAGCTGGTTTTGGGCCATGTGACTCAGGGTCAGGGAGGACTGTCTAGCTCCTCCCCCAACCCCTGGCTCTGTGAGCCCTGGCACAGTGGATGGCGTGCCCGTGGGGATGGTCCTGGCTCTTCCCGTGGGCTTCCCTGAGCTCTAGGGCAGTTATAGGTTTTATTTTATTTCTAATTTAAATTGTGTTTTCTGTGATTGAGGATGTTCCAGTGGCTTCTGGTGGGTTTTCCTGGTGGCTCAGCGGAAGAGAGCCTGCCTGCAATGCAGGAGACGTGGGTTCCATCCCTGGGTTGGGGAGACCCCCTGGAGAAGGAAATGGCAAACCCCTCCGTATTCTGGCCTGGGAAGCCCCGTGCAGAGGAGCCTGGCGGGCTGCAGGCTAGGAGGTCGCAGAGAGTCAGACACGACTGAGCAACTAGCACGAGGACAGAGGGCCCTTCCGCCGGGCAGCCCCTGGAGCCGGTCCCCCCGCCTGCCCTGCCCACCCTCCTGTGGACAGAACCGGCCCCTTCCGTGGGCACTCTACCGCCATCTGCCGGACAGTCTTGTGAAGAAGTGAAGTGAAGTGAAGTCGCTCAGTCGTGTCCGACTCTTTGCGACCCCGTGGACTGTAGCCCACCAGGCTTCTCCCGTCCATGGGATTCTCCAGGCAAGAGTACTGGAGTGGGTTACCGTTTCCTTCTCCAGGGGATCTTCCGACCCAGGGATCGAACCCGGGTCTCCCGCATTGGAGGCAGATGCTTTAACCTCTGAGCCACCTTGGTGGTAACTTGCAAATCTGGAGCCCGCGACAGGCCCCTGGAGGCCTAGGAGTGGGGCGCAACTTGCCAGGCAGAGAGGAGCCTGGGAGCAGAGACGTGCCTGCCCCCTGGGTGGGGGCAGACAGGCAGCAGGCTCTCAGGCACTGGGGGCTAGAGGGGAGTGCACAGCCTCACGATGGTGCCTGTCCCTGCCTCCTTTTCCATCTTAAAGTGAGAGCACTTGTTTGCATTAAATGCTCGAATCTTTTAAATTGGGTGTTTACTCTTTTAATCTAGCTGAAGGGGCTCCGCTTTTCCAAGCAGCTGTACCGCAGCCAGATTTTCTCTTGTGTCTAAATTGGCCAGGCCCCTCCCCCAACCCAAAAGGAGGGTTTCTAGTGTGAAATCTATTCAGCATGTTGGCTGTGGTTTGTCACTTGTGATGGGACTGAGACCAAAATATTGTCCCGGAGTGCTGGTGTTTGGCTGGCACTTGGCCTTCCACCATCATTATAGCCAGTTAGCATCCTCAGCATCAGCCCGGCGACAGGCCCCGATGGGCCAGTCCCTGCTCTCTCCAGCCCGGAGGCAAGGTGACCGGCAGAGGCTCCCTCCTGACTCTCACCTCCAGCTCGTCTTCTGGACGGCATGGGGCCCCAGAGCACGGTCCCCGGGGACAGACAGCATGGTCACTCCCAACCCAGGTGTCCTCACGGCCCCTCGCAGCTCGGCCCTTAGCCCGCTGGACACAGCGCGCCAGGACCCGCTCCCGACCCCTGGCCGGCTGCTCTGCGTTGCCCTGTCTGTGGTCACACACTCGGTCTTGCCAGAACTCTACAAACTCTCTTTCTTTCTTTCCTTCCATGTCTCCGCCCTCCCCTTTGCTTTTCAGTTTCTATTTTTGTTCTTGTTTTTCTCCTTAGCTTTCATTCTGTGGTCATAGCTTGCCTGGGCACTCTGGTGGGGTGAGTATTTCTTGTCCATGTCCCGGGGACCAGCAGAGCCCCCACTTTCCGTAAGCAGGAGGGGCTTCCTGGAGGCGACACCCAGGGCCCGCACAGGTCCTAGAGGGGAGGGTCTGCTGTCATCAGCGGGGAAGGGGTGCTCGCCTTCCTGGAGAAGGTCCCCTGGGGACCTCCTGGGGGAGAGATGCGTGCACACGCTCCCTGCTCTCTGCTCCAGGCAGCTCGGCAGGAGGCAGCACGGGGGGCTGGTGACTTTCGTACTTTGTGTATCGAGTCTGATCTGGGGTGACACTAGAGATTCGGCCAGGACCCCCGGCTTCCCGACAAGCTGGGCTCTCAGAACGCCACAGCCATCCTAGGCTGTGGCATCGCCCCTGTGGCTTTCAGCCCGAGGTGCATGTGGAAGCTTGACCACTGTCTCCTTCCCAAACAAGTCCTCGTTACCCCGTCTCTGTCTGTGGGCAACCCCCCCGCCCCCACCAGGGGGCCTTTCCTCTGGAGCAGAGCCGTCCTTCCCGGCGCCCTCGCCCCTCCAGCCCCTCCCCTCTCACCCTGCCGCCTCCCTGACCTGCCTCCTATGTCTCTTTCCTTCCAGCCCCCCTTTTCTCCAGCTTTACCGGAGAGCAGCAGGCGCCCGTCCCTGAAGATTCGGGGGCAGCCAGCCTCTGCAGACCCCCTGCCGTCGAGGAGGAGGGAGAGAGGGGGTCTCTGAGCACCTCCAAGGGGACTGTTCACTTTGAAGAGCCGGAATTAGAACTCGTTCTCTGACCGGGCTTCTCTGAAGAGGCCTGGTCTTGGCTGCGGACCTCAGGTCCTTGCTTGGGACACAGCCCCCGGCCCCAGTTATGGGGACATTCGGGGCCCCTACTGGCGGGTGCACAGGCCGCTTCCGTGCAGGAGCCCCGGCCCCCGCCTCCCCTGGTTCCCTCAGTGACCGCAACAGGAGTCGGAGGAGAGGGCGGACTCCCAGAAACAACGCAGGCGGCCGCAGCACGCCGCGGCGGGGCTACTGCCATGACGGGGACCTGCGTCCAGGGCTCCCGGGTGGCTCACAGAGCATCTCCAGTGTGGCTCCCCGGGTCGCCCGGGCCAGCTGCGAAGACGCTGCCGCACGCTTGCTGGGGTCCTGGGTGCTTGCTGACCGGCGCGTGCAGCCACCCTGCCCTGATAGACACTGTCGCCAGTGGGATAGAGCTGTGGATGCCACGGCGCCGCTAGCCCCCGCCTGAGCTGCGCCAAGGGACTAGTCAGAGCGAGGACAGAGAAGCCAGAGGAGGGAGCTGAGACAAGAAGGGCGGGGGTGGCTGGACAGGGCCGGGCCTCACTGGAGACGCGGGGGCCAGAGGCTGTCTCAGGCGGCGCAGACCCGGATGCCGCAGAGGCAGGCCCAGTGCAGAAGCTGCCGGGTCCAGAGCTGCAGCCTTCGTGCTCCAGGGGCAGTGCCCAGCGAGGACCACAGAGCTCGCACGTCTGCGGTTGAGAAGGGGGCCCGACGCCCAGCTGGCAGCAGGTGAGACTCAGCCATCATCCCTGGGACATGACACCTTCCCTCCCACCCTGTGGGGTGCCCACTCACCTTGGGGTCTGTGGGATCCCGCCTCCTGGGGGAGGTCGGTCCCCTCTGAGGGTTCAGTTTGCTGGGGCGCTGGCCCTGCAGCGGGAGCCCTGGTGTCTATGCTGGTGGGTGAGGGCATGGTGGGCATGGGGTGGTCCCAGAGGTGCTGCCTGTATTGTGGGTGCCCTCTGCCCAGACCAGGATGCCCCTCAACAAGGACACCCCCCAGCAAGGCCAGCCAAGGGGCCCGTGCGTGGCCACAGGGCATGTCCCTGAGCCACAGGGGCGGCCTCAGCTCAGCTCCCAGCAGAAGAGGGCCCCCAGCCCCTCCTGCCCACCCAGCCCCACCCCACACCCCAGGCCTTTCAACCTGCCCACCCACCCCATCTGGCTGGGCCCAGACATTCCGAAACCTTTTCCTGTGGCACAGCCCCTGTCTCTGGCATGACTCCAGCTCAGCAGGCCTCCCTGGGTCCCCAGGGCTTGGAGGTGCCCCGGGGCGGCTGGCCAGTCACCCCCATGGCAGGGTCAGGATCTTGATGGGCGGGTGCTCCTGGGGAGCTTGGGGTGGTCCCAGAGGTGCTGCCTGTATTGTGGGTGCCCTCTGCCCAGACCAGGATGCCCCTCAACAAGGACACCCCCCAGCAAGGCCAGCCAAGGGGCCCGTGCGTGGCCACAGGGCATGTCCCTGAGCCACAGGGGCGGCCTCAGCTCAGCTCCCAGCAGAAGAGGGCCCCCAGCCCCTCCTGCCCACCCAGCCCCACCCCACACCCCAGGCCTTTCAACCTGCCCACCCACCCCATCTGGCTGGGCCCAGACATTCCGAAACCTTTTCCTGTGGCACAGCCCCTGTCTCTGGCATGACTCCAGCTCAGCAGGCCTCCCTGGGTCCCCAGGGCTTGGAGGTGCCCCGGGGCGGCTGGCCAGTCACCCCCATGGCAGGGTCAGGATCTTGATGGGCGGGTGCTCCTGGGGAGCTTTTCTCTCCACATGTTTCTGGGTGACGTGGGGCAGCTTGGGGGGGCAGTTCTGCTTTCTGGATCTGTAGTAGCAGTGATAAAGGGCCCCGTCTCCCCCACCTCTTCCCATGACAGAGCTAGCTGAACCTCTGGCAGTGGGGTGCAGGGCCCTCGAGACGCACCCCCATGTGGAGAAGGGAGCCAGGCAGAGACGAGGCCAGAGTGAGACCACCGCTCGCTCCCTAGAAGGGGCCTTAGGACACTCGGCTCTTTCACACGGTTCCTCTAAGGAAGCCCATCTCTCGAAGCCACGTGCAGTCAGCCTGGTGTGGGGCCTGGGCCCGGCTGGGGACGCATGGGCACAGCTTCTGGCTGGAAAAGGCTACTTGGGAGGCTGGTTCTGGAGTGGAGGCTGGTCCTTCATCCTGGTCCACACATGGGCCCTCCAACCTGAGCACCCCTTCAAGGCCCAGTCCCTGGAGCTAGGGGTCCCTGGAGCTTAGGGTCCCTGACCTTGGGGTCCCTGGAGCTCAGGGTCCCTGACCTGGGGTCCCTGGAGCTCAGGGTCCCTGGAGTACGAGGGCTGTGCCATGTTGTGTGAAGGCAAGTGCTTGGCAAGGACAGCCCACTCTCGCGGCCTGGCTTCAGAGGCCACCTGTAGCCAGTGGAAGGCAGTGAACACACGGCCACAGCAATGCTGTGTCAACATGGGTGGTGCAGGGTCCCTGAAGATCCCGCAAGTGCGGGATGGCCTCTGCCCCTTTGGGACCTTCCCAACAGCCTCCCCCAGGAGAGCCAGCCCAGCTCTGCAGTCTGTCTTGCCGTGTGCGGGGCATGGGGGACCTGCCAGGGCTTGGAAGGCCCATCGGTGCCCCAGAACCGTGAGCAGGTCTCACCTGTGGAGGAGGCCAGGGCTGGGTACAGATGCCTGAGGTGAGGGTCGGACGTGGTGGTGCTGGGCAGGCACAGCCTCTCTGGGGCCCAGGCAGCCTCCAGGACCTGAGTGTTGATGGAGGCTCCCTTGGACGTCTGGAGAGAGACTCGGACGGTCCTTGAACAACTCCTGCTCCCAGGATGCTTGTGTTGGGGTGGCCTTGGTGCGGGGCGGTGGGCATCACCACGCGGGGATGAAATTGGGCTGCACATCTCACATGGGGCTGCAGGGTGGTGGCATGCAGTGGGGGCCAGGGTCTCACTCCCAAGGACCCGTGAACAAGCACATTTTCCCTCCACCCAGCACCGCCATCCAGAGACCAGGGGGAGAGGTCTGTGTCACCAGCCAAAGTAGGAGGATATTGTATGAAGCAGTTGGCACCAAGCCGTCCTCATCCTGGGCAGAAGTAGCGGACATTCAAGGAGAAGGGTCCCACGGTCCACGCTTCCCTTCACGGGGGCGGCGGGGGTGGCCACACCACGACGACGCTGCTTTGCTTTTTCTCAGTTGAGGGGGGAGGGGGCTGCTTTGTGGGTGCAGAGCTAGGGGCTGCGCATCGGCAGCTGTGGCCGGCAGCTCGCAGGAAACGTCGACCCCTGCAGGGGTCCCCCATCCCCTTCTGGCTCGCCAGTCTCCAGGGTGAGTCTGAGGCTGTCAGCAGAGTGCTGATGTCTTAAGTCCAGGATGTTCTGTGTCGTTATCGCCCTTCCCGGCCCCGACCACTGACACACTCCCCCTAGACAACGAGGGCCCGTCTCGCCAGGGAGCAGGCGGGGGGCCCGGGGCTTTCTGCAGTGGAGACGTCACTGGGAGGGGCTGGTTCCACACACATTTGGAACAGTATGTGCAACACAAGTTACCAGATGACTAAGCAGGCGTCCCCCTTCTCCCATCAGCTTTTTAAAAAGACTTCTATTTTAAAATAGTTTCAGACTTAAAGAAAAGTTGTACAGATGGTATAAAGTTCCTGGACCCCTTCACTCAGCTTCCCCAGATGTCCCCATCTCATGTCATCACAGCACACTCTCCAAGCTCAGCTGGTCCACCCTCTCTCTTCAGATAAGCGTTCTTTGCTTCAGGAGCATCCCTCCGCCCATGTCGAGTCGACTCCTGGTCCGTCCCAGTTTTCCTCAATGTCCCTGACTTTGGCGCTTTGGTAGGAGCTGGTTGGTTATTCTGTGGGTTGCTCTCCAGTGTGACTTTTCTGACGTGCTCCTCTGATGGGACTGAGGTTAGGTGTTCTTGGCGACACTGCCCCCGGGTGACGTGCCCTCTGAGCATGTCCGTCAGGGTGCGCGGCGTCCATACACCATGCCCTTCCAAGTGGAACCTTGATCAAGGTTCTCCCGGGTTCTCCACTGAAAAGACGTCATGTGTAGCTATAAATAGTGTTGGAGAGAGACTTTGACACCAGCAAACACACTGCTCCTCCTTAAACATTTACCCAATTGCCTCGCCGACGTCAGTGGGTCCTTCCTGCCGTGGTGCCTCTCACGGCTTGCTCTTCCCACGGTCCTTCTATTATTTCATTGGACTTTTTCTCTGGTGAAGACCTGGCCCCTTCTCTCATTTCTTTCTTTGTCCAGTTCCATGCAGCAGTGTGGACTCGTGGGCATTTGGTCTGTCCTGTGGGCTATAATCGACACTCTCTTTAACTCTGCTCCTGCTGGGGCCGCGGCAGGGCACACGGCGGCAGGGCACACGGCCGAGCTTCCATCAGGCTGATGTCTGTGACCCTTGAGCCCCCTGTGCCTTGAGCCCTTTCTTACTTTGCATCCCTGCAGGATGCTCAGGCTTATCTTGTGTTTTCCCTGCCCCAAGCCTGAAACAACTGCTTCTCCAAGGAGCCTGGTTCCCTCTGTTGGGAGTGGTGCTGGGGAACCAGCCTCTCTGGGCTGGGTGTGCTCGTAGCTCCTGGGGTGACAGCGTTTCTGGGCCCTCTCGGGCAGAGCGTGGAAGCCCACCTGTGCGCTGACGCGGGAGTGCGTGCTCCTCTGTGCGTTCCTGCTCCTGTCATCCACCCGTGTGTCTGTGCACCACCTATTCCCTGTCACCTCTCCGTAATCGACCGTCTGTCTGCCGTCTTTCTGCCCCGTCCTCCGTTTGGCATCTATTGCCTGTCGTCTGTCACCTGTCGGTCGTTCGTCATTTGTCGTCTGTGTATCCATCTCCCATCTGTGTGTCTGTTATAAAACCACAAATTCACAGTGATGCTCTCAATTCCAGGCCGCCCATTCCAGACCCAGCCCTGCCCTCCCTCCCTGCCCGGGACTCGCTCCCTGGAGACGGGGTCTCACCGGTGGCTGATCCGTGTGAGCTCCTGCCGCTCCACGTTTGCTCCAGCACTTGACTTGGTCAGTCTTTTGGGGGTGGGGCGTTCATACTAATGAGGACAAAGTGGCCATTATTTTGAATTTAATTTCCGTTTATCTAATGACTAGTGAGGGCTTCCCTGGTAACTCAGTCAGTAAAGAACTTGCCTGCAGTGCAGGAGACATGGGTTTGATCCCTGGGTCGGGAAGATCTCCTGGAGGAGGAAATGGCAACTCACTCCAGTATTCTTGCCTGGAGAATCCTGTGAACAGAGGAGCCTGGTGGGCTGCAGTCCATGGGGTCTCAAAGAGTCAGACACGACTGAGCGACTAAACCACCACCACCAATGACTAATGATGTTGGGCATTTTTCCATGTATCTTCTTCAGTGAACTGTCCATTGAAATCATTTGCCCATTTTTAAAAATTCAATCTATGCTTTCTTCTTAGTGAATTTTAATACTCCTTTGTATGTTTCAGACAAAGCCCCTTGGTCAGATAGATCATGCACAAGTATTTTCTCTTTTGCTTTTTTGAGAGTGTTTTTTGAAGTGAAGTTCTTGGGTAAACTCTATCTGTCAGCGTAAATAGGTGGTGTGGTGCTGGGCCTAAGGACACCCTGCCAGATTCACAGTCACCGGCGCTTCTCCAGTGTCTCCTTCTGGAGCTATGGGCTTTGTGTCTCACATCCACATTCATTTTTGACCCATTCTGAGTTTACGTTTGCGTTCGGTGCCTGGTTTTGGTCGAAGCACATGTTTTGCAAGTGGCTGTCCATCTCTGTCTCCTCCCACCCCCGCTGTGAGGAGCTCTTCGTGTCTGAGTAAAATGCCTTCTGCTCGGCTGGAGCAAGCCCACTCTGCCTGGTCTGGCGTCCCCTCTGGGTCCTGGGCATGGGGCTGGGGCTCCAGGCACCTTGTCTGCCCAGCTCAGGGTCTGGAAGCCCGAGATGTGAGGCTCAACTGTCAGCAGGGTAGACCCACAGCTCTCGGGAGCAGGCTCTGCGTGCCGCTGAGACCCGGCGACCGGAAGTGACGGCTGCTGCCGTTGTTGGAACTCAGGGAGGAGTCGGTCTTGCTCAGCAAACATCCACGGTTAACAGGCGTTGCGGGCACACGGGAGAGGAAGCCTTCATTCGAGCCGTGTCTGTAATAGTCTCCATCATAACCTGATGAAATTGTCTTTTTAATTTCTGTGTGCTGTTTCCTGTGTAAGGAAAGAAGTGCACGCTGGGCTGTTTATGGGCCTCCCGGAAGGTCCACCCGAGCGTGAGCAGCAGCTCCCGGGCCGTTGGTGCTGGGGGTGGGGGAGCTGAGCTCGGGGACAGCCCACGCGCGATAGAGCCCCCAGAGCCGGCACAGAGGGGCCCTGTCTGGGTGGTTTTGTCAGCCTGGGCTTCAGCCCCAAGGCAGGGGGCAGGGGTGGAGAAGGGAGGAGGCTCCGGGCTGCGGCCAGACGTGTGCTTGTCTCATGGCAGCCGACAAGCCCTGCCCGGAGCACGGTGGCCAGGGTGCCCACAGGGCGCCACCGTCCTGCGTGCGGACTCCCAGGCCTGCGCGCACACACACGCACATGCACAAACACATACACGCGTGTGCACGCACACACGCACACGCACAAGCATGCACATGTGCGCGCATGCACGCACACATGCGCACACACATGCACAAACACGCACGCACACACATGCACAAACACACATGCGTGCGCACACGCATATGCACAAACGCACACACACGTGTGCGTGCGCACATGCACAAACACGCACACGTGCACGCACACACGCACATGCACAAACGCATGCACACGCACACACACACACACACACACACACTGCAGCCCTCGCCACGGAGTCTTCTTCCTCTCCGCTCTTCGCTGCACAGACTTGCGCACGTCCTGACGCTGGCCTTCTCTTGCCGGTGGTCTCCGGGTGGCCCTGGTGGGTGTTCCTTGGAACATCTCTGGTTTCACTGATGTCTAACTACTGCGATCCCCTCCCGTACCTGCCTCTCCCTTCCAAGGTAACTGCCTTCTGGCCCCTGGGGCCACGCCCTGAGCAGAGCTTTGTGGCAGATGCGCAGGTTTCTGGAAGGTGTAATTGTTACTGCTTTTGAAGTCCTTGTAAGAGGCATCTTGCTTCTGGACACACAGCGCCCTTCGTGCCGGGGTGCCTAGACTCGCCTGCCCGGTGGCCCGCGCGTCTTCGTGTCCCGCTCCGGGAGGCCCTCATGGGACTCCACCACCCTGGTGATGGGCCTCTGGGATTCGCCACTGTGAACATTCGCGTGAAGTTTGTTGATGTGCTGGTGCAGGAGTTTCTTCTGGGTGCCCACCTGTGGTCGTTAGCGGTCATCCAAAATAGGACGCCTTGATATCAAGGGATACTGACAAACTCCTCCAGTTCTTGTTTGCTTTGGAGCAGCTTTTTCCTCCCTGTTTAGAATTTTGTGTTTACCTGACGGCAAAAGCTGTTCTCCCGTGCTGCCGGGACGTCTGCACGCGGTCTCAGGGAGAAGTGGGAGAGCTGACCCGAGGCCGCCGGCTCCCGCCCCCGCCCTGCGCTCGGCTGCCTGATCTGCGCTGCCCAGTGGCAGCGTCCGGCCCGCAGCCAGCTGTCTAGCGCTGGTCATGTCGCCGTCTCTGTTTAAGCAGTGTGGGCTCTCTCAGAGCGTGAGCACGAGGCCATGACTGAGAGAGGCCGCTGTTAGCAGGCGGCGCCAGGGGCGAGCTGGACGCCCCTTCTCGGACTGCTAGAGCAGGTCCTGGCCACCCGGAGGGAAAACAAAACAGGAACCAAGGGTTGTGTGTGTGGTTGTGTGTGCAGGTCTGTGCATGTGGTTGTGTGTGCAGGTCTGTGTGTGGTTGTGTGTGTGTGGTCTGAGGGTAGTATGTGTATGGGTCTGTGTGTGAGGTTGTGTGTGTGCAGGTCTGTGAGTGTGGTTGTGTGTACAAGTCTGTGCATGTGGTTCTGTGTGCAGGTCTGTGAGTGTGGTGTGTGTGTGGTTGTGTGTGTGGGAGTCTGTGTGTGGTTGTGTGCAGGTCTGTGTGTGAATGTGCAGGTTTGTGCATGTGGTTTTGTGTGTTCAAGTCTCTGTGTGGTTGTGTGTGTAGTTCTGTGCATGTGGTTGTGTGTGTGCAGGTCTGTGTGTGGTTGTGTGTGAAGTTCTGTGTGTAGTTGTGTGTGCAAGCCTGTGTATGTGGGTGTGTGTGCGGTTCTGTGTGTGGTTGTGTGTGTGAGTCTGTGTGTGGTTGTGTGTGCGGGTCTGCATGTGGTTGTGGGTCTCTGTGGTTGAGTGTGCAGATCTCTGTGTGATTGTGTGTGTGCAGTTCTGTGTGTGGTTGTGTGTGTGCAGGTCTGTGTGTGGTTGGTTGTGTGTGCGGGTCTGTGTGTGGTTGTGTGTGCGGGTCTGTGTGTGGTTGTGTGTGCAGGCCTGTGTATGTGGGTGTGTGTGGGGGTCTGTGTGTGG
>SJYG01000250.1:1174396-1194016 GCA_006410535.1 Litocranius walleri | reverse complement strand
GGTGGGGGGCAGGCTCCGCGGGGACGGGGGCGGGGCCTCAGCCCCACGTGGTCTGCCTGCGTCTCCCCAGATGTATGAGATCTTCAGTGTGATCCGGGACCTGGGGGCCGTGGCCCAAGTGCACGCAGAGAACGGGGACATCGTGGACGAGGTGGGGCTGGTGGGGCGACCCCGACTGGTCCTGCGAGCGCAGAGCCACAGACCCGGGGGAGGGGGCCTGTAACCTGGCCCAGGTGATAGCTAGCCCAGGGCGAAGGTCAGGCAGGAGGGTGCTGGGAGCCTGCGGGCTCTCGGCGATAGCAGGCTTTCCCTCATCCTCACACATCTGACCTTAAATTCTCCAAAACTGAGATGTTGCTTCCTGGGGTGGGCGGGGGCGCAGAGGCGGTTCCCGTGCCCTCTGGCCCAAGGCTGGGCCCTATGGAGCTGTTCCTTCTGCCCACGGGTGCTCCTGTGGGGTTGGTGACCCGGTCCTCTGTCAAGGCTGCTGCCTGGGGAGGCCCTGGCTCTTCTGCCCATGCCCCGCCTTCCCTGCAAGCCCAGGCCTCTGCCCCCACTGTGTGCCCACCAGCCTCAGTGCCCACAGGGGCCAGGCAGTGGAAGGGGGCATGGGGGAGCTTCCTGGCCACCTGGGGGTCTGGGGGGGCGTCACACACACAGCCCCCACCCCAACGTTCCAGACCCGCAGAGAAGCTTCCTGGGACCCACTGGCCTGTCCGGCTCCCAGCTCACCAGGAGGCGGGGACGCTCGGGAGGGTTGTGGGGGCTCCAGGCAGTGTGTGCTGCGTGTGTCTCCAGGGCAGGGGAGGGGGGTCTGGGCCAGGAGGAGGCACATCCCTGGTGCAGGAGGGTGGGGGGTGCGTGCTGGGGGAAGGGCTTGTTCCGGTCGGCTCCTCCCCCGTTCCCCACCCCGAGTTCCTCCACACCAGTGGGTGCTGTGCTCATACCTGGGGGTGAACTAGCCTGAGACGGCCCCACCCCTGGCTGTGCAGAGCCCCCAAGCCCGCCCCATGCGTGCACACCCCAGCCATGAACACCCCCGTGCCTACATACCCCGTGCACACACCCACTAGGGCAGCAGCAGTAGGCAAGGCTGGGGGCCTTGTCCTTCTCACTGAGGAGGCCAGAGACCCTGGGCGCATCTAGCCCTCTGCAGCCCTGGGGCTCCCTCCTCCATAATTCGGGGAGCTGGAGTCACCCCTTTCAGAGCGCAACTCCTCTACTCCCCCCGAGTTCTCAGGGTGAGTGATTCTGGGGTCTCAGGGTCAGGCGTCCTGGGCCACGGACACACCCCGCAAGGCCCCCTGGGCCTACGCTGCTCCTAGGCTTACACGAGCTGTGTGTCTAGGAGCAGAAGCGGCTGCTGGAACTCGGTGTCACCGGCCCCGAGGGCCACGTGCTCAGCCACCCCGAGGAGGTAGGTGTGAGCCTGTGGGGTGCCCCGATGGGCTTTTATCGGGGGCGGGCTGGGCCCCCATCCAGGCAGGACTGTGACCCCACTGTCCTCGCATGGGGGCGAGTCAGGGCTCCCAGCCCCCTGCCTGTGGGCTGCACTGAGGCCTGCACGCAAGGCTCAGGGTGGGTGGCCTGCTCCGGGGTGGCGCGAGCCAGTGCAGATTCAGGGCTGGAGCCCCAGGCTGGGGTCCGGGCCCCCAAGTGCCCCTCTGGGCTGGGCATCCGTGCGTGGCCTGGGGCGTCCCGGGCTCACTGCGGTCAGGAGCCCCAGCCCTTGTGCGGCCTGAGCAGCCTGTCTGCAGGTGGAAGCCGAGGCCGTGTACCGTGCCATCACCATCGCCAGGCAGGCCAGCTGCCCCCTGTACGTCACCAAGGTCATGAGCAAGGCCGCGGCTGACGTGATCGCCCGGGCCAAGCGGCGAGGTGGGTGCTGGCTGGGGCGGGGAGGGGCTTGGGGGTTGCTCCTGTCCACAGCCCCCTAGAGTGGCACAGGGCGGCCCCATGGGGACTCAGCGAGCCTGCCAGCCTCCTCAAGGGCCTTCTCGTGTGAGGGTCGCGGGTGTGGCCTGTGGGGGCAGCCTGAGCCTCCCTCTTGTCCAGACAGCAATGGGACCTGACAAGGGGTCTTGAATCACACGTGGAGCTAAGGGCCGTTTGCATAGAAGTGCGTGTCAGAGCCATACTGTGTGTCTCTGAGTGTGGTGTATGTGTGTGTGTGTGCTTATGTGACATGTGTCTGTGTGTGTATGGTGTGTGTGTGTGGTGTGGTGTGTAAGCCTGCACTCTCGGGTTGTGTGAAGAGGCTCGCCCAGCTGACCCTCGGCCCAAGCTGCTGCTCCCTGGATGCCTCCCGGGTGGGGGCGGGCGTGGGTCTGGGGACAGGTGCTGTCTGGCCGGACGCCGGGCCATGGAGGAGGCAGGTCCGTGGCAGGCAGGGCGGCCAGTGTGTCTGTGCCCCAGTGGGGTGAGGCGGGGGCAGAGTGGCCCTGCAGTAGCCCCGGGCAGGCCAGGTGCCCCAGGTGGAGGAGCAGCGCTCACAGTCAGGAAATGAGGGGCAGCGCGGTGGGAGGCCTGGCCCAGCCCTTAGCGTGGGGGGGGCTCCCACGGCCGCGGTGCCACTCACGCCTCCCCACAGGGGTGGTGGTATTCGGGGAGCCCATCACTGCTGGCCTGGGTGCAGACGGCTCGCACTACTGGAGCAAGAACTGGGCCAAGGCCGCCGCCTTCGTCACGTCGCCCCCCATCAGCCCAGACCCCAGCACTGCGGACCACCTCACTGCCCTGCTGTCCAGGTAGGGAGCCCCTGGTCCTGCGCCCCCCAGCTGCGAGGCTGTCCCCCACCCTGCCGCCCCGGCAGGGGCCCCTCGACCCCCGTCCAGGGAGCCCGCGCCCACCTCCTGGCCCCCAGGTTTACACAGCCAGGCATGGGGTGGGGGTGCTCGGGGAGGACAGGCCCCCGGGCCCCCGTGACCCCGGCTTTCCGCAGCGGGGACCTCCAGGTGACCGGTAGTGCCCACTGCACCTTCACCACCGCCCAGAAGGCCGTCGGCAGGGACAACTTCACGCTCATCCCCGAGGGCACCAACGGCGTGGAGGAGCGCATGGCCGTGGTCTGGGAGAAGTGTGTGGTGGGTGAGACGAAGGGCCGTGGGGCCCTCCCCATGGAGGCGCTGGCGGGACCACAAAGGGAGGCCCCTGGACGAGCAAAGCCTGCATGTAGAGCAGAGCTTGGCCGAGCAGGCTCCAGGCTGTCCTCCCCAGCCCGGTCACCCTGGGGTCCGCAGACATTCTGCTCTGGTCCCCCAGAGGAGACTCCACGTAGTCAGGCCCCGCCCTGGTCCTGATACACTGGCCTTGGGCACAGGGTGTCCCTACCCTCTGGAGCATCTCCCCAGGAGGACCGAGGTTCCCCCAGACGTCTGTCTCACCTAGGGCCTCCGCCCCTGCGCCCCCAGCCCTGGCCCTGAGCCCTCCCCCTGGGCTGAGGTCCTGAGCCCAGGCTCCTGGCCACCGCCAGGGGCCAGTCACGTCTCTGGGGACAGATGTCATTGTGGAAACATCAGCATTCACTTGCCCACAAAGCGAGCGTGGAGACGGGCTCAGTGCCTGGGGAGGACCAGACCTGCAGGCCTGACTGAGGCACGCTGCCCTCGGCCTGGAGGAGGCCAGACCCTGCGTGTTGCCGGGGAGGGGCGCCCCTGACCCTGCCTTCTGGCTTCTCAGGCCTCGGGGCAGATGGACGAGAATGAGTTCGTTGCGGTGACCAGTACGAACGCGGCCAAAATCTTCAACTTTTACCCAAGGAAGGGGCGGGTGGCCGTGGGCTCTGATGCTGACCTGGTCATATGGAACCCCCGGGCCACGAGAATCATCTCTGCCAAGAGCCACAGCCTGGTGAGAGAAGCTGGTCCCACGTGGGGGCCAGCTGCGGCCAGCTGGGGGGGGTCTCTGCGGCCATCTGGGACATCCTGGGATGGGCAGGGCCAGTGGGGGTGGGGGACCCTGTCTGTGGGGAGAGCTCACCCACTCTGTGCCCCCGGGAGACGTGCCCAAGGAGCCAGGGGTGCAGGCACAGCTGCCCCCCGAAACCCCAACCCAGGCTGAGTGGACGCTTCCCGCCGGGGCCCTGGCCCCAGAGACTCTTGGCAGTGCTAAGGCCTCCTGAGGGCTCAGAGGGCCGCTGTCCCCCCAGAACGTGGAGTACAACATCTTTGAGGGCTTGGAGTGCCGAGGAGCCCCCAGCGTGGTCATCAGTCAGGGCCGGGTTGTGCTGGAGGACGGGGTCCTGTGCGTCACCCCCGGAACCGGCCGCTTCATCCCGCGCAAGACCTTCCCTGACTTCGTCTACAAGAGGATAAAGGCCCGGAACCGGGTGAGCCTGAGCCGGGCAGGCGGGCGGGCGGGGCTCTCGGGCCTCGCGGTCAGCCTGCCCCTGGCCACCCTGCTGTCGGAAAGGCATAGCGGCCTCACCGGTCTGGGTGGGTCCTTGCCGGCGTTTGCCACCAGGCCGCCCGTCACTGCAGAGAGTGCGGGCATGAGGCCCAGGAAACCCCGGGTGGCCGCCCCCAGGAGCACGGCCGCCATGCCTAGCAGAGGTCGCCCAGCATTTCCCTGGCGCAGACCTGCCCTTCAGTGAGTTCAGGAAGGAGAGCAGGACGCTCAGACAGCGTCCGTGAGCCCTCACCCCTCAGTGGGGCCTGGCCAGTGGCCCGCTGCGTCCGGCAGGCATGCAGGTATTTGTCCAGGCCCTGCACACAACGGCAGGTGGTTCACGCGTGCACACGTGTGCACACAGGCCCAGCTGCACACGCATGCATGGCCACTGCACACGCAGTTGGCTTTATCGCAGCCCTGTTCCCACTTGTCTAGGATGACATCGTCTGAACCTGTATTTGGAGGGACAGCCCCTGGGCAGGGCTGGGGACCGGCACCGGCTCCTCCCCAGGGCTGGAGCGGAGGCCACCCTGACCTGCCGGCGCTCCTGTCTCAGGCTGCCCTGCCCACACCCCTGCTCCCCCAGACCTGCCCTGGGCACACCGCCCGCCTCGGGGGAGGGACATGCGCATCCACACACGCGGGTGGACACCCCTGGGGGTGGGGGGCCCTGCCCTCGAGCCTGGGGCCGGCTCGGCACCCCTCACACCCCGCCCTTTGGCCCCCAGCTGGCGGAGATCCACGGCGTGCCCCGAGGCCTCTACGACGGACCGGTCCATGAGGTGATGGCGCCCACCAAGCCGGGGGCCGGGGCCCAGGCCCGCGCGTCCTGCCCCGGGAAGATCTCCGTGCCTCCCTTCCGCAACCTGCACCAGTCGGGGTTCAGCCTGTCCGGTGAGTGGAGCCTGGGGTGCTGGGTCTCCCTGGCGCCTGGGCCCCGAGGGCCGTGTCCAGCCCCCAGCCCTGGCTTCTCACGTGAGGTGCACAAGGAAGGGGCTGGGGGTCTCGGGGGTCCACCTGTAGCCGCCAGCTCAAGCCTCTGCTTCAGGGTCTGGGGTGGGGATCCGCAGGGAGGCGCTGAGCCAGGCTCTCTTAGAGACAGAGCAGGCCTCCCTGCCCCACTGGGGGCCGGCCCAGCCCCTGACGCCCAGTCCCTGCCGGCCTCGGGGATCCAGCCTCACCCTGAAGGCTGGGGCCAGCCCTCTCTCATCCCGGGGCATGCAGGGCGAGACCCAGAGGAGGGGCGCTGGGGCTGGCCTGCCCTGTGCCCCTCTGCACAGCCTTCCTGGACGGACGGCCTTGACCTGCAGGCTCCGGCCGCAGGCACACCTGGCCCACCAGCCTCGGTGGGGGAGCACCTGCTCGGGGGAGCCGCCAGGTCGGGGAGTGTGGGGCCTGCAGCCCTGGCCCCTGGGGTGTGGCGGGCGGGTCTGCCTGCCCCCAGCGCGGCCTCCACCCCGCCCTCCCGCAGGCTCGCAGGCCGACGACCACATCGCGCGGCGCACGGCCCAGAAGATCATGGCGCCCCCTGGCGGCCGCTCCCACATCACGTCGCTGTCCTAGGTGCTGCCGCGGGCGGCCGGCCCCCTTCTTGTTCCCTTCCTTCCTTGAACCCACTCTGAAAGGTGCTTGGCCTTCCCTTCCGCTCCCCGGCACCTCTCCCCTTGGGGTCGCACGGCCCGTTACAGCGAGCCCCCGCGGGAGAGGCTGAATGGCCGAGGTTTCACTGCCAGGGTGGGCAGAGGGGCGGGGCATGCTGGCAGGGGCAGCTCAGGGGCACCAAGCCCGGGGGCCGTGGAAGGCGGAGACCTCCGGAGACGCCCAGGATGGAAGGCGGCTGCCGTCCCAGCCCTGCCCGAGCTGCTGTGACTCCAGGGGCCCGCAGGGGTGCCGTGCGGGCAGCTGCGCTTCTCAGTCTTCCCAGGGACCAGACCCCCATGCCGTCCATAGAGCCCTTCCTCCTCCAGGGGCCCCAGGGGCCCAGAGCGGAGTGCTTCCTTCTCCTACGATGTGTGCTCCAGTAGTTGATTAGAGAAGCCGTCCTGTGTACCGAGGGCACTGTAGTCAGGAACCTGCATGCCACCCGCAGCCCAGCAGCCCCAGTCCCGTGGAACCGCGCTGATTAAAGGCATCTGGACTGGAAGCCACTGGCGTGTGGAGAGCCCCGACTTCTCTGCCCCTATGCCATCCCCCAGGGGCTCGTGTGTGGCACCCTCGAGAACACCCTCCAGCACCCAGTCCTGCCTCTAGACGGCTGGGAGGCCAGACCTCCAGACCACTGCAGGGCCGGCTGGGTCTGAGCTGTGGGCAGGGGCTCTGCCTCCCACAGGCCTGCAGGTCAGAGAGCCAGACGCCCAGAAGGAGAGGGGTGCTGGGAGGACACCTGCCCATGTTCTAGTTGGTGGGCACAAGCCGCCCAGCAGGGCTTGGGGCAATACAGCATGTGGGGAGCTCATGCTGCCCACTTAAGGTGGAGCAGGCCGGGGTTCTGATCCAGCCCTGTGGATGGCACTGCCCCCAGGACCTTCAAGAAGATGGAGCTGCTGGGCTGGCTTACTGGCCTCAGCGTTGCTCATAAAAATCCTGCCAGTTCTGTCCCCCAGGTGTGGGATGCTCTCCACCTTATGAGCACCAGGAAAGGTGGGCAGCCCTGCTGACGTGGCCAGCCCCCTTGGGGCGAACAGCCTCCTTGCCCAGCCTCGGCCCCACTTTGAACCCCGGGCTCTGGGCACCGTGCTGGACTGGGCAGCTCCTGGGAAGGTCCACCCTGTGGTCCGTCTGCTCAGGTTGACTTGGTCCCAGTGGCTCAGTGCTGGACTTCTGGGCTGCACTGAGACCAGCGTCCCCTTCCCCGGGGACAGACAAGGCGGTCGGGGGCCAGGCCACACCCGCAGGCCAGGCACTGGCTCAGGACACAGGCACGCTGTCCCCTGGGGCCTCAAAGCGCACCTGAGATGCACAGAAATGCACACACAGAACACGGCCTTCACACAGCCCCAGGGCCCCCACCCGGGTCCCGCCTCCGCCACCGCCAGGCCTCCACCCAGAGCCTCCAGGGGTTGGTGCCACCACCAGGCATCCCGCAGCACTGCCCACCTCCAGACCCAGGCTTCCCAGTGTGCTGGGGCCCCAGGCGGGCTCCCACTCTGGGCGAGGGGGGCCCATGAGCTGCTCCGACCTGGGGCATTCTGGTCCCCGCTGTTTTCAAGGTTCTGCCCCTGCCCCCAACAGGCCGCACCTCCACCCCAACCCGTCAGCAGCCTCAGGGTTTCTGGGCCAGGAGATGGGCATTCTCCCCAGGCCGAGGACCAGAGCTCCAGGAGGCTCCGGCCCGGCAGGAATGCCTTGGGTCACGGACGAGCGTTCTCTGCCCGCAGCAGGCACAGAACATACAAACCAGCCAACACCAGGAGGTTCTCATGTTGTTTTTCTCAGAGGTGGAAACTATACAGAAACACGGCAGAAACGACCAGAACGCGAGTCTATAAAACACTCTCAGGCCCGCGCCCCTCCCCCGAGATGGGCAAGAACCAGATGGGCCCTGGGCCCAGCGGCGGGGGGGCCTATGTACAGCGGGCAGGGCAGGACCCCCGAGGCCCCCGGGAGAGCCTGGGCAGGGGCTGTGGCCCCTTCCACCATCATGCGGGGGGCGCCCACCCTCTGTGGCCCCCGCTCTCAGCCACACTGGCAGCCTCTTGACACCAAGTGCCCCCCAAGGGCAAGAGGGCAGACCCGGCGGTCACACCATCCGGTGCCATCCAGCCAGGTGCCTGGAGCCACCGGCCTGGGCCTGGACAGGCTGCGCAGCTCCCTGGGAAAGTTGACGCTGGGCCTCTGGCCACCCCGTCCCTCTGGGGGTCCCGAGTCTCCGGTGGGGCCTGAGCTGACTCCACAGGCAGTGGGCAGGGGTGGCCTAGCTGCTCCCGGCCGAGGGGCAGACGGCGCTGCAGGCAGGCAAGGCTGGGCGCACGCCCTCACTGTCCACCGAGGCCTCCGCCGCGTCCCTGGGCTCGGGCGTGGGGTCCTGGCTCCGCTTCAGCCTGGGGAGACACGTGGGGGCTTTATGCAGCCTTGCCAGCAGCCCAAGACACGGCTCCCTGGCCCAGGGCCCGTCCAGGAACTCCCGGGGTGCACCCCTCAGGAACACGGCCTGGAGCTCCACACAGACCACTCCTGGGCATCTCTGCCTGGGCAGAAGCCTCTCTGGCCACACTGACTCAGCGGGGCTTGCGGGCACACGGAGCATCCCCTGGCCCTTCTGTGGGCTCTTCACAGCCCTCGGGCTTGGGGCAGTAGGCTGGTGGGTCTCAGCTGGTTTCCAGCCAGAAGCTAAAAGCAGGCAGGTCAGGAATTCTGCAACAAAGTGCTTGGCCTAGTCCTGTTACCACCCAGGCCTTGACCTCCAGGGTGGTGGCCAGTGTCCTAAACCAGGGTCCATACGTCATCCTGGACCCTGAGGCAGGACAGAGCAGCAGTGAGCCCTGTTCAGCTTTTAGACCAGGGCCACCGCCTCCAGGAAGTCCTCCGCATCTCCCCGGGGCCACATGGCACTGGGCCTCCCTGGTCCGCCAGAGCAGGTGGCTCAGTGTGTTGAGGCTGTTGTATCTCCCTGCCCGCAAGCCCTGTCCCTCCTGCCCCGGACCCCCAGTGGCTGAGTGAGGGTTTCGGGTTGATGTAACAGCTGGGGCCCCTCACCTGGGCAGTGCGCCCAGGATCTGCCCCGGAGACTCTGCCCTTTAGTGGAAAATGCCCAAGCTTAGCCCTTAAAGTGCCAAGGAGCTCCTCCCCCACAAGTCTGCACAGGGGCCTCCCTCCACCCACCCCCCAGGGCTGCTGCTTGGACTTCTGAGGAGGGCGGGAGTCAGGCTTCCCAGCCCCACTGAGGCCATGTGCCTGCTGTGGCCAGAAGGCCTTGGCCCCACTCCCCAAACTCCTCTCTGCCCCCGTGGCCGGCCCCCAACACGCACACTCACTTCTCTCTGTTAAAAACCACGAAGTCCTGCTGGATGGCATCGAGGCAGTCCTGAAGGTAGTCATTCTCCTGTAAGTCAGAAAGACGGGAGTGAGCGCCTGCCAGCGCCCCGCAGGGCGGCGCCCGGGCATCCCCGGCCTGCTCCTCCTATGTGCCTGCCTTCTCCTGCCCTGGCTCTCTGAGGAGCCCACCTTGCCCCAGGCAACCAGAGCACACGGGAGTTGGGGTCTCCTGGTGACCCCCACTTAGCCAGTGACAGAGGGACACCTGACCTCCGTCTCGGGCGGCCACAGGGTCTGCAGAGCCAGACTCGTCCAGGAGCCACACCGGGCCACTCCTCCACACCCCTCCCCCACACACTGGGTCCTCCTGGCCACAAACCCAGCTGAGGGCCTGCTTCCAAGCCCTGCCTAAGAAGGTGGGCGACAGAGGTGGTCTCGAGAAGCAGAGCCTCAGGCTGGGGACTGGAGTTGGTCCACAGTGGCCAGAGCCAAGGCATGTCATAGGTCCCTGGCACGCGAAACCCTGGTTATGGAGACCCTCACCTCAGGAGTGTCGGGAGAGGGTGCGGTGGTGGGTTTGCCCTGGGACTGTGGGTCTGAGAGGTCGAGGTTGGCCCCTGGGACCGTGGGTCTGGGGGCTCGAGGTTGGCCCCTGGGACCGTGGGTCTGGGGGATCGTGGTTGGCCCCTGGGACCCCTGGGACCGTGGGTCTGGGGGTGGGACCGTGGGTCTGAGGGGTCGTGGTTGGTCCCTGGAGGTCCAAGCCTCAGACGCAGGGCCGTCACGCAGTAGCCCAAGGCACAGTGTGGAGACGCCCTGCACGACGGCCGGGACAGCTCGCAGGAGGCCAGGCCGGGGTGTCCAAGCTGCAGAGCTTAAGGGGCTGGACTCAGCCACGAAGTTTCCTGCATCCACCTGAGGCTCTGATGGGAAGAGTGGGCCTCGGAAGTGGGAGGGGCCTGAGAGGATGCTAGTGGGCAAGTTAGCCTGATGCCCCGCACTCTTGAGCCTGCAGGAGGGCCCCACCCTGGCCGGAGAAGAGGGACCCCTCCCATTCCTGCAGATGAAACAGCACTCGCCCCCACACCCTGCCCCACCGGCTCTGCAGCCATGTGTAGCCCCAGCGGGCAGGCGCTGGGCACGCTGGGGAGGGAGGCGCTGTGGCAGGACAGGCCTAGGAGGGGCTGGACAGGGAGGAGTCTGCCCTGCAGACTTGGGGCTAACTCCCTGCCGGAGCCTGGCGTGCGTGTGTCCTAATACACTGTAATTTGGAAACCTGGGAGAAAGGGTGGCCCAGGTGGAGCGGTCAGAAGGTTCAGGACAGCCTTAGAAGAATGCTGGGAGGGGGTCAAAGGCTCAGAGACGTGGGCAGCTGGAGCGGCCAGCACACTCAACAGTAAAGACCATGGACCTCCCCACAGATGACCACATTCTTCTGGAGGGCCCAAGGGATGCGCCTTCCAGCCAGGAGACAAGGAACACCGCGCCCTGGGGAAGCCCTGTGGCTCGCGCACAGTTCAGGAGGATCTGCTCCAGGACCGAGTCCCCCAAAGGCCATGATGGGATCCCAGACAGCGGCAGCCTTGACCTCACCTAACTCAGCCCCCTTTAAGGAGGTATAACCAGGGAAACAGGCCTCCAGGCTGGAGAGGCAGGCAGGCCACCTGACCCTGGGATGCTGAGGGTGTCCGATCGATCACGGTGCTTTCAGGGTCAGAGGTGGATGGCCAGCGCTCACACACGTGTGCCTGCATGCACGCACACACTCAGATCAGGCGTGCGTGAGCTCAGGCTGACGGCCACCTGGATGGAGGTGCAGTCGTCCTCCTCATTTCCAGATCCCAGACCTGGGCCCGTGGGCCGAAGGAGGGGCAGGCTTTTGGTCAGGAAGGCCCAAGCAAGGGTGCACGGCAGCGACACCCCAGCCCTTCCCGAAGGCATCCACGGCCACTCCCCTGCATGTCTGCACATGGAAGAGGGCAAACGCCCGGCTCTTCAGAGGGCTGCGGAAAAGAGGTGTGAGTTGACACTTGGCCCACAGCCGTCTTACAGTGGACGCCCAACACAACTCACCAGGGGCGGCTTCTCCCCCTGGCAGCTGTATGCAAAACCAAGATGGATGTATTAGTATTTGGCATCTGGTCAAATTCTCTTAGTTCCTTTACCTGTGGAGTAGCAGCTAATAACATTATCATGGAAAAGCCCGGTGAACGCTCCTGAAACTAGCCTCTCTCTCGCAACCAGCCTAGATAGGAAATAACAACCCCACATCCAGAGTGGAATGGCGGTGCCAGGTGCCACCGTCAAGGACTCTAGAGTCTTTGCGTTTATCTGTGGGGATCCGAGGGCTTCAAGCAGTGTTAAAGAAGCTGCCTGCCAATGTAGGAGACACAAGAGACATGGGTTCGATCCCTGGGTCTGGAAGATTCCCCGGAGGAGGCCGTATCAACCCACACCAGTCTTCTTCCCTCAGAATCCCATGGACACGGGAACCTGGTGGGCTACACCCATGGGGTGGAAGAGTCGGACACGCCTGAGCGACTAAGCACAGCACAGTGCAGATCCGAGGACGCAGCTCCTGTTGCTTTTCCATTTAATTCATGAGCCTGGCCTGTGGAGATCAGCTGGCTTGTGGCAGGACGGGAGAGGGGACAGCTCTTAACCCAGTGGCGGGCCAGGCCCACCGTGGAGCGTGATGCGGGCTCTCCCAGAGCTGATCGACAGGGCCGCCGGCTGCGGCTCACGGCCCCGACCTCACAGGGCTTTCCTCCCAACGCCCGTAGCACAGAGGGCGGGCGCTAGTCTGCACTCACCGAGGAGGACCAAGTATCGAGCCGGCCCCAGCTACCACGGCTGGAGTCTCTTGACTTGAGAGGGGTGTGAAAGCGACAGAGAGACAGCAGAGAGGGTACCTCCGATTTTGACCAGGACCTTTTCCGGGCTGGCGACACGGATCCTGGGCTGGCGACATGGGATCAGATCCTCCGATGCGATGCTGCGCGGCAGCCACAGCTGCTGGTCAGCCCCGCGACCCCGAGGGTGAACAACTGACGCACTCACACCCACCCTGGACCCGGACACGCCCTTTTCCACTTTCAGTATTTGATAAAGTCAGCACTGAGTTATGAAAGAGGCTCTGTGTCGGATGACTCTGCCGACTGGGCGCTGACCTGAGTGCTCTGAGCCTGTATAAGGCAAGCCAGGCTGAGCTGTGATGTTCAGGAGGTTAGGAGTAGTAAACGCAAACTGACTTGGGGTTTTTCATCTTAAACGGGGTCATCCACCCTGATAGCGCCGATGACGACTGGACAGGGGCACAGACTCCGGCCTGAGTCAGCGCCAGACTGAAGGCAAGGGCTACTCAGAGGCGGGGGCGAGGTCAAGGCAGGAGGTGACCCCCGATGCCCGGAGACCAAGGGAAGCACAGGATGCAGGTGAAGGGGAGCGAGGCTAGGGCGGGCGACAGGCACAGACGGACTGTCCGCCAGCTGAGGGTCGGCGGGCGGGGAAGAGCTGGGCTCCGTCTCGCAGCCTCCCTCGCCGAGGCTCTCCCAGGACGAGAGGAGAACCAGCCCAAGGAGCCGCTGGGAGGGCGGAGCGGCATCAGAGGTGGACGGTGTGGGCGGCGATGTGCCCCAGGGCCCCGCCTTCCCGAGGTGCGTGCTGTGCGCATGTACAGTCAGCCGGGGCTCTGGGGCAAGGCCCATCCAGCTTGGGAGCCCCTCTCCTAGCGGCACACGTGCGTGGTCCCATGGCTTGCTCGGGCGTTTGGAGCCTTTGCCATGCAGACTCAGGAGGCTACAGACACGCATGACCCTCGGGCTCCTTGCTGATGACTGCTGGGCACAACAGCCCACACTCGGGTCCCCGCAGGTCAGGCGGCTCTCCCGGGACTCCACTGAAACTCAGCTTTGCTTCCCCCTCAAACACCCCGCACCCTGACCACTGTGCGTGGCGGCTCTCTGCACACTGTCCTCGGGGCAGACCCCCCTCAGGCTCTATCAGCACCTGCGCCCACAGCACCTGGCCCCAGATGCCACCCAAGGTGGGCAGTGACAGGGCCTGGGCATGCAGACCAGGCGCCAGCCCTTAACTTTGTCACAAATGACCTGCTGAGCAACTCAGAATTCTTAAGCCCTTCAGAATGCTCTGGGGATGCTAGAGACCCATAGGAGCTGAAATGTCTTGCGAAATTAGAACAGTTCGGAGGGCCCGCACTTGCTGACCCAGGAACTCACCCGAGCCCCGGTCGTCATGGCAGGGCAGACCCGGCAGGACAGACACATGGATCCGGGGGCTAAACATGCAAGTCCAAAAACAAGCCCCTCCGTCACGGTCAATTCGTTTTTGAAAATGGTGCCAAGCAATTCGATGGGGAAAAGATGAGCCCAAACAGCACTTGGATGACGTGTGTCTGTAAGGTCGGACCCCGGGGGCCATGATGGGCCGCCCCTCCTCTCCCTCCTGCCGGCGAGAAGGTCCCTAACGGAAGGATCCTCCCAGATCCCGGGGACCAATGACAGCACACTTGGCCAGTTGCCATGATGAGCCGCCCCTCCTCTCCCTCGCCGGCGGGGACGTTCCTACCCCCTAACGGAGGGAGCCTCCTGGATCCCGGGGACCAGTGACAGCATGGTTCGCCAGCTAAAGCCGCCCCACCTCCGCCATGTAGAAGGACCTATCAGCCCGCGACACCTCGGCCCGGCAACCTGTCCAAAACCCCCATCCATTAACCTGCCCATCCCTCGCAGCGTGCGTATATAAACAAACTTCTAACACGGTCTGGGCGCGGACTTCCTGGACCTGCCTCCTTCGGGTCTGGGAACCCGCCAGGGAGTGCTTCCCCAGTAAAGCCTGTTAGAGACTCTTTTGGGGTCCTGGTCGTCTTTACCTAACAGTGTTCACATGCAAAACAGGCTGGGCCCCGCCCGACACTGTGCTTAAAACTAACTCAAAATGGACCCGAGCCTCAAGCACAAGGGAGAAGACTACAAAACACTGGGAACAAAAATGAGGGCACATCTCTGTGACCACAGGCGAGGCAATGGCGCCTCAGAAATGACACCAAAAGCACACGAGGAAAGGAACACCAGAGACGGGGCTTCATCAGAACCGAAGGCTCTACTGCAGACGGGGCCGCCCTGAGGAAAGCAGGCTGCAGACCGGAAGAAGATGCTTACAGGAAGGAAGGAGACACTTGCAGACCATCTTCCTGAGGCACTTGTGTGCAGAAACATACATAATCACACTTATCAGTCAACAGTAAGAAGTGGAAATAAGGAGTGCTGATTTCAACCCTTTCACATAAAGAGCGCTAAGCCATAGCTCCCAGTCTGACAGCAAGAAAAAAGCTGGCCCAAGGACTTATGTGATGGTCCAGTGGTTAAGAATCCACCTTCCTGATGAGGGAATGCAGGTCGGAACCCTGGTCGGGAACTAAGATCCCACACGCCACAAGCTGCAACAAATGAGCGTTGCAGCTAAGACCCCACAGCGACAAAGTGTTAGTCACGCAGCCGTGTCCGACTCTGTGCGGCCCCACGGACTGTAGCCCGCCAGGCTTCTCTGTCCATGGAATTCCCAGGTGAGAAGACCGGAGTGGGTTGCTGTGCCTTCCTCCAGGGGATCTTCCCAACCCAGGCATCGCACCCTGGCATCCTGCATGCAGGTGGATTCTGTGCCATTGAGGCACCAGGCAAGTTCAAGGCCCGATAGGAACTCCCTGGTGGCTCGATGGTAGCGTCCACCTGCAGTGCGGGAGACCTAGGTTTGATCCCTGGGATGGGAAGATCCCTTGGAGAAGGAAACGGCAGCCCACTCCAGTATTCTCACCTGGAGAGTCCCATGAACAGAGGAGCCTGGCGGGCTACAGTCCATGGGGCTTCGAAGTTACACGACTGAGCGACTTCACATAATTCCTACAGCCGTAATAAACTGCACGCTGGACCAGCCTGCACTGCCCCCCCGGACACCAGGGGCCGCCGTCAGCAGCCCACAGAATGGGGAGGGGACGGGAGCCCACCTACCTGTTCCCTGAGGAGCCAAGGCTTCCAGGGAGGCCCCTGCACTGAGGAGGAGCTGGCACCCATCTCTGCCTAGGACCTGGGCATGGGGCTGCACAGGGCCCCCAGGTGTGAGAGCCGCGCCCCAGGGTGTCCTCACAGGCTGCGCTGAGCCCAGGGGCAGAGGGACGGTGGCAGGCTTACAGTGTCGCCGCTGTGACCCCGCCATCCACTCCTGCAGCCCTAGTTGGCTTGTGAACACCAGCCGGATCCCAGAGACAGGCCCAAGCTGGGTCCCCTGCTCCCCGGGGAAACCCCTTCTTCCAAGGGCAGGACTGTGGGGGCTGCGACACGTTACACCACGTCCCTGGGGTGGGGTCCTGACCCCCTTCCTAGGAATGTGAAACAAAGTCTCCAGATGCCACCAGTCAAGTGAATGGGATGGTCACCCTGGACTCGGGGTCCCACCCAGTGTGAGTGGTCTCCTCATGAGAAGAGGCAGACAAATGTACACACGTACACACATACACATACACGTGCACTCACACACACACAGGCACACACGCGTGTGCACACACACGCCTGCACTCACACACACACATACAGAAGTGCAGACATGCCGACACAGATGTACACACATGTGCACATAGACATGCACACGAGTGTGCTCCCACACATGCACACATGCATTCACACACACGAACACACACACATGCACACACACAAGCGCAGTCACAAACAGACGTGCACAGACGTGTGAACACACATGGACACACACGTGCACGGATGCACACACACGAGTGTGCTCACACGCAAACACACACAGAGGTGCACTGGCACACACGCACACACATATACATGTGTGTGTACACATGAAAACACACAGGTGCACTCAAACACATGCACACAGACAAACACGCACACACATGCACACACACGCAGGGAAATGACCCCGAGACCACGGAGGCAGAGCCTGGCCCCATGTGACCCTCTAGAGCTGGGCAGGCAGGGGCCTCTGTCCCCTACCACGGAGGAGGAGGTGAGGGGCCAGGGCAGAGGCGGCCGGGTGCTGGGCCGCGCTCACCGACGGGCAGCTGTCCCTGCTGCTGTCCCGGGACCTGCTCTTGGCCAGACGCTTCTTCTTCTTGTGCAATGGCCGCGACTCCAGGATCATCTCCTCCAGCTCGAAGGTGGGGTCGCAGTGCAGGCGGCCTTTCTGTGGAAGATGGCGCTGAGCTGGTGCCCGGCCGCCCTCGCCCGCCCTGGCCACCCCAGGCCCGTGGGCTTACGTTGGGCACGAAGCCGGGTTCCACCTTCTTCTCGCTCAGCTCAGCCCACAGCACATCGGCCAGAGCAGGGGCCGCCCGCATGTCCTGCAGGCTGGACACTCGGTGCTTGGGGTTCACGGTGAGCAGCTGGAACAAGGCCCTGGTCAGCGGCCCCGGCACGGGCCTTGTCTCCCCGGACCCGCCAGCAGGCGACGGCTGCAGCCTGGCTCACTACTCTCGGTAACCGGCTCAGCATCGCAACAGGACGGGACTAATGCTCACGGGCGCAGGGCGGCCCTGCGGGACTGGCTACCATCACAGCCGCCCCTTCAGGGGGAGTACCGGAGACCCTGGCCGAGGCTTCCCCAGCGAGGCGTGTGGATCCTCCCCACCCCCACCTGGGCCTCTGGGGGCCACTGTGCCCCTTGGAGCCACCTGGGCCAGTGTGGACACAGCAGTGCGCGGTGAAGGCTGGTTAAGAGCCCCTCTCAGGGGCGAGAGGCCTCTAGGTGCTTGGCCACACTGCCAGCGCCAGCGTCTCCGGGCACCGGCCAGTACCTGCCCCCTGGGCCATGTGTGTCCAGCACGCCCTCCTTGCTTGTCCTGAGGCCTCAGGGCACAGTGTGTTTGAGGTGCACCACTCTGAGGAGGGAGCTGGCCAGCCAGCTGGCAGGTGACCCCGGCCCAGCCCTGGACCCTGGGAGCCAATCGCCAGTGGGAGCACCACCGCCTCAGGTCTCTACGGGCTGAGTCCCTGGGACTGCTGCAGATGTGTGCTCGCGGCCTGGGACAGGCAGGGGGGTCTGGGGTCTTCTCTGCTTGCTTCTGGTGAGGGGGCTGGCCAGGCCATTGGCAGTGGACAGTGGCCGTCCACCTCCGACAGGCCAAGCCGGGCCTGAGTGGAACCAGGCCCCAGCCGCCTCCCCGACACACGCTGGGGTGACCTGCCCCGAGCTGGGGCATCAGTGACGGAGCAGCATGAGGCTTCGACTATGTAATAAGGACCGATAGCCGCTGCAGCGCTCACACAGGCCAAGCCGCTGCAAGATGAGCGGCCTGGGGCCAGGCCAGGCGGGGAACCGGGGCAGAGAGGGACATGCAGCCCGGGATGCAGCAAGCAGCCCCCCGAGTCCAGCCGGCCTCGCCAGGGTGCCCCCACCCCATGTCCGGCCGGCTGCGCTCTGGGCGGGGCGGGTGCTCACCTTGCGCAGCAGGGCCACCGTCTCCTTGGACCAGGCGGGCACGTACTGGACACTCACGGTGCTGAACAGCTGCACCAGCGACTCCGCGGCGCTGCTCGAGTGGATGTCGTAGGGCCTCTGGGTAGGGGAAGCAGGGCTGCAGCAGGCACCTCCCCCATAACTCGAGGGCACCCCACCCTACCCCAACCTCATCCCAGGGCGGCCCCAGAGAAGAGCCCGGGAAGCCTGCACCTCAGCGCCCCTGTACCTCCCCCTAGCAGAGGGCTTGGCCCCAGGGGACCAGATGCAGCGGGCAGAAGGGCCAGCCGTCTGAGGGTGCCGTGCCTTGGGGGCCCCCACGAGGGGATGAGAAGGGCAGCTGGGGGCCGATAAGGCTCCAGCCTCCTGGGCTCCAGGACTCGCTGAGACGTGGCCACTGTGGGGAGAGCAGGGGGACCCACGGCCTAGGACCCTCAAGGGAAGCTCGGGGGCGGGGTGCAGCTCTGTGGGACGGTCCTCCGCCCACCCAGCCCCCTCCAGCGTGCTGCCTCACTAATGGGGAGCATGGACATCCCTGAGCCCCAGGAGTGGGGGCAGCCTCAGCTCTATAGGCCTCCCTGGGGGTTCTGGGGGCCTGGCCCTCGGGTCACAGGAGCTCCGTACCCATCCTCGCAGCAGCTCGTAGGCCATCACCCCCACTGACCACCAGTCCACCTCGAAGGAGTAGCCAGTCCCACCATTGACGAAAGACTGGAAGATCTCCGGAGCTTTCCAGGAAGGCAAGAGCAGCTGAGCATCCCCAAACGGCAGTCCCCGTGACCCCAACCCCCAAGGACCACAGGCCCCATGACCACAGGGCCCGTGATTGGAGGCCTTATGACCCTAGCTCCTGGTGACCCCAGCTCCTGGTAACCCCAGCCCCCGAGAACCACAGGCCCCATGACCGCAGGGCCCGTGACCCCAGCCCCCAGTGACTGGAGGCCTTATGACCCCAGCCCCTGGTGACTCAGCCCCCATGACCACAGGCCCAGGGCTGGAGCCTTGGCCAGGACCAGAGACTAGGCTGTGGGCAGAGCTGGACTGGGAAGCAGCCCTCAGTGGTCAACCTGTCCTTTTCCACAGGCCGCTTGGTTCAGTTCCAGGTCCACAGCCTGACGAGGGAGCTGGGCGTGTGTGCTAAGTCACTTCAGTCGTGTCTGACTCGCTGCGACCCCATGGAATGTAGCCCGCCAGGCTCCTCTGTCTGTGGGATTCTCCAGGCAGGAAGACTGGAGTGGGCTGCCACGCCCGCCCCCAGGGGATCTTCCTGACCCAGGAATCAAACCCGCGTCTCTTATGTCTCCTGCATTGGGAGGCAGGTTCTTTACCCCTAGTGCCACCTGGGAGGCCCCTGGCAGAGTGCGCTCGTGATCAGACCCACAGCGCATGTCCGTCACCTAGAGTCCCCTGCAGGGGTCAAGCAGCCTGACCCGTCACCCGCTGCTGCAGCTTCAGGGAAAGGACCCGACCCCCCAGCCACAGGTCGGGGTGGGAGGCCAGCCGGCGGGCTGGCGGGGGTGTGCGGGCCGGGCGGAGCGAGCTCACCCATGTACGGCTTGGTCCCGGCCAGCGCGGTCGCCCTCTCACCATCCTTTATGATGGTGGCAATGTTGAAGTCGGTCAGGTGCGCATGTCCTGTGAGTAAAGAAGACAGCGCGACTGTCCGGGGGGACGTGTCCTGCAGGTGGGGCGCCCCCACCCCCAGCCACGGCTCTGGCCGCTCGCAGCCACGGCTCACCTCACCCGCCCACCCCCAGCCACGGCTCA
>SJYG01000250.1:1157672-1174210 GCA_006410535.1 Litocranius walleri | reverse complement strand
CGGCTCACCTCGCCCGCCCACCCCCAGCCACGGCTCTGGCCGCTCGCAGCCACGGCTCACCTCGCTCGTCCAGGAGAATGTTGTCGGGCTTCACATCTCTGGAAGGAGGAGGGAGCAGGGAGGTGAGGCCAGAAACCCCGGTGGGGCAGGGGGTTCCCACGAGCGGGACCCCAGGAGCCAGCCCCTCCTCTGCCGGGGCCACAGTGGGAGAACACCCAGCACGGGTCGGGGAGGGCGCCAGAGCCCAGAGCACAGAAGCAGAGCCCCCTCGCCTGGACCCCTGGTGAGGGCCTCTCAGAGCCCTGGGTCTGCCCGCAGCCGAGCCTGGCCTCCCGACCTCCTGGCACTCGGTCAGGAAGCGTCCCTGCTCAAACCACGACCGGATCAGCGTCCCCAGGAAGAGCTGCAGAAATCACATTTGCCACACTTTATACCATGTGGGATTTCGTGTTTTGTCCTGTGGACGCAGCTTTACCTTCCTTGTTCATCAGCCTTCAGATGCTAAAACTAATTTGAATGTGCCAGGGACATGGCAGATGGGCACAAGGGCACTGGCAGGGCGGGAATCCTGCACTTATCAGAGCAGGTGAAGGCGGCCTCTCACAGGTGAAGGCACCGGCCCCCCGTGCCGGCCTCACCTGCTCAGACATGACCCGCCCCAGGGTGGGCCTCATCTGTGCAGCTGAGGGGCTGGCCGGGAGCCGGCGCCTGTGGGCCCGGGTGCCACGCCTGGGGCAGGCGTGCGGCCAGGGCGGGGCGGGGCGCGGGGCGCCCGGGGTCCTGTGAGCGCGGCCGCCCGGCAGGGTGCACACACCTGTGGATGATGCGCTGGCCGCGCAGGTAGTCGAGTGCAAGCGCCACCTCGCAGACGTACAGCCGCACCGTGTCCTCTGAGAACTGCACGTTCTGCTGCAGGTGGTACCGCAGGTCCCCCCCCAGCAGCAGGTCCACCACCATGAACATGTCCTCCTCGTCCTGGAAGGAGTACCTGAGGGCGCGGGGCGAGTGGGGCCACGGCCCCTGCCACACCTGACCAGCCCCCCGCCAAGGGCCCTGGACCCAGGGCTGTGCCCCACCGGACATTCCCAGTGACGGCCACAGCGATGATGGTGGCGGTGATTATGGCGACGGTGATGATGCTGATGGTGATGCTGATGGTGATGGTGATGGTGATGGTGGTGATGACGGTGATGACGGTGATTTTGGTGGTGATGGTGATGGTGGTGGTCCATGCGTGCGTGCGTGCATGTGTGTGTGCGTGTACATGGGGACACCTGGATGGCTGCTGGCCCCAGAGGCGCTGTGAGGGGGTAGAGTGGGGCCGGGCGCCTGGGGCAGGGAGGCCCCCCGGCCACTCACCAGAGGTTCACCAGGAAGACGTGCTCTATCTCCTGCAGGATCTCCAGCTCCCGGAACACGTTGCGGACCTCGTCCCGCTCGATGCACTGCTGCTTGTTCGTGTACTTCATGGCGTACATCTTCTCCGTGTCCCGCTTTTGCACGATGCATACCTGGGGGCAGAGGGCGCGTCAGCCCCGCTGCCGGCTCAGTAGCTCGGCAGGCGCGACGGGAAGCGCCAGACTCTCTGTCTCTGGAGGGACACGTCTCCTCAGACCGAAGCTGAGCACCCAGCCCGTCACAAAGCCCCCCGCCCTGGGGGCTGGACTGCAGCGCGTGGATCTGGGACACAGTCCGGTCCACACAGAAGGGAACGTGATGCCTGGAGGGGCTGCAGCTCAGGACGCAGGGGCGGGGGGGAGAGGCAAACTCGCCCCTCCAGTCTCCAAGGGAGCACAGCCCTGCAGGGCCCTGGATTTCAGCGAGACCGGGGCTCTGGCCCTCAGCAACACAAGAATAAGCATGTGCTGTCTTAAGCCACCCAGCAGCCGCTGGAAGTCAACGTGGCCAACCAGTGCTCCAGACGCCCTGAGGGACCCAGACGGGCACGGGTTACCAGACAGCGCTGTCCACTCTGCCCCAAAACACTGCCTTCCAAGGGCAGGGCCGTGACGGACAGCCTGTCACCGAGCCTTCCGGGCCCTGCTGGAACCCAGGCCGGGAGAGAAGCCGGGGCAGGTGGCCACACCCCAAGGCTCCTAAAGGTCCCCCCTACCCAGGAGAACACCCATCTGAGGACAATGAGTCTTTCTGAATCTTTCCTCTCATTTCAGCAAAGTGGCCCCTTGGGAGGGCTGGGGCGCTCTACCCGGAGGCTGCCTGGCGTGGTGACGCCCACCTGGACCTGCCTGGGGACAGCACGGGCCTAGCTTCAAGGGCTTTCCTCTCTGGGTCTCCGTGTCCCCGGCCTGGCCTGAGAATGTCACCCAGGAATGCAGACTGACAGGCAGCAGGCAGGGACCCGGCCCCGTGTGCTTCCATGACTGTGTTGGATAGAGTACAGCCATGCCAACTGGAAGTCAGATCACCAGAGGGGCAGGTAGGCTGCTAACAGGGGCTCCTGGCTGAGGTCACGGGACAGGGACTCCAGAACTTCAGCGGACAAAGGCCCATTCCATGACCATCAGCCTGGCCGAGCCCCCCGGAGCTCTGAAGACCAGAGCCCCAGCCCTGGGCTGGTGTTCACGCTCCTGGGGATTCTCCCGGGGAAGCCAAAAGAGCTGCCTCACCCCAGCTGCAAGGAAGGCCCCCAGGCCCTTTCAAATGTGAAACACCAGCCCGCCGCACCCTCGGTCTGGAGCTGGGAGCCCTGGGGGACTGGCACTGCCTTCGCAGGCTGCCAGCCAGGGCGTGAGTCTGGGCCTGCGGTGCAGACGTGAGCCAGAAACGCAAGTGAAACCCTAACACTGCTTAGAGACCAGGCCCCGGCTCCCTGTCGGATGGATGCAGAACACCACATCCCAGAATAACATCAGACCCTGCTCCGGCTGCCAGCCAGCTCGTGGTCACGCAGGCCAGCCACGCCACACCACGTCACCGCTCAGTGGACACCACGCCCGATGCTGCGGGTGCGGCCAGGCGGCAGCTCCATCATCGGGTGGGGCTCACACCCCCAGACCCACCGCTCGGCCTGGTCGTCCGGGTGCAGTGAGACTCTGGGACCAGAGATCCCCCAGCTGCCTACTGGGGGCCTGGGGACTGAAGGGGGCCTCTGGGCACTGAGGTCCATGGACCCAGAGGGCGCTGCTGGGCTGCTCTTGGCCTCAGCATCCTCGGCCCTGCCTGGTGAGGGGCCCCTGCACTCCACGGGGCCAGAAGGGCCCACGTGCTGAGCACCAGGCCCACCCCAGGAGCAGGAGGCGGTGGAGGGCGCAGGGCGGTGCCACGCAGGAGGGGCAGGAAGAAGCCCAGAAAGGGCACTGTCTTGGGATGGAGATTTTTCCCCCTTAACTTGCCGCATTTTCCAGATCGCCTTTAACACTGTTGCTGTGAAAGCCAGTTGGAATGTTCGAAATGAAATAAGGGTAAACAGCATGAACAGCAGCTGACCCTCGCCCCGGTTTCAGCTCTGGAGCCCTTCTCCGGCTGAGGCTCCGTTCGGTCCAGGAAGAGCTACCGTCCGTGGTCCCCGGGTGGTGCAGGCAGGAGTCCCCAGAGCAGCCTACACTCTCAGCGAGGGGAGGAGGAGAAGCCAGGGCCTGCGGTGAGGACCTCAGCGACCCCGTCAGTGCACAGAGCACACCAAGGAGAGAGTCCAGCGCTCGGCCAGGAGTCCTCTCCTCCCACCTGGCAGCCCTGCACACACCAGAGGCCGCCATGGCAGGGCCTGGACGCCCAGCTCTGGGGAGGTCCTTCTTGCTGGGGACTGCGACACGCCTTCTTCTCCCCAGGAGGGATGCTGGGGGCTGGGCCAAGCACCCGCCACTCTGAGAGCCCCAGTACCGCAGCTCAGGGTTCCTCCGATCCAGAGGGAGGCCAGGGACGGATGGAGCGTGAGCGGGACCCAGGCCTCCTGAATTTTTGGGCCCTGTGTTCTGGAATGTTCTCAACTCATCTTGAATTCTAGCCAAACCCCAAGAGTGCAGAGGTCAGGCCTTGCCTCCCCGGGGGTTTCTGGAGTGCACAGAAGGATCATGACAGCAGGGAAGCCTGCAGAGGGAGTCCGGGAGCTGCCCGGAGCGGCGGGGTCTCCAGGGGGGCCCTAGGGAGGGGAAGGCAGAGCTGTCCCCTGGCTCTTTCGTCCAGGCACAGCCTAGTGGGAGGAAGACATGAGTGAGAACTGGTCTGTGAACGTGACTCTCCCTGGGGTTGGGTGTCGGGAGCCTGCCGGCCACCTGTCGACCCACACCAGCCCAGCACACTCGTGCTACTCCGTCTCTGCGTGACATGGGTCACCTGGAGCCACACGGCCTGTACCGGTCATGCCCACCCCCTTGCTTGGGCTGGGGGGCCTAAAGCGTGGCCTGTCCAGCAGCACAGATCCAGGACAGACTGGGCTGCATTTGACTCCTCATCACCCGGCGGCCTCTGCTCTCCTGAACTGACCTGGGAGGAGCCCAGATCTCGGGGAGGCCTGCGTCTCTTGTGCTGTCTCTGAGGATGAAGTCAGAAAAGGCTGGTGGGTTTTAAGCTCATTGGTTTAGAGTCACATTAGAGGAGATATCCATTTAAAGATTTCGCTCTTATTAGGCTTCCCTGGTTGAGGACCAAAGAATGGATGCTTTTGAACTGTGGTGTTGGAGAAGACTCTTGACAGTCCCTTGGACCTCAAGGAGATCCAACCAATCCTTCCTAGAGGAAATCAGTCCTGAATGGTCATTGGAAGGACTGATGTTGAAGCTGAAATTCCAATACTTTGGCTACCTGATGCAAAGAACTGACTCACTGGAAAAGACCCCGATGCTGGGAGGGATTGGGAGCAGGAGGAGAAGGGTACAACAGAGGGTGAGATGGTTGGATGGCATCACGGACTTGATGGACATGAGTTTGAGTGAACTCCGGGAGTTGGTGATGGACAGAGAAGCCAGGTGTGCTGCAGTCCATGGGGTCACAAAGAGTCGGACACGACTGAGTGACTGAACTAAACTGATATTACTTACGTGTAAGCTTCCAAAGTTATATAAAATGCCTAGAAATTTTTCAATGTCCTCACAACGACTGTATGTCAGTCATAATTCCAATTATCACCTCAAATTGTTATATGCAACAGAAAAAAAACAAATTTCCATAACTGCATAATTTTTACAAAAACTCATCAGATCTTCGACTACAGTTATTCTTCAGTCCTTAGCCTTTTACAGATGGTTACTTTTTACTGATCTTTCCTGAAAGCTCTTATAATCAACTGCAGACAAAAATCTTTCATCCTTAAAGAGTTCATGGAAAGGACTTTGATAGAGACCCTGGGATACAGGTGTCTGGTAACTACGGCCACGCCACTGAACTTGGTGAGCCTGTCTAAACTCTGGGGGGAAACGTGATGGGTCCTTTCTCATTTTTTAGATTTGCTTTTGGCTGCATCGGGCCGTCAGCCGCAGCTGGCGGGGTCTCCGCCGCTGCGTCCAGGCTTCCTGTCGCAGGGGCCTCTCCTGCTGCGGACCCCGGGCTCCGGGCGAGCAGGCCTCAGCAGCTGCCTCTCGGGGCTCTCGAGCCGCAGGGTGTGGGCTCAGCTGCCCAGGCCCCGTCCAGGGAGGGAACCCGCGGCCTGTGCACCGGAAGGTGGGCCAGCAGGGAAGTCCCCTGATGGGTTCTGAAGGCCACTGATCTTCGATTAAGGGAAACGAGGATTAATTACACAGGACTACGCGAACTCGTGAAGACGAGTCTCGTCTTTATGGCTTTTTGTTTGAGGCGCTGCTGTCCCTTCAACGTGTGCTTTCCAGGCTTATTATTCTTCTCTTTCTCTTAAGCCGTGAGCTTTCTGCAATCTGGAAAATCACACCTTTGTAAACAGCACCGAGACATTTATCTTCTCTCCCAATCTGTTCCCTCTACAACTGAGAAACTTGTATTAAATATGCCGTTTTCGTGAAAATACAGTTATTTTATGAGGTCAGTAGAATATGTTCGCCTATTTAATCTAAAACGCTGGTCATGTTGCCAGGCTTTGGCTGGGGTGTCATATTGTAAAATTATGTAGCGGTTCTCTGGGTTTTTTCACCATGAGAATTTTTGCTGCCAGCAGAGACAATTGGCCATAATATAATTTTGCCATAAAAGATAAAATAATAACAAGACAGACACTTAATGAAACATGAAAATTAACAGCAAAAAAATTTAAGAATTTTAATGTGAAAATTAAAATACAAAAAAAAAAAAATAAGGACTTCCCCGGTGGTCCTCCTCGCTTCCACGGCAGGGGACAGGCTTGATCTCTGGTTGGGGCACTAAGATCCTATGTGCCTGTGGCATGGCTAAAAAAAACAACTCATTTAACTAGATAGATTCGTGATCACAGTGTATTTGGCTGTCTTAGAGAAAGTGATGATACTTCTTTTGTTAAAGTCGACTGACCATTACGGATTCAGGATTTAATGTTGGATGTAAATTTACGGTCCTAAAAATTGAGATTTCCCTGGAATTCAAATGATCAGACAAAGGATGCTGCTGTTTCTTATCAATATAAGGAGCGTACATAACTTGTGGCCCACATCTGGGTTACGTGGAAATGATCCATCACAAGCTCAGCCCCTGGATTCTGTGCCAAGTACCAAAATTCTGTCTATGTCACGTTCTCCACCATCGAACAGCAAAAGGGTTTCAAAATATATATGCTCGCCAAGAATCAGATAACCACTTCGTTGCGGTCACTAGGAGGAGCCCGTCTTATTTTTCTGCCAACTTCTAGCATTGCACGATACATTGTGGAAAGCGCGCATGAGAGGCACCTAAGCTAGAGAGTCGATCATCAGTGTCTCCAAGACTGTGCTGAACGACCCGCCGCCTCTTTGATATCAGCCGCAGTTTGGAAACTTTGGGCTTTGACAGGTGGGAAGGATGGCTGACTGACATGTTATCATTTTCCAGTGTAGTTTGCAATCTGGCATTTACGGCACTGAAACCCAACTGTCACACCAAACCGTCAACCAGTTATTTTATCTTTGAAGGCCAAGTACATGTGCAGGGAAACTGCTCAGGACAACGATGTTTACAGCTTGTAAAACCCTGTGCAGTTCCAGCCTGGGGCCTGCCTTGCGGGTGCAGCGTTACAGAGGGCTCCAGTCCTTCTCGGCAGGTCCCGGGAATCTCAGGATACCCGGGACATTGGGAAGCGAGGAAGCCACCGGAAAGTGCGGGTGTTAGAGGCTCAGTCTGCTGAGGAGACACTCTGAGTGAGCTTCTAGCCCCAAGAGGCTGTTCAAAGTCTGATCAGGAATTCCTCGCAGAAGTTCCAGCAAAGCATGAACTTAAAGGACCTACGTGTTCAACCTGCTCTTGCTGTACTCCCCTCAATAATCAGGTCATGTTTAACGAGGCCAGACTGGTTTTGCAAACAAATTAATCTTTGATTATCTTCAATACGAAAGGGCGTGTCTGTAGGGAGAGAATTGCGCACCCCGTGGGGTGTCGAATGGGTGTGCCCCTCTCAGTAATTCACGTTTCCAGGTCGTCTCCCAGCCTTCTGACGTGGAATCACGAGGAGCAAAAACTTCCCCACTAGCTGAAGGGGAACAGCGCCGTGTGACCCTCAGGGAACGCTGTCGTGGACATCTGTGCCGGTGTGGGGGCAGCACCCTCAGAGCTCACTCGAGGCCATCACCAGAGCCGTTCCGACCGCGGCCCAGGAAACACGGGGCCCGCCCGCAGCCCCCACCCATCGTGGCCCGGGGGCTCCCTCCTGGGCGCCGCCCCAGCCGGCCGCCCGCTGGTCTGACCGGGTCAACAGTGGCTTACCCTGCAATCCTCACTCTTCACTTGTTTCCACCGGGGCCCGGCCTCCCAGTACCACCTCCTAAAACAAGACGTGACTGTTTAACCCTGACCTGCTCTCAGGACTGAGGAATCAGCTCACGGAGACAGGAGTCACAGTGACGACTCTTCTGGGCGTGTGTGTGTGTGAATGGAGCTGCGGTGCACCCTGAAATCCACTTTCTGGTCACGATCATCTCCAGCCAACCACACTCACAAGACAGCAGGGTCAGGAAGGCACCTGCCCTCCCCTTCCTTCCTGCAACCAGGGAGTCACCCCAGGCGACAACCTCATCCCCAGGATGGGAAATCAAGGCCAGGAGAACTCGGTGCAGCGGACCTTGTTAGATCATCTCTTCAGCTGCCCACAGACTCCAGCCCACGTGGCCACCTTGTGTAAGCCGGCACAAAACGTTCAGGTTTTGCCTGCTCTGGGGGCCCTCATTTTCCTGCAAGGGCTCCCGTGTCCCCAGACTCACATTAAACAAGTGTGTATGCACGCCTCTGCTCCTTCGACTTCAGTTCAGTCGCTCGGTCGTGTCCAACTCTGCGACCCCATGGACTGCAGCACGCTGGGCCTCCCTGTCCATCACCAACTCTCAGAGCCTGCTCACACTCATGTCCATTGAGTCGGTGATGCCATCCAACCATCTCATCCTCTGTCGTCCCCTTCTCCTCCCGCATTCAATCTTTCCCAGCATCAGAGTCTTTTCCAATGAGTGAGTTTTTTGCATCACGTGGCCAGAGTACTGGAGTTACAGTTTCGGCATCAGTCCTTCCAGTGAATATTCAAGACTGGTCTCCTTTAGGATGGACTGGTTGGATCTCCTTGCAGTCCAAGGGACTGTCAAGAGTCTTCTCCAACACCACAGTTCAAAAGCATCAGTTCTTTGGTGCTCAGCTTTCTTTAGAGTCCAACTCTCACATCCATACACGACCACTGGAAAAACCATAGCTTTGACTTGATGAACCTTTGTTGGCAAAGTGATGTTCTTTGACTTAAGTCACTTTAATTCCCAGGTGCAGCAGGAGGAGGGTGAGAGCCTGCCCCTCTGTGGCCTCCAGCCCTGCGCTCCCCTCCCCTGAGCTCCCTCCCTCGCGCTCTGCCCCCCCTGGGCTCCCCTCCCCCACAGGCTCGGCCTCCAGATGCGGGAGGGCACACTCTGCCGTCAGGGAGGGCACACTCTGCTGTCCAAGGCCACTCGGGTGTGTGCTTTCTCACAGCCTCCATGGGGCGTCTTCCAGGCCACCAGCTGAGAGAACACCCTGCTTCCTTGCAGTGCTCGGCCAGGCCTGCGGGCGAGGATGGTTCCCGCCTCTCACTGCCCTCCCCCGCTTACTGCTCCCTCCCCTCTTCCCAGTGGGCAGAGTCCAGCCAGCACTCCTGCACATCAGCCAGCCCAGGTCAGGGGGTGGGCAGCACGGCACCCCCACCCCCGGCTCTTGGAGGCCTGCGGTCGTCGGGCACACTCGTGGCTGTCTGAGCCCTGTGCCGGGGGTTCCCTGCAGAGTCAGGCGCACCCCAAAGCGCTCCAGTGGGGTGCCTGACAAGGGCTTTAGGTGGTCAGTGACCTGGCTGGAAGAGGCTGAATGGGCCTGGCCCCTGCAGCTCCGCAGAGCCCCCGATGGGGGAGCAGCCCCAGTGGTGGCAGGTCAGAGCCTGGGGTCTGGTGCCTCCCTGGGCAGAGGCAGCCCGGCCCCACATCGAACAGATAGAAGGGCCGGAAGCTCAGCCTTCGGGAGCAGCTGAGGCTGCGAGCGTGAGTCCTGTGAACCCACTTCCTCAGATGGGACTGGTCTCACTTCTGAGCTGCTTCCTCTGGTGATCGACTTAAGGCAGACAAAGAGGAATGGAATTAGATCTAAGGTGGGAAAAGGAATGAAGTCTGGGGATCCTAGGGCCCCCGGGCAGCCCCGGGCTTTCCCTGCGAAACCCCGATGACTGAGGACCCAGAAGAGTCGGTGACCGACGGCAGGGTCATTGCCATTTTAATTGAACGCTGTTCTCGTTTTGCAGATTTTCTTTTTTGTTGTTCCTGGAGCTGACAAGTTGGTCACAGCATTCATAGGGAAAGACAGTCAAGCAAAAATAGCCAAGAAAAAAACTTTAAAAGCAGAAGGAGGCAGAGATGTGAGCCCTGTCAGGTATCAGCATGTTATATAAACCTTCTGTGATAACGTGTGGTCCGACTGTGGAACAGACGGGCGGGGCACGGGACGGCGCGCAAACCCAGAAACAGACCCCCTGCGTAAGGACGTCCAGTGTGTGACACAGGCGGCCTCCCAAATTTATGGGGAGACCAGACTTTTGATTAAAATATGGTGCTGGGATAACTGAGCAGCTACATGAAGAAGAGGTAAGATATGGGCCATTCACGACACTGAAAGTCACAGTCAATTCCAGACACGTAACAGACTTGACGTGAACAAGGAAACAGACGTGAGGGGAGGAAAGCAAACGCTCAACCCGGCTTTTCATGCAGAAATGCAGCATAAAGCTCTGTGATGCTCCCCCCTTGCCTGTCGGGCTGGCAGAGGCCCAGCCTGGGCAGCCCTGGGCGGGGGCCCCGGGGAGCACTGGCCCCACGGAGGGCTGGCGCGTCTGGCAGCATCACACGTGCATCCAGCCGCCACCAGCGCCACCCGCCTCTAGGAGCCCAACTGAAGAAGCGCCGGCTCCCCTGCACGCGGCGTGGTGCCCACGGCCCTGCCAGCGGCCTCACAGCTGGGGCACAGCCTAACGCTCACCGGGAACACGTGTGGCTGCAGGTCAACGTGCCCTGCATCCCGACAGGCCCTGCGAACATGGCGCCCCGCGTGGCAAAAGGCAGCCTGCTGCTGGGGTGGCGTGAAGGATGCCGAGGGCAGGGGTTGTCCTGGGTGATCCTGGGGCCCCCAGTGTCCTCACTGGGGAGCAGAGGCCTCTGGAAGCTGGAGGAGGCAGACGCAGGCTCTCCCCAGAGCCGCAGAAGGCCCGGCCCAGCCCCACAGCGACTGCAGCCCAGGGCCGGCCCAGCTTGGACGTCCGGCACCGCGAATACAGGGGGCCGCATTTGCGCTGGAGCCTCGCGGGGCCAGCTGTGCAGGGATGGGGGTGGTCTCGCGGATGAGAGGACGGTCAGAAACACCGTCAAGTCAGAAGCAGAGCGTGGAGAGAGTGTGAACACCAGGCTGCCCGGCATCTCAGAAGCAGGTCCCGTGGACACTGGGGAGAGGAGCCAGCGGGGATATAACCCAGCTTCCTCAGAGGAGGACTTGCAGGAGAAAGGCGGAAAGAGGACAGAAGGGGCAGCGGCCGAGGCCAGACTCGCCTGAGCACAGACCTAACCTGGCGCCTCGTGAGGCTCGCACAGAAGCGCTGCACGTGGCAGAGGGGGCTCTCTGCACACCGAGAGCCAAGCAAGGCCTGACGCTAGCGACACCCCAGGCCTCCAGCCCCTGGGCTCCCCAGAGGATCTGGCCTCGGGTTCCACGGGGACGCGCCGTCGGCTCAGCTCGGGAAACGCCTGCCAGGCCCGGCGTCCGCATGCGAGCTCGGGGGTGAAGGGCCTGTCCCAACCCAGGGCACCCTCGTCTCACAACCAACACACAAGGCTGCAGCTGGAAAAACCAACAAAAAGCAGAACAAAACGGAGCAGGGAAGAAAACCGCCCAAACGGAACACAAAAGAGCATGGATCCTGAGCAGGCCCGCGTGGGAGTCGCTCAGTCGTGTCCTGCTCTTTGCGACCCCAGGGGCTGCAGCCCACCAGGCCCCTCTGTCCGTGGAATTTCCCAGGCAAGAATACTGGAGTGGGTTGCCATTTCCTCCTCCAGGGGATCTCCCGACCAGGGACTGAACCCAGGTCTCCCGCACTGCAGGCAGATTCTTTACCACTGAACCACCAATAAATGAGCCCTAAACAGAAATCAAAGCTCTGCCATTGAAATACCACAGGGCACCGTGTACCCAGCAGGCCCATCGCTGGGCGTGTGCCCAAGAGAACTGACAGCAGGGACCCAGAGGTCCGCGCTCCCGCATTCACGGAAGCCTGATTCACACCCAGGGAAGGGCAGAAAGAATCCCCGTGCCTGCCAGAGGATGAGCAAAGAAGGGAGTGCGGTCCGTCTGGGACCTGGACCTGGACCTGGACCTGGACCACCGATGGCCTGGACAGGACGCCGTCCAGCCTCCGACGGAAGGCGGCTCTGACACGAGCCGCAGCCCGGGTGAACCCCGAGGACCTCAGGCCACACGCGCTCTGCCAGGGGCCCTGTGTGATCCCACCTCACCAGGTGCGTGGACGAGCCTGACTCTAGAGACAGAGAGGAGAGCAGAAGCTGCCAGCGCTGAGTTGGTCCCAAAGGAAATCAACCCTGAACACGGACTGGAAGGACCGATGCTGAAGCTGAAGCTCCAATACTGTGGCCACCTGATGCAAAGAACGGACTCACTGGAAAAGACCCTGATGCTGGGAAAGATTGAAGGCGGGAGGAGAAGGGGATGGCAGAGGATGAGGTGGCTGGATGGCATCACCGACTAGATAGACATGAGTTTGGGTAAACTCCAGGAGATGGTGATTGACAGGGAGGCCTGGCGTGCTGCAGTCCATGGATTTGCAAAGAGTTGGACAGGACTGAGCAACTGGACAAAGGGCTAGGGAAGGGTGCTGTGAGTTACTGTTAATGGGGAACAGAGTTTCAGTTTGGGAAAATGAGAAAGCTCTGGAGATGAAGTGGTGATGGTTATAAAACAATGTGCGTAGACCCAAGGCCACTGAACTACACGCTTAAAAGTGATAAAGACGGCAAATCTTAGTTTATGTGTATTTTACTCTAATTTTTCTTTAAGTTAATACCAAGCCAACTTATATCCCAACTAACCCAGCCAAGCACCTGCTCAGAGGCCGGGGCCACGGGCCTGCGACTATGGGGCAGTTCCATGACATCTCTCAGGCTGCAGCCACGGGCCAGCCCTGCCCGGTGCAGGCAGCGAGCTGGGGCAGGCAGAGCGGTGGAGCAGGTGGCCAAGGAGCCAGGGCTGGGACCCACGAGGGCAGCCCCTGATGGGAAAACCAGGTCTGGGTGCGTGCGGTGACCGCCCAGGCCAGGATGGGGCTGTAGGACCCTGAGGATGCTGTTGACGCCCACCACTCCTTCCCTTCAGTGACGCTGCCCTCAGCTCCCCACGAGCACCCGGGCGGCAGCAGTTGAGGCGTGGTGGGAAGGTGGAGCCTGGGCTGAAGGTCCATGGCACGGTGCGTAGGCACCGACTGTAAGAGCCAATGTCCAGATCTGGCACCTGGACATCTCAGGAGGAGGAGTGGAGGGCCTGCTCAGGAAGCTGGATGCTGCTGGCAAGGGCCAGAGCCGAGCCCGGGCTGCAAGCAAAGCATCTCCAGCAGCACCCCCGCCCCGGGCGGCTGCAGACGGCCAGGCTCGCATACCATTCCAGAACCCGGCACGTCTGAGCCTCACTCAGCCTCAGCCGCCCTCTCCCCCAGACCATCTCAGCCCTGAGGGAGGCACTGAGCCCAGAACGGCTCCTGCTGTGTTAACTCAGCGAGGTGTCACAGCAGCGCTCCAGAGGGCTGAGCATTCGCCACCCTCCGAGGCGTTGCCACAGCAACCGTGAGCGCAGGCTTCTCACTCAGATGGCAGCAGGGGGGAGGTTGGGCGAGGTGGCCTCCCCAGGGGGCCTTGAAAACAGGGAGAGAGGCGCGGCCCCGCCTGCAGCCCGTCTCCCGCCCTCCTGCCCGTACCTGCCAGGTCCACCTGAGAATCGGGGTCAGGGGAGTCCTCAGGAGGCCGGGACCGTCTTAGTCCTCTCCCCATAAACCAGAGAGACGTGAAGGCGTGGCCCGGGCGCTGGCCACTCTGTCCCCCGAGGCCGGCGCTTTCCTCTCAGCCCCAGGTAATTTCCCACCAGCCCTGCAGGAGCGAGAGGCCAGGGTACCCACCTCACGCGGGCGGGGCCCAGGCGGCCAGAGGAGGATCCCCGGAGCTCCCACCAGAGAAGCGGCCCCGTCCCTGCCCCGTCTCACAGCGAGTGTTCTGCCTCAGACCCCACGGCCTCCCGATGGGCCTGGGCTGCAGGAGGGCAGAGGGTGGCCAGGCCCACCCACCCAAACACCGACGGTGCAGGTACCCCGAGGCCCCGTGGCAGCCCGGCCCAGCCTTCATGCCGATGCAAGGAAGAGGGTGCCGTGAGGTGCAGGGAATGCAGGGCAGTGGGTGAGAGGGGGCCTGGGCAGTGGGGGCAGGAGCACCCGCAGTCAGGACCAGGCCGGGGGCCACAGGGGCCAGGGTGTAGGAGAGAGCTGAGTGCTCCCGGTCAAACAGCATGTCCCGCCCATGGTGCAGGGCGCTGTGTCCAGGGCTGGGCCCTCTGGGACTTGCAGAGGGACGCCCCAGCCTGGCCCCCAGGAGGTGTCTCCTCCCACAGGGCTGTGCCCACCAGAAGCCTAGACATCCGCTTCCTGATACTGCCTGGCTGCCCACTGCTGGGGGCTCTGCAGACCCACCCCTGCCCCCCGGACGGCATCAGCAGGAACATAACACTTCAGTGAGGAGAATATCTGGCCCCAGACGGCCCTGGCTAAGCCAGGACCAGGCCTTGCTGTTCTCAGGACGGGTCATCCACAGGTGGCAAGGCCAGGGCCCACCTGCCCACACCTGGGGAGGGTGCGTGAGCCACAGCCGGGGCCACCCCCGCCCCTGCCGGCACGCCCTGCCCTCAGCAGCTGCAGGGTGGCAGAGGGCAGGGGGACAGAGGGCAGGATGGTGGGCAAGGACACAGAAGCCACCATCTCCAATAAACCGGAAGGAAGGCTGGAAAAGAGGGCCATCCGCAGCAACAAAGAAGAGGATGCGTAACAGCTCAGAGTGAAACAACCGCGAAAGCGACATGTAACAGACGCGACAAAGACGTGAGGCGGCCCTGGCTGCGCACAGCTCCAGCTTCCCTCCCGTTCAGCCCTAAAATGCAAGTCCTGCCCGGCCTCCAGTGAGCTTATTTCTGAGCTTGACAAAATGTATTTGAAAGTTCAACGAGAAATACGAATACATGAGAGCAGCTGAGGCTGTGGAGGGCACCAGCCGGGCTGTAAACGTGCTGAAGGCCCCAGGTTAGAATAAACAGAGTCCCCGCGTCAGGGTGGAGCCCCAAGGACTCCACGGACGGAAGACAGAGCAGCAGAGATTAGAAACGCTGCGCCCCAGATGGAGCGCTTTTCCAAAACGGAATGCTCCCTTTGTTCTGAGAATCACGGTAGTAACACTGGCTGTAAACAGAGGCCACAGTGAGACACAGCCCCAGGTGGGCCCCAGCACAGGACGGCCTCCTGAGAACGCAGGGAGGCCACCAGGAGGCCTGAGGAGGGGCCGGGCGGGCAGGAGAGGAAGGCGCTGCGATGGGGCGGCAGTGATGGGGGCGGAGAGGCAGCGGCTCCTGGGCAGGTTGCCTCTGGGAAGGAGGACGGGTATTTGATTCTTGCCTCCACCGCCCACCACCCACCACCAGGAAGAAGGTGGGGAAGCGACAGACGTTTGATCTAAAAGTAAGCACACAGCTTCCGTGTCCTCAGGTAACCAGAGCCCCAGGGAGAGAGTCCAGGCTCCTGGGAGGAGCAGCGAAAAGGGCCAAGGACGCCCCCACCTGCACAGCAGCCCGTGGCCCCAGCCTGAGGGTCAGCGTGGTCTTAGAAGGTGCGTGGGGGCGGGGGTGCCCCTCAACCAAGCCTGACCTGTGGTGGGGGCTGCAAACACCACTGATCCACGCGACTCGGGGGCTCCAAGCGCCCATCAGCGAGTCCTGTGATAATCCTGCCAAGTGTGGCCTGGAGCTGGAAATCAGTTTCCTGGATGCAGAACAGACTTTGCATGCAGTGCTGGGAAGGCCTCGCTGCACAGACACAGACACACACAGACACACACACATGTACACACACGCAGGCACACACAGGTACAGACACACAGGCACACACAGACACATAGAGATACACTCAGACACGTACACACGTGTACACACAGGCACACACCCATACACACAGGCAGACACAGACACACACAGGCACGCACACACACATAGACACAAATAGAGACACACAGACACGTACACACGTGTACACAGGCCCACACATGTACACACAGGCACACACACACACACACACACACACACACAGCAGGGGCAGGGGCAGATTTGAAGGCTGGGCCACCGCCAACACCCACAGGAAAATAGACCGATTTTTTCCAATTCTTAATTATTCTACCTTAAATGATCCGCATTGGAGTACACTGTAGCCAGGTTGTTCAACTGGACAGAACTAGGGAGGCCCAGGCTTGTGGGGGTAGCTTTCGCCTGTCACACCTGAAAAGAACCCTACTTCCTGGCAGCCGCTGAGTACGGGCCCTGCTCTGGGCAGCTGGAGCCGGGATGCAGCCTGAAGGCTGGACAGGGTCCTTCCAGGTTCCCGACGGCCCCAGAAGGAGGCGGGGCCTGGCCTCAGGCAGGCAGACCCTTCCTCCCAAGCTCCTCCCCACGGGAGCCCTGTAAGTCCTGGGTCGGGGGCCCGTGGCCACACATGTGGAAAACAGGGCAGCCAGGAGCAGAGGGGCCCGGAGGGCAGTCACGTGTCAGGCTCGCCTGGGCCGAGACAGGAGATGGGTGTCCAGGCGGGGGCGCATGCAGAGCTGCGGGAGGGGGGGCACACAGAGCTGTGGGGGTGCACAGAGCGGCGGGGGGGGGCGTGAGCA
>SJYG01000250.1:1145084-1157433 GCA_006410535.1 Litocranius walleri | reverse complement strand
CTCCCGAGTTGGGCCCCAGGGCAGCTGGGGTGGGGGGTCAAGGAGGAGAAGCGGCCCGTCCTCCAGAGAAGTGGCGCTGCCACGGGGGCCCAGGGGTCAGCGGCCCCCTGGGACCTCCTTCAGGCCCCGCTGGGCACTGTCCACATGCTGGGCTGGGCAGAGCAGCTGAGCTTCCCGAGAGATATGCCGACGCCAGTTTAGGGCCGCGGGGTGGGGTGGGGAGGTCTCGACCCGTTGAGAAGCTGGGGGCTTCTTGGAGTCAAGGACTGAACCCCAGTGGACTCCCCAGCTGGAAGGGGGAGGAGGGCCATGTTTGAAGAAAGAAATCTGAGGGTGGCCTTGCTTTAGCCTGAGGATGGTGTCCTTATAAGGACGTATCCAGGGTATTGAGCAGAGCTCACCTTGGTGGGGGCCAGGGGGCTCCCCAGCACAGGATGAGGGGGCCCTTTTTCCCTCAATAGGACCTCCAGTCCTGAGTCTGGAGCTACCCTGGTGTTCGTGAACTCAGCAGAGACGAAGCCACAGCCAATCCCACAGAAACAGGCCTCTGGGAGTTTGGTGTTTAATGAGCCAGACCCGGAAGCTGGGGCAGAGGTGGAGAAGACCCCACACGCCAGCCCCAGCGGGCAGGCAGGCAGAGGTGGCAGTCTGGAGTCTGCAGCCTGGTCCATGGGGCTGGTGTTCCCACCCCTGAGCCAGGGGTGGTCTGAGGTTCCCCAGGGCAGCCGCAGGCCAGGCCAGGCTGGGAAGCGGGGAGGGGTGGGGAGCAGGAGGGGAGGTAGGGCTGGGGCGTCCACACGCAGGCCAGCCCTACGGACATCTCTGCTTTCGGGGGGACCAACCTTTGTAGACAAAAATTTAAAATGCTGATAGTTTACCATTCGTAACAACCACTTCTTTACAATAGTGGTTTCCCAAACTCCTGCTCGAGGTGGCAGCTGGCTAAGCCTGGCCAGCTCGGACTCCCTGGGGCCCCCAGAGGCAGAGGTTTGACCCCCAGGGCCCCCCACACCTGCCCGGAGGTCACCTTGAGCTAAGCCGGGGAGAGTGGGCCCGGGAGGGCAGAGACCATGAGCGGCCCCAGCCACCCTGGGGGCCCGCCAGCCCACCCGTCCACACCAAGGACACTCATTCATGTCTGTCACCCCCTCTCAGCTCTCTGAACCGATATGTCCCTTGCAGTCTGAGATTTCAGGTACAGACACCAAGGCGGCCCACGCAGGCCCGCGGCCCAGCTGCTCTGCGGTGCTCACTCGACTCCCCGAGGCCCACTGCTGGCACGGCCGGGGAGCCCCTAGTGCCCAGCGCCGCGTGGGGCCTGGAGCTGAACGGGAAGTGGCCGGTGGGCAGCCCCGGCCCCACCCGGCCTCTCTGCTCTGAGGAAGGCCAGCTTCCTCGTGCAGCCAGGTGGCCAAGATGACCCGGACAAGCAGGCGACAGAGCCCCGTCCACTCCCACGCCGGCACGGGCTGGGCTCTCGCCACCCACAGCTTCCACTCTGCTCGAAGAACAAGCCCTCCATCCTGGGAGGCGATTTCTCCGAGAACTTGGGAGCTTGGGGCAGGATGGGGTTTGTTCACAGGGTGTGGAGGTTCAGTTCTACCAGATGCAGGGAGCCTGGGGGTGACGGGCTGACGGCCACGTGACAGAAGGGAGGCGCCTAATGCCACTGAGCTGTGCACTTAAACGTGGCTTGACGGCAACTTTTATGTGACAGGTAACTTGCCATCATAAAAGACTGGAAACAAAACCAGACACACGTCCAGTCTCGCCCTCGGGACCGGGTACAGCGAGCTTGGATGACCCATCTCCAGGCACTCCCCCCCGAAGGTGGAGCTGCCATGAGGCGAGCAGCACCTCGCCAGGGACAGACAGGCCACACGACACGCCACCCCTGTGCCTGCCTCCAGCAGGGCTGCAGGGCGCGTCCAGGGCAGCTGCCCTTCACAGTGGCTGCCCGCTGGGTTGAAGGTGGCTCCCAGCAGTCCCTAAGGCCAGTCCTCCCTGGGCGTCCGGGCACGCCTGAGCCCTGGCACACCCTCTGAAACAAGGCCACGTGCAGACAGCTGCGCACGGAAGCAGACTGCAGGTCCTCACCCCTCTCCTGGGGGGGTCAGCGCCCCGGCCTCGGGAAGAAGCCGAGGGGCCAGCGCCCACCTTCCAGACACGTCCTGGCACCAGGCCCCGCGGCCCAGGGACCCCTGGAGGCCTGACTGGGGGCCCAGTTAGGAAGCAGGAAGTTGCCCTACAATCACACGGTGACTTGCATCTGAGCTAAAAGCCCCGCAGGACCCCACGCTTCCTCTAGTTACCCCAGGCCATCAGTCTGACACACTCACCAGCCAAGAGCCTCATCTTCTGGATCAACTGTCTCCGCACAACCAACGAAAGGCCGAGGTCCACCAGCTGGGTCCTGGCCCCAGAGACAGTAGCAGTCCTCGGCCCCTAACGCCTCTGTGCCAAGGGGCTCATTTCTCTGGCAACAACCCCCCCAGGCCATAACCTGAGGCACACTGGGTGTGACACAGGGACGGGGAGGAGGGTGGGCAAGGGCGTCCCAGTGCCCGCATAAGCCTCCTGGGCTGAAACACTGAGCGCAAAGGCCCCCTCCTCCCCAGCCTCGGAGCCGAAAAGCAACTGTCCTTTCAGAAGTGACTCATTTACAACAGGCCCATCAGGCAGAGTCCCGGAGCTAATTCTAACCTTTGCAGAGGCTTGTTCAGCCTTTGGAGTTATAATTACTCCCAATCTCCGGGCAGGATAAGGCTGCAATCAGGAGCTTGGATCCAGCCAAGAGAAAGTGGAGAACGGGCTCGGGGGGCCAGTGTGGGGCAGGGCCGCGTGGCTGCCACCTGAGTCCTGCCCTTGCCCACCTGGAGGGACCAGCACAAGCCTGGCCTCTGGGCTCGAGACATGGGGGGCCGGCCCCAGATGAGGCGGCTTCTCAAGCACGTCCCTCCCAGGCCTCGAGCTGCTCTGTCTGCTGTAGAATGGGGCTCGTGTGAAGGGCGAATGGCCTCAGGGTCTCTGCCCCAGAAGAGCCCAGGGACACGCCATCTGCACTCCCAGCTCCCGGCCAAGCTACAGGAACCCAGAGACCTGGGCCAAGAGAGCCTAGCGGTGGTGGGCTCAGGGCAGCCCACCCGAGGCGCCTAGCATCGCTGGCCTGCCCTGCGGGAAGCATACCCACACGCTCCACCAGGCCCAGGTGGCCGGCCTCGTCCACACGCGTCCAGCCCAGCCCCGCCCGCAGCCTTACCTTGCCGAAGCTGCCCTTCCCGATGGCACGCAGGATCTGGAAGTGGTCCAGGTTCACTGCAGAGAGAGCAGAGGGGCGCCAGGTGAGGGGGCCGCAAGACCAGTGCCCGCCAGGCCCCCACGCTGCAGGGAGATCCCTGACACTGCAGGGAGCCCCCGACACCGCAGGGAGACCCCCAACACCACAGGGAGACCCCGACACCGCAGGGAGACCCCAACACTGCAGGGAGACCCCGACACTGCAGAGAGACACCGACACTGCAGGGAGACCCCGACACTGCAGGGAGACCCCCAACACTGCAGGGACTGGGGCTGTGACGTCCCTCTGGGGCTGTGACGTCTCTCTGGGGCAACACTGCAGGGACACCCCGACACTGCAGAGAGACCCCCAACACTGCAGAGAGACCCCCAACACTGCAGGGAGACCCCAACACTGCAGGGAGACCCCGACACTGCAGAGAGACCCCGACACTGCAGAGAGACCCCCAACACTGCACGGACACCCCGACACTGCAGGGAGACCCCGACACTGCAGGGAGACCCCCAACACTGCAGGGACACCCCGACACTGCAGGGAGACCCCGACACTGCAGAGAGACCCCCAACACTGCAGGGACACCCCGACACTGCAGAGAGACCCCCAACACTGCAGAGAGACCCCCAACACTGCAGGGAGACCCCAACACTGCAGGGAGACCCCGACACTGCAGAGAGACCCCCAACATTGCAGGGAGACCCCAACACTGCAGGGAGACCCCGACACTGCAGAGAGACACCAACACTGCAGGGAGACCCCGACACTGCAGGGAGACCCCAACACTGCAGGGAGACCCCGACACTGCAGTGAGCCCCCCAATACTGCAGGGCGCCCTTGCAGGTATCCAGCGGTCCACCTCGCCCTGAGTGGGGTCAGGTCAGCCGTGGTGCCGCAGGGGGTGGTCCTGAGCCAAGGCAGAGAGGGGGCCCCGGGGCCAGGCAGCAGCCCCTCCTGGGTGCACTGTAGGGGGAGGCCAGGCCACACCGCCCACAGACAGGACATGATCAGAGCACACGGCGTCCAGAGCAGCCCCCAGCGAGAGCTGCTGCGAATCCAGAGACCCTCAGCCGCCCCTCCCTTGGCCTCAGGGCTGTGCCTGCGGGTGTCTCCAGACCAGCCCAAGGGGGGCCTGCAAGGGTCCCGGGATGGGGACAGACCCACCCACTGTCTCAGAGAGACCCCTCAAAGCCTCACGCCCATGGACTTTCTCCACGGAGTCTGACAGAGAGCCCTCGAGCCCTGGGGAGAGTCCAGCGTTTGTGACCGTCACGGCCTCCTGAGACACACTCCCCTGCGCACAGACGCGTCCGCGAGGAACCCTTGCAAGCTTGTCCACCTGCAGGCCAGCGCCGGCCAGACCCGGGAACACTGCACAGCTCTCACGCCCCGAGAGGCGGGCGCGGGCGACCTAGTCCTCGCAGGGACAGTGTCCCTCAGCCAGCTCGGCACTGCCCTCTGCCCCGGCCGCCCGCGGGGCCTCGGGATCTAGGGAGGTCCCCGTGGGCAGCAGGGGAGAGGGTGGGGATCAGGGCAAAGGGCAGAGCAGCTGGGCCCAGCTCCCCACCCGCCTGCCCAGTCTGCTCCTGGATCCAGCCAGCTGCCGCCTGAAGACCCCCAGCTCCTTCCTCACTCGCCTGTGTGCCCACAGTCAGCGCAGCTTGGCTGCTTCTGCGCAGAGCAGAGGATGGGGCCACGTCGTGTCCACCGCGGGAACCACTGCTGAGCCCATGCAGGGCATTCACTGTGCACGTGCCAGGCCTCCCAAACAGGGGCCCGGGGCAGATGGCGGTCCCTCCCTCCCTGGGCGCTGCGTGCCCTGCTGCCCCCACCACGGCCCCAGCAGAGCCCTGAGCACAGGCGCCTCCGAGCCCTGAGCTGGCAAGGTGATCAGCAAACAAATTGTCGCTTTTAGAGAAAGCCACGAATTCTGGACTTTTGTGTTTCCAGCACAGGAAAATGGGAATGAAGCCACATTAAGTAACAGGTCAGAAGCACAAGGCAGCCCCGTGCCCGCCCGTAAGGGGGCTCCTCGCGGGGCTTAGTGGACGGGTCAGCAGAGATGTCAGGAGCCCCGGGCACCAAGCCAGGCCCCCGGGAGCTGGCCTGCCCCTGGCCCCAGCCTGTGGTCTGCACCAGGCAGCCCGCAGTGCCAGCCTGTGGTTTTGACACAATTCTCCCTGCTTCCTGAGACACCAGCAGGATGGCTGTGGTTCCCAGACCGCAGACTGCATGGTGGACGATGAGAGGAGCTGCCCATTATAAGCGGGGGGAAGGGAGCCCAGATGTGGCTGCCAGGCGTCTCAGGAGCGCTGGGGCTGAGTTCCGGGGCAGGCCCAGCACCAGGCAGGCGCACACAGCGTCAGACCGAGCAGGGGTCGTCCCTGAGGGCGGCCCCCACCCCGGGGACCCAGCTTCAAGGTGGGGCTGGCCTGGACCCCTCCAGGTGAGCCTGAAGCCCACCCTCTGACCAGGGTCACTCTGAGCTCCAGTGACTGGGGCTCCGGGACCCATGGACCATGGCTCCATCCTGATGCCCACACCTCGTCTACCCCTGCCCGCCCACAGGGCCACCACTCAGGATGGCCCCCGCCGATCCCCATACCTTGCCTCAAAGCCCCCTGAGAACCTGAGACCCAGAGGCTGCTTTGGGCCCCTCTCGCACCCAGGCTGGCTTTGGCAACACACCAGCCTCTGAACCCACTCTGGGCAGGATGGCACAGTCTGTGAGCGCCCACCCCACCCGGTGCCAAGGTGAGGCTTTCAGCCCACGGCACACCCCGTGAGCCCCCACCCCCGCCCGGTGCCAGGGTGAGGCTTTCAGCCCACCTCTGGCTCTCCTTCGGGCCTTCGATGATAACGGAACAAAGGAAACCACTGGCGGGACCTGTCACAACAGTGGGGGGGGGGGTCTGCGACAGCGAGGCTGCAGTCCAGAGGGTGCAGTGAGAGCCACTCACACCGGGTCACAGGGGGCGCCGACCCTTGCGCCCAGTTCCGGGGGTCACGGCTGGTTGGCCTCCTCCCCGACCCCGACGGTCTGGGCTCCGGTTATCTCCTCGTACACACGTGTCTCCGTCCTCAGGGTCCCGTCTCTCCTCCATCCCGTGTGGCACAGGTGAAAGGAGGGTTGACAGGGCGGTGACGACCCGTCCCGGGACGTCGGGTCCCTCCGCGACCCCCGGGGCCACGGTTCCTTGTCTCTTTGTTCCGAGATCCCCACCCCCCAGGGCCCTGCGAGTCGTGTGAACGGGGACGCAGGTTGTGGAGGGCCCAGTGTCGTGGGTATTCTCCGGGAGCGTCAGGACAGACCGGAACTGGGCCCAGTGTCGCGGGGTTTCTCCGGGGTGTCAGGACAGACCGGAACTGGGCAGAGACGGTCCTCGAACTCAGACGTGCACAGACGAACCCGACGTTCCTGTGGTCCCCCGGGGCGTCGGTGTGTCCGTGTCTGAGGAGAACTCCACCTATTTATAAAATTTAGTTCCCAAAACTCCTGTGAATGAGAAGTCCGCCCGAAAGTACACGTCTCGACCGGTAGCCTTCGTGTCGCCAGCGATACTTTTATCCAGTAAAACTGGGTCGGTTGATTCGTACTCACCTCTCCAAAATTAAGGTAAAGTGTTTCCAGTTCCGCGGTTGTGGTCGAGGGTCGTCGTCGGTACCGGAACGTCCTCGGGCGTCGTGGGAGAGGTGTCCGGGACCGCACCGGGTGGTAGTGGCCGGGCTCGGGGCTCCGGTGTCCGGCGAAAGGAATCTTGATAGAGTCGTGATTTCGGGTCCCCGGGTCTGTCTCGAGACAAGGGGTACCAGGAGTCGGTGCAAAGGTCTACCCCACAAAGAGCAGACTAGATGCCCGAAGGGGTCCTCTGGTGGTGGGGGTCCTTTTGTGTTCCTCGAGGAAAGACCTTCGCCCCGGTTACGGGGCTGTCGGGACACAGGTCCCTCTGAATGAGTGACAGGGACACGGCGGGCCTGTGTCCCCCGGACCGGGACAGTCCCTCAGCCTGCACCGTCGGTCCTGCTGGGGGCCAGGAGGGGACGGCCACATGCAAAGGAGGGCAGGGATAAGAGGGGCAGCGGCCCCCCTGAGTACCCAGCGAAGCAGCAGAGAAAGGCGAAAGCTGCCTCTTGGGCAGGAGCCACCAGACAGGAAGCAAGAAGGCCAGTCATGTCTGAACACTTTTTCCCACAATAAAACCATCAGCGCTTTGTACACGCCTGGTGTGGCTTTCTTTTCCACACGAGAGGGGGACGCCCTGGCACCGACTGCCATCAGGGTTCAGCACCCGGGTCAGCGTCCACCCCCGGGGTCCGAGGCCCCTCCCGACAAGCCACGGACGGGCACGCAGGGCCCTGAGATTCCAGGTGCAGACAGCACGGCTCCCACAGGCAGGGGCTTTTCTTAAAACAGACAAAGCTGCCTCCAGAGAGGAAAGCAAGGCAGAGTAAAAATAGACGGCTGAGTCGTGAGTCACCACCATGCCTACCAGCAAGGGTGCTGGAGCCTGGGGTGGTCGCTCCCCAGAGGCCTGGAGGGGCAGCCCGGCTCACGACCCCCGCCCCCACGCCCTGCCTACTGCAGTCCCAGACAGCATGGCAGCGGCATCCAGAAGGCAGGCCCGGCCCAGGCTGGAGCCAGAATCCAGGCCAGCCCACCGCCCCTGGGCACCTAGACCTTCAGAGCATTCTCGGCCTCGAGAGAATCCACCCCTAAGCGGGATCACCTGGAAAGGGTGGTCACCAACCACGTCACGTGTTGCGGACACTCAGGCCCAAGTGACTGAACTGATGCAGAAAACCCATCAGAGAAAATGACCCAACGCTTCCGAGGCCGCAGAGCTGTGTGGCCACAAAGCGGTTCCCGACTGGCCACGCGCCCAGGCCCAGGCCTACCCCGCCTCCCGGGGCGCCACCCTGCCTCCCAGGGCGCCCAGACAGCCTCCCGGGGTGCCACTCTGCCTCCCGGGGCGCCCAGACAGCCTCCCGGGGCACCACCTTGCCTCCCTACCTCCCAAGGCACCCATCCCGCCTCCCTGCCTCCTGGGGCACCCACCTCGCCTCCCCACCTCCCGAGGTGCCTCCTGGGCTCCCGGGGCATCTCCCTGCCTCCCGGGGCACCTCCTTGCCTCCCGGGGCACCCAGGCCCAGGCCTACCTTGCCTCCCGGGGCACCAAGGCCCAGGCCTACCTCACCTCCCGGGGCGCCTCCCTGCCTCCCAGGGCACCCAGACAGCCTCCCGGGGCACCACCCTGCCTCTCAGGACACCCACCCCGCCTCCCTGCCTCCCGGGGTGCCCACCCTGCCTCCCGGGGTGCCCAGCCCTCCTGTGTGATGGACATGGGCAGACACAGGGACCTGGTCAGCAGACGGGCGCCCCACGGACATGCCGAGGCCCTGAGCTGCTCACCACCTCTCGTCCTCCAAGGCTGAAGATCTGCGGAGACCCAGACTCAGGGCCAGGAGCAGGCCGTCCATGGAGGGCCCACGCTCAGCATCGTGTTTACTTCTCAGAGCAACAGGGTGCGGGGCAGGCATCCCTGAGCGTCTCTGAGGGACCCAGGATGAGAAGGATTCAGTTCTCCACTGCCCGCCGCACCTCGCAGGAGGCCCTGTGACCAGGGGCTTCCTTGGGCCCCGAGGACGTCCAGAAACCCCCGGACGAGAAGGTGAAAGGCGGGAAACGGAATCATGTGCGCTCCGGCCAGCGCGCCAGGTTCTCGAGCACTGGGGAGGGCACCCCTCCGGCCATTCCTGGGCACCGGGCGACCGCCAAGCACCACATGCACCGCCCACCAGAGGGGGAGGGCCCGTCAGCACCCCACCCCCTCCACTGTCCTGCCCCGGGTGGCACGAGCGGCAGGCCCCTGGACGGGGGACAGGCCTCCTCTGTGCCCGAGCACCCCTCCCGCAGCCCCCGGGCCCTGGCTCTGCCCCACGTCGGGGTGGGGGCCGTCCTCCTGGCAACCTCCCCACCAGGGCTGGCGCGTCCCTCCATCTGAGACACTCCTGCACCCTCAGGCCCTTCTCCCGGAAGCCCGTGCAGGCCCCTCAGAGCACGCGTTGCCCGCTCTGGGGGTCAGTGTCCACCCGTGCTCCCCAGCCTGTCCGGGGGGGCGGGGCACCCAGAGCCCCGTGCCTTCCCCCACTGCACCTCTCCCGCCAGCCCGGCGCCCAGCTGGAGGGCAGGGGCATGCCCTGTCCCTCTGAGAAGCAGACACGCCAGGATGTGGAAGCTGCCAGGAGGCAGAGTGCAGGCCTTGGGGGCCAGGCTCCGGAACAGTCTGTGCCTAGGGTCTGGAGGCAGGGGGCCGCGTGGATGGGGAACCAGCAGGTGGCCGAGGCCACACTGCCCACCCGGGGGCCTGGGGAACCCTTGCAGAGCCCCCCTCTTTATCGTGGCTCCAGTCCCATTCCTGACAGCAGCGACTCCAGAGCCCTGGAACTGTCATGAATTACTTGATTAAGCCGGCAGTCGGATCGATGCAGTGTCTCCACCGCTGGGCCCAGCTCCTCGGGGCTGCGGGGAGGTCGCCGGGGTGGACAGGCTCTCCACTTGCTAAGGCTGGGCAGCGGTGCTGCCCCTAGGCCGCCCAGGGGGTCCAGCAGCCCAAGGCCCACCTCTGGCTGCCTCCATCAGCCGGGTTCAGCCGGTACCAGTACCACCAGCAGGACAGGACTCCGGGCCCCCTCACCAGCCGTGAAAGCTGCCCAGGGCCCGCAGACCAGAGGTGCAGACAGACGGGAGGGCGCCAAGGCCCCAGGTGTGAGGGGCGCCCTGGCTTAGCTGGTGGGTGGGGGCAGGGGAGGAGAGGAGGAGCCCAAGCCGAACCCCGAGCCCCAAGGCAGGTCTGCCCAGCAGAGCACGCCAACCCCTGTCCTGCCCACCTTCTGGGCACCCCACCCTCCTGAGCACGGTGGGAGGCCCCAGAAAACCTGAGTCTGGATTCTGGGGAGTGTGCTCCTGCGTGCTGGGGGCCAATTCTGGGAGTACAGCACTGGGTCCTCCAGGAAGAGAATCTGGGCCAGGGCGCAGACTGCCGGGAGAGGAACAGAACCAGGCACCATGGGAGTGGGCAGCCCCCCAGGCCTGCATCCACAGCAGCCCAGCCCCGACCCCTGAGAGCGGGCCTGGCAGCACACGTGATCAGAGCAGGATCTGCACCCCGGGCGGCAGCAGCGGGCCCTGGGCTGTGTGCAGGGAGCCAGCCCCTGGAGGGAAAGGGGACAGTCCTGACAGTTTGGGGAGACGGGGAGGGCCTGGCTAGAGGTCTAGGCTCGCACACGGTGAGATGCCTGTCTTGGCTCAGGGGCTGGAAAATGCTCATCTGCCCACATCTTTCCAACTGCAGCCTCGGGTTCCCAGCCGAGGCCCTGCCGCCTTCCCCACGGAGGACAGGTGGACCGAGGGCTGGAGCTGAGGAGAGGGGCAGCAAGGCCCTGGGTGCCTCCGAGCAGCAGTGCCGGGAACATGGATGCAGGCCTACGGCTCTGCCGTGGGGCCCACAGCCCAGCCTCTGTCCTCCTGGGTCTGAACACTGCGTCCTCCAGGTCCACGTGCCAGAACGGGCTTCCTTCTCGGGGCTGAGGGATACTCCAGGGTATGGAGAGCCCACAGCTCATCTCTGCACCCGTGGGGGACCCCAGGCTGCCTCCACATCTCCTCGGCTGTGGACGAGGGCTGTGGGGTCCTCTTTAAGGCCTACTCTCAGCCCTTTGGATAAACACTCGGAGGTGGAACTGCTGGATCGAACAGCAAGTCAGGTTTTTATCAGGAACCGTCAGACTGTGCCCTGGGCTTCCCGGGTGGCTCAGTGGTGAAGAATCTGCCTGCGACGCAGAAGACACAGGAGACGCCTGGGTGCCCGGGTCAGGAAGATCCCCTGGAGGAGGGCATGGCAACCCACTGCAGTGTTCTTGCCTGGAGAGTGCCACGGACGGGGAGCCCGGCGGGCTACAGTCCACGGGGTCGCCAAGAGCTGGACACGACTCGGCGACTGAGCATGGACACACAGACACACACACACTCTCACACACACACTCACACACTCAAACACACACACACTCACACAAAAACACACCCCACACACACTCACACACACATACACACCCACACACACTCAAACACCCACACTCACACCCACATACACATACACAAACACCCCACACACCCACACCCACACTCACACACACACATACACACACCCACACACACTCAAACACCCACACTCATACCCATATACACACACACAAACACCCCACACACCCACACACACACACAAACACCACACACTCAAACACACTCACACTCAAACACTCACACACATGCACTCTCACAAACATACACACTCAAACACCCACACACAAACACACACCCCCACCCAAACACCCACACTCACACCCAAACACACACATACAAACACCCCACACACAAACACAAACACACACCCCCCCACACACACTGTCCCCCACACCCCCCCACACACACACACACTCAAACACACACAAACACCCACACACACACACACCACACACACACTCAAACACACACACTCACATACACACACCCACACACATACACACTCTCACACACACACACACTCAAACACACACTCAAATACCCACACTCATGCCCACACACACACCCCACACACACACATCCCCACACACAAACACCCCCCACACACACACACACATACACACACCCACACATCATCCCCCACACATACACCCCACACACACTCACACACAAACACACAAACACACACACAAACACACCATCCCCCACAAACATACCCACACACACACACTCACACACTGTCCCCCCACAGACACAAACCGTCCCCCTCCCACACACACCCACACACACACAAACCACACACATACACACCATCCACACACACACACACATTCACACACACCATCCCCCCACACACACACACCCATACAGACACACATACTGTCCCCCACACACACAAACACCCACACACACACACCATCCCCCCCACAACCCCCCCACACTGTCCACACACACACACACACACTCACACACCCCCA
>SJYG01000250.1:1124019-1144562 GCA_006410535.1 Litocranius walleri | reverse complement strand
CACACCCATACACACACACACACTGTCTCCCACAACCACAAAAAACCACACACACACACCATCCCCCCCACATCCCCCTACACACACACCCATACACACACACACTCACCCACACACACACACCGTTCCCCCGTACACACACACATAGATTCACACACCATCCCCCCACACACACACCCCCACACATCCATACACACACATACACACACACTCCCCCACACCCTCACCAGCACTTGCTCTCTTCTGGATTTTTGGAGCAGGGGCGCCCCAGGGGATCCATGAGCAATGGAGTGCCCAGGGTGCCAGGGTGGGGCTGCCACAGGCTGTGTGCACATGTGTGTGTCTGCATGCTTACATACACATGCAGGTGTGGTTGTGTGTGCAGAAGCCCACCTGTGCCCAGGTCTGCGGCCCCTCAGCCAGCCGAGTCCAGGTCCCCAAAGGGCCCCATCCCAGGACCTGGGGCTGTGCCACACACATCACACTAAATTTCACCTCTGCGGGTGGGAGCCCACCAGCCCACCCTTACCCCACCTGGGCGCCTCCCCTACAGCTCCCCAGACGCCCGGGCCAGCTGGGAGCACACGCGCTCCCCGGCGGGGCTGGGATGTAGCCAGCCTCCCGGGGAGCCCCTCAGTGGGGGGTCAGGCCTGCTGGGAGCGCAGTCCTGCACGCACTCCCTGGCAGGGCTGGGATGTGACCGGCCTCCCGGGGGAGCCCCTCAGTGGGGCTCACACCTGTCTGACCAGATCCCTCAGCACTGGGCGACTGGTTACCCATCATCCCCGCCCCATGGAGGCCTCGGCAGTTGCCATGGTTCTGCTTCTGGATGAAGTCGGGGCACACGGGTCACGAGGCTCACAGCCACACACATCACCACACTCTCGAGTCTGATTCAGGGAGGAAGTGTGGGCAGGGCCCTGGTGCCGGGAAGAGAAGGTCGCAGGTCACAGTGGGGGCCCCTGACGAAGAGGCCCCCCCGGCCCCCACACCAGCGGGGCCCCCCTGCACTGAGCTGGAGAGAGACACCCTGAAGACCCCCCTGAGAGGGAACGGCCAGCCGGGGTCAATGCAGGGGACAGGGCAGCTTCCGGGTGGCGGAGACACGCTGCAAGCTGCGGGTCTCAGCGTCACACAATGGAGTGTGTGTGGAGTTCATCTCGGTTAGCACATCGGCGTCATCAAACACGAGGCTCGCCACGGCACAGGATCTGCGTGGAACAGGCCCGCGTTTCCTATTCAGGGCAATCGCCCCGGGGGGTCAGGGCAGGACAGTCCCCAACCCCATTCTTCCTCGACGGAAGGGTAGGTCACGTGTAGAGCTGGAGCAGCCTGTCCTGACACTAGACCACACAGAACTCATAACCCAGCCTCATCCTAAAAACCCCAGCCTCATCTGTCAGGTCTGCATCTTACTTATATTCAGCCTCGTTCCAGAAAAGGGTTGGAAGCAGTGACCCATTTCCTTGGCCTGGCACTGCCGCCGGGCAGACGTGGGAGCCGACCCTGCAGCAGCCCAGGCCGGCCCCTCCTCGGTCCAGCTGTCTGGGGACTCAGCTCCCATCACAGGTGCCGGGCCTGGCCCACTGGACAGAAGTGGGGCTTCTGGGTGCAGAGCAGGGGTGGGGCAGAAGGCTGGGGAGTGGACGGCCCCACACGCTGGAGCCCAAGGCTGCAGCCAGGACGTTGGAACTGAGACGGGGCGAGCTGGTCAAGGCCATGTGCCCCGGCCAGCCCATCTCTCAGGCCATGCAGTCCTCACCAAAGGCCTTTGCGGTCAGAGCCCCCATCCAGCCTGCCGCCGACTGCACCAGGGCCGCGTGGGCCTGGGGTCCCGGCCAGGTCTGCGTCCTCCACAGGCCTGCTGGCCGTCCCGCGCTGACAGCTCACACCCTCAGTGTCCACTTGGTGATGACCGTTAACGCCCGCCTCGCTGAGGCCCCCTCTTCTCCAGGGCCATGTTCTTCCTCAAACATTTTCATCAGTCTGTCGAGTTCTTTGGAATTCGGTGAGTCTGTACGTCAGTTTGGAGAAAGCTGGCATCCTTCCCATATTCACACCCTTCACTTACTTAGGGCCACGCTTCTCCACACAGACGTTGCACAGCTGTCGTACAACGTATTTACAAGCTTTTCTGAGGCATAACCGACACACAACAAATGAAACCCAGAGGTGCAAGACTGATCGTTGTGAACACACACGTGCACTCAGGCAGGAGTGGCTGGCCACAGGCCCCGTCAGGGGAGCAAAGCCCACCTCCGAGGGGGAGTGTGCTCGCCATGCCTTTACCCACAGCACTCAGAACACGTGAAGAGCTCCCACACATCAAGAAAAAGACTGCAACAAGAGAAAACTCACGAAGTCTTGAATAGGCACCTCGTGAAAGAGGACGTCCTGACGTCCAGCCAGCCAACAGGAGATGGAGCGCCATGCTTTACCAGCAGGGCTGCAGAAATAAACCACGGAGGGGCTCCACCCCCGCCACCAGAGCCTGGAATTACAAGAGGCTGGCAGAAGGGCGGCTGGCCAGGGCGGCTGGCAGAAGGGCGGCTGGCCAGGGTGCAGCCACCGCTGGCGGCGGTGCAGCTGCCCAATACTTCCAGAGCTGTTGGTTGGCAGCTGGTAAAGTTGAGTGGATAAGACCCTACAGCCCCCAAACAGCCCCCAAACCAAAACTAACTGAATTTTTTAAAAAAGAACCAACACCACACTGTTAAGCAATTACCCTCCATTAAAAATTTTAAAAATTAAATAAACAGACCCTACGGCCCCGCCGATCACCACCCAGAAACGCACACCTCTGTTCATCAAAAGACATGCACAAGGAATCTGGAAGAGTCACACACTGGAGAGTGCCCAGATGCCCAACATCAGCAGAACAGATCAACGACGCCGATCTTCTCGAACAAAGAATTTCAGACAGAGGTGCAGAACGGACTGCGGCAGCAGCCGGCATCGTGGCCGGGCCGCGCAGGGGCGCCTCCTGAGAGAGAGCAGCCAGGCACGTGTGCACCTCGTTTGTCTTTTATCCATTTTCAATCGTAGGATAATTGTTTCACAATATTGAGTTGGCTCCTGCCAACATAAGCGTGAATCAGCCACAGGTATACATGTGCCCCTCCCTCGTGGACCTCCCTCCCACCTCACACGCCCCCTCCCTCGTGGACCTCCCTTCCACCTTTTCCATTTCAGAAAAACACATATGTTCCAGTTACCTGATGCAGATTCTACAAATGTCTACTGTGTTCACCGTTAATTGTGATCTTTTATTCCCTTGCCAATTTGTGTCTCCTTGACCTAAAAATGATAGAAATATCCTGAAGTCTCCCACTTCAGTGTTGGGCTTATTGATTCTTCTCAGCAGGTCCTTCATATATTTGGGGGCTACTTTGTCAGGGATACACAAATGTTAAAGCAAAATATATCAGGTGTTTAGGGGGCAGCTGAAGGGTGCAAAGAGGGAAATTCGTAGCTTTAAGTGTGTGCGTGTGATAAGTCGTGTCCAACTCTTTGCAAGCCCATGGACTGCAGCCCACCAGGATCCTCTGTCCACGGGATTCTCCAAGCAAGCATACTGGAGTGGGTTGCCATTCACTCCTCCAGGAGAAGCTCTAAGTTCTTAAATCAGAAAACAAGGTATCTATGACTGACTCATGCTGATGTATGGCAGAAACCAATGCAGTACTGAAAAGCAATTATCCTTCAATTAGAAATAAATACATTTAAAACAAAAGAAAATAACAAAAAAAGAAGGACATAAAATAAAAGGAAAAACGAGTAAAGAATGGAGATGAGTTGAATGGAGACGATTCAGGGACCCCAACAAAGCCAGGAGCCGCTTTTACAAGGGCCACAGACCCATGGAGCCGCTGGGAGAGTGAGTCTTTTAAAAAGAGAGAAAACACATACATTATAGATTTTAGAAGGTGGATGCCATTATGAATCCTACAGGCATTTAAAAGACAGTATACAAAGATCATGAACACTTTGTCATCAAATTATACTACGCAGATGAAATGAGAAAATTTCCCGAAATATGTAATTTACCAAACTAATACAAAAATAAGTGCAATCCGAACGGCCTTATATCTGCTTTTTAGAATGACGCATTCATACTTGACAATCATCACATGAAAAGAAGAACTCCAGCCCAGTGACTTTAGCAGTGAAGTCCACCAAATTTTTAGGAAAGAAATAACATACCACAATCTTACACAGCCTAATTCAGAAAACAGAGAAAATGAGCACTTCTTAACTCTTTCCATGAGACCAGTATTTTTCTGATATCAAAACCTGATAAAGACAGTACAAGAAAAGAAAATTATAGACCAATAGTCTTCATGAGCACAGATGTGAAATTCCTCAATGAAACAATGGCAGGCTAGCAGCAATATATAAAAACAGACCCTATCACCGCTGAGGGGTATGCCAGGAAGGCAAGGTTGGTTTGACTTTGAAAATCCATTGCTTTGAGTCACACTACACTGAGAGAACAGAGAAGGAAACGTGCGATCACCTCCACAGATGCAGAAAATGCAGTTCACTGAGAGTTGGCCGGGGCTGTTAACACACTCATACAACAGCGTTTGACAGAAGCCACAGCCATTCACGATGGAGACACTCCGCACACTAGAGCGGGGCAGCACTCCACTGAGAGGATGTCTGCAAGAGGTCAGCAGCTGAACCGCACAGAATGGGGACGAAGTGAACACGTTCCCCCAGCTGGGGAGCAAGGCAAGGCTGGCCACTCTCACCACTTCTCTCAACACGGCCCTGCCCCAGCCAGCAACGTGAGGAAATTGGAAAGGAAGAAGTTAAGGTGTGCTGATTCACAGGTGACGTAGCTGTTTACCAAACATGTCTTAGGGAAGCTACAAACCCCCTCTAGGATTCTAATAGTAAGTGAATTAAGAGAGGCCACAGGATGCAAGGCTACACAAAGTGGATTAGAGCCCTAAGGCGCGGCAACGAGCCACTGAGATGTTTTTTATCCACTAACAACAGCACCAAAAGCGTCAAATACACAGAAATACGTCTGAAGAAAAATGCGCAGCACTCACACACAAAACACAATGACTCACTGTCAAGAGGATTACAGGAGCTACGTCAGGGAACGGAGGCCCTGTGCCCCAGGGTGGGAAGGGATCGATGCTCCCCGGGTTTACCCGTAGAATCAGTGCGACTTCAGTCCAAACCCCAGCAGGCTTTTAAAATAGAAACTACTAGGCAAGGACTGAAATTTATCTGGAAATATAAATAATCTAGCAAAGCCAATATAGTTCTTGAAGAAAACCAGCACGTTTAGAGGGCTCACTGGGTCTGGTTTGAAGACTGTGCAACTGGTGTGAGGACAGACATGCAGGCAGGGGACAGACAGGCTGCCCAGAGACAGCTGGCGCCGCCCGTGCCAGCCGGCCTTTGACAAAAGCACCGCTGCAGGCCCACGCGCAACACCTGCCTTTCAACAGAGGGACCCAGAGCCGCCAAACTGCCATCAGGAAAAACACGGACCTTCTCTGCGCCTTGTAAAACGCCCCCAAGTAATTCTAGATGGACGGCAGACATAGATAAAAACGCTGCAGGTGCAAAACTTCTAGGAAAAAATATAGGATAATATTTTTGCAACCTAAAGGCAGGCAAAGATTTCTTTAATGCCCAAAACACCAACCATAAAAGAAAAAAATGGATAACTTTGGCTTCGTTGAGATTTAAAATGTGTGCTCTTTAAAAGTCACCACGAGGCAAATGAAAAGTCAAACCTAGGAGATGTATTTGCAACACATTTCCAACCAAGGATGTGTAACCAGATTATATAAAGAACACAGTTCAGTTCAGTTCAGTTCAGTCGCTCAGTTGTGTCCGACTCTTTGCGACCCCATGAATCGCAGCACGCCAGGCCTCCCTGTCCATCACCATCTCTCGGAGTTCACTCAGACTCACGTCCATCGAGTCAGTGATGCCATCCAGCCATCTCATCCTCTGTCGTCCCCTTCTCCTCCTGCCCCCAATCCCTCCCAGCATCAGAGTCTTTCCCAATGAGTCAGCTCTTGTCATGAGGTGGCCAAAGTACTGAAGTTTCAGCTTTAGCATTATTCCTTCCAAAGAAATCCCAGGGCTGATCTCCTTCAGAATGGACTGGTTGGATCTCCTTGCAGTCCAAGGGACTCTCAAGAGTCTTCTACAACACCACAGTTCAAAAGCATCAATTCTTCGGCGCTCAGCCTACTTCACAGTCCAACTCTCACATCCATACATGACCACAGGAAAAACCATGGCCTTGACTAGACGGACCTTAGTCAGCAAAGTAATGTCTCTGCTTTTGAATATGCTCTCTAGATTGGTCATAACTTTTCTTCCAAGGAGTAAGCGTCTTTTAATTTCATGGCCGCAGTCACCATCTGCAGTGATTTTGGAGCCCAAAAAAATAAAGCCTGACACTGTTTCCACTGTTTTCCCATCTATTTCCCATGAAGTGATGGGACCGGACACTAGGAGATCAGTAATAAAATGGCAAACACGCAACTTAAAAGGAGGCAAAGACGTGGACAGATGTCTGCGTCCACATCCTCCTCGCAGGGGGGGACATACAAAAGTTCAACGGGCCAGGAAAGGATGTGCAACACTGTTAGACACCAGGCGACGTAAACTACCCTCAACAGGGAGCCACCGCCTCCCGAAACAGCCAGGATGGACCGACACACTAGGGGCCACCGGACGTGGACAGCCAACCCCACACGCTCTGCTGGGAACAGAACCCTGCAGGTCGCTGTGGAAAACTCACACATCCTCACAAAGTAAAGCGTGCGCTGACTGTGCCACCAGGCAACCCCATTTCTAGATACCTCCCCAAAAGAAACCAAGCAGGTGCCTACACAGGAACGCTCTCTGCAACCTCGTTCCTAACAGCACATCCTGGAAGCGACCCGAGAGCCACGTGCAGAAGGCTGGATAAGGAGTGCAGAGCAGCACTTGGCACTTTTCCTTTAAAACAGAACAAACCACCGATGCGGAGCAGGATGGACGACTCCTGCAAATCCGCACTAAATGGAAGAAGCCAGATTCAGAAGCACACGTCGGGTATGACTCTGATTATGTAAGTTCAAGGGCAGGCAAAACTAATCCGTCATGACAGAAAGAGCACCCGTGTGTGCCTCAGGGGTGGCGGGGGCCACCTGGAGCAGAGTGGGGGCAGGGAGAAAGGCCCCGAACAGTGCAAAGGCTAAATCTGGGCAGGGGTGGGGGCGGGGGTGGGGATCTCGATGACTCAGACACAAGGCTGGACACACTTGTCAAAACCCATCAGCCGTGCCCTTCCTGTGCATTTTCCTGTAATTAGAGCTCGGTGAAAACATACAGATACGTATTATGAACAGTTTGTAGAGGGGAGTTTTAGGTACCCAACCTACTGTATTGTAGGAAAGAGCCCTTCACAGTCAGAGAGCAGGGATCAGAGAGGCCAAGTGACCTGCCCACGGCCACAGGGCGCCAAGCAGTCCAGGTCAGAGCCCACGCCTCAGGACGGGGGGCTAGTCCACCGTGGGGCTGGGGGGTTGGCCTTGGGGGACAGGAGTATCAGGGGGCTTAGCCGGCAGGAAGGGGCTCCTGGAGCACGGAAACCACAGGAGCATCACGTCGCGTGAGCAGCCGGCCCGGGTCCCTGGGGGTGGGGAGGGGAGCCGGGGGCACAGGCCAAGAGCGGCTGCAGCTGCTGTGTCTGCCACTCACCGGTGCGCCCTGGCAGAGGGCAGCCAGGGCAGGGGGTGGCGAATGCCCCCCCGACGCCTGCTGCCTTGGGATCATCTCAGCTGGCCATCCGGCCCATGCGGGAGCAGGTTGGTTCTGAGACCATTCTGTCAAGGCAACCAGGGTGACCCCACAGTGCAGGGCTCAGCCTCTGCACCTGCCCTGCCCCCCTCCCCCCCCACCCCATCCGGGAGCCTGCGCCCCAGAAGGTCACACAGTTGGGAGCTTCCAGACCAGCCCCAGGCCTCCTGACGCCCTTCTCCCCACTGCGGCTTCTCTGGCTAGTGACACACGTGTCTGGGCTCCATTTGGGCAGAGTGACCCAGCTGGACCAGGGCTCAACCCCCCTTCAGGAGCTGCGTGCTGGGGGCAGGGCACTGGCAGGGCACTTTTGGGGGTCCCTTGAAACCTAAACAAAACGGGAGAACGTGGCACACACAGGATCCACTTCTACTCTGGAGCCCATGATGCATTCAGATCACACCTGTGTGTGCCCGTGGCTGTAGCTCTCCACATGTGTGTCCCTGTGTGAAGACGTGCACTCAGGTGTGTGCCTGTATGTATGTGTCAGTGGGTGCATGAGCCTGAATGTGCGTGGTGAGTGTGCATGGGTAGTGTGTGCCTGTGTGGTGAGTGTGCATGAGCATGTGTGTGCCCGTGTGTGTGTGGTGAGTGTGCATGAGCACACATGTGCATGTGTGCCCATGTCGTGAGTGTGCACGAGCATGTCTGCACCTGTGTGCCCGTGTCGTGAGTGTGCACGAGCATGTCTGTGCCCTTGTGGGTGGTGAGTGTGCATGGGTAGTGTGTGCCCATGTGTGTGTGTGAGTGTGCATGCATGTGTGTGCCTGTGTGCCCGAGTGTGTGTGGTGAGTGTGCATGGGTAGTGTGTGCCCGTGTGCCTGTGTGGGTGGTGAGTGTGCATGAGCACGCGTGTGCATGTGTGCCCATGTGTGTGTGTGCACAAGCATGTGTGCACCTGTGTGCTCGTGTCGTGAGTGTGCACGAGCACATGTGTGCCCGCATGTGTCTGGTGAGTGTACATGCACAGTGGCTGGATGGAAGGCCAGCCCCAGGGCTGACAGTCACGTCTTGCCTGGGACTGCTTCACTGGGATTCCGCAGGGGCTGAGCTGTGGGAAGACTCTGCTGAGCCCCGGGGCGGGGGTGTGGGGAGAAGCCTGTGGAGGCGAGCCTGGGGCCTCGCAGCCATTTATCACTGCCTGCCCCGCTGAGAGCTGCGCCCGCCCCCGCCTCCTGCCCTCTGGGCCCCCGGCTGGCTGACGGGCTGGCTCATCTCCAGAGGCTCAGAGGCTNCACCATCTGCAGTGATTTTGGAGCCCAAAAAAATAAAGCCTGACACTGTTTCCACTGTTTTCCCATCTATTTCCCATGAAGTGATGGGACCGGACACTAGGAGATCAGTAATAAAATGGCAAACACGCAACTTAAAAGGAGGCAAAGACGTGGACAGATGTCTGCGTCCACATCCTCCTCGCAGGGGGGGACATACAAAAGTTCAACGGGCCAGGAAAGGATGTGCAACACTGTTAGACACCAGGCGACGTAAACTACCCTCAACAGGGAGCCACCGCCTCCCGAAACAGCCAGGATGGACCGACACACTAGGGGCCACCGGACGTGGACAGCCAACCCCACACGCTCTGCTGGGAACAGAACCCTGCAGGTCGCTGTGGAAAACTCACACATCCTCACAAAGTAAAGCGTGCGCTGACTGTGCCACCAGGCAACCCCATTTCTAGATACCTCCCCAAAAGAAACCAAGCAGGTGCCTACACAGGAACGCTCTCTGCAACCTCGTTCCTAACAGCACATCCTGGAAGCGACCCGAGAGCCACGTGCAGAAGGCTGGATAAGGAGTGCAGAGCAGCACTTGGCACTTTTCCTTTAAAACAGAACAAACCACCGATGCGGAGCAGGATGGACGACTCCTGCAAATCCGCACTAAATGGAAGAAGCCAGATTCAGAAGCACACGTCGGGTATGACTCTGATTATGTAAGTTCAAGGGCAGGCAAAACTAATCCGTCATGACAGAAAGAGCACCCGTGTGTGCCTCAGGGGTGGCGGGGGCCACCTGGAGCAGAGTGGGGGCAGGGAGAAAGGCCCCGAACAGTGCAAAGGCTAAATCTGGGCAGGGGTGGGGGCGGGGGTGGGGATCTCGATGACTCAGACACAAGGCTGGACACACTTGTCAAAACCCATCAGCCGTGCCCTTCCTGTGCATTTTCCTGTAATTAGAGCTCGGTGAAAACATACAGATACGTATTATGAACAGTTTGTAGAGGGGAGTTTTAGGTACCCAACCTACTGTATTGTAGGAAAGAGCCCTTCACAGTCAGAGAGCAGGGATCAGAGAGGCCAAGTGACCTGCCCACGGCCACAGGGCGCCAAGCAGTCCAGGTCAGAGCCCACGCCTCAGGACGGGGGGCTAGTCCACCGTGGGGCTGGGGGGTTGGCCTTGGGGGACAGGAGTATCAGGGGGCTTAGCCGGCAGGAAGGGGCTCCTGGAGCACGGAAACCACAGGAGCATCACGTCGCGTGAGCAGCCGGCCCGGGTCCCTGGGGGTGGGGAGGGGAGCCGGGGGCACAGGCCAAGAGCGGCTGCAGCTGCTGTGTCTGCCACTCACCGGTGCGCCCTGGCAGAGGGCAGCCAGGGCAGGGGGTGGCGAATGCCCCCCCGACGCCTGCTGCCTTGGGATCATCTCAGCTGGCCATCCGGCCCATGCGGGAGCAGGTTGGTTCTGAGACCATTCTGTCAAGGCAACCAGGGTGACCCCACAGTGCAGGGCTCAGCCTCTGCACCTGCCCTGCCCCCCTCCCCACCCACCCCATCCGGGAGCCTGCGCCCCAGAAGGTCACACAGTTGGGAGCTTCCAGACCAGCCCCAGGCCTCCTGACGCCCTTCTCCCCACTGCGGCTTCTCTGGCTAGTGACACACGTGTCTGGGCTCCATTTGGGCAGAGTGACCCAGCTGGACCAGGGCTCAACCCCCCTTCAGGAGCTGCGTGCTGGGGGCAGGGCACTGGCAGGGCACTTTTGGGGGTCCCTTGAAACCTAAACAAAACGGGAGAACGTGGCACACACAGGATCCACTTCTACTCTGGAGCCCATGATGCATTCAGATCACACCTGTGTGTGCCCGTGGCTGTAGCTCTCCACATGTGTGTCCCTGTGTGAAGACGTGCACTCAGGTGTGTGCCTGTATGTATGTGTCAGTGGGTGCATGAGCCTGAATGTGCGTGGTGAGTGTGCATGGGTAGTGTGTGCCTGTGTGGTGAGTGTGCATGAGCATGTGTGTGCCCGTGTGTGTGTGGTGAGTGTGCATGAGCACACATGTGCATGTGTGCCCATGTCGTGAGTGTGCACGAGCATGTCTGCACCTGTGTGCCCGTGTCGTGAGTGTGCACGAGCATGTCTGTGCCCTTGTGGGTGGTGAGTGTGCATGGGTAGTGTGTGCCCATGTGTGTGTGTGAGTGTGCATGCATGTGTGTGCCTGTGTGCCCGAGTGTGTGTGGTGAGTGTGCATGGGTAGTGTGTGCCCGTGTGCCTGTGTGGGTGGTGAGTGTGCATGAGCACGCGTGTGCATGTGTGCCCATGTGTGTGTGTGCACAAGCATGTGTGCACCTGTGTGCTCGTGTCGTGAGTGTGCACGAGCACATGTGTGCCCGCATGTGTCTGGTGAGTGTACATGCACAGTGGCTGGATGGAAGGCCAGCCCCAGGGCTGACAGTCACGTCTTGCCTGGGACTGCTTCACTGGGATTCCGCAGGGGCTGAGCTGTGGGAAGACTCTGCTGAGCCCCGGGGCGGGGGTGTGGGGAGAAGCCTGTGGAGGCGAGCCTGGGGCCTCGCAGCCATTTATCACTGCCTGCCCCGCTGAGAGCTGCGCCCGCCCCCGCCTCCTGCCCTCTGGGCCCCCGGCTGGCTGACGGGCTGGCTCATCTCCAGAGGCTCAGAGGCTGCTCACGGAGCTGACAGTGGTGCGTCTGGCTCTGGCTCCCGAGTGTCGGCTCACAGATCAGAGCTGCCAGCCTTGGGGCTGCCCATCCACCTGGAAGTGCCTGGCCTTGCCAAACGAGGGGGGCACTCATCATCAGGTAATAGTGCCCTACGGGTCACCTGAGCCTCACCAAGAATCAGTTCAAACAGCTCTCAAACACACTGGTGTGGTCTGGTGGTGCTCTTCTGGGTTCGATCCCTGGGTCGGGAAGATCCCCTGGAGAAGGGAACGGCTGCCCACTCCAGGATTCTGGCCTGGAGAATTCCAGGGACTGTACAGTCCATGGGGTCACAAAGAGTCGGACATGATTGAGTGACTTCCACTTTCACTTTCTGCGTTCACAAAAGGCCTCACCCAGAGGGCAGCCTCCCGTCAGCAAAGGAAGCGGTTTGTCCCTGAGCTTCTGGTAGATCCAGATTGGGGTGACGGTGTTCCCCCCTGCAAGGACTCAGTAGGGAGCCTCCTCTGCAGCACCAGGCCGGGTCCTCTGCCCCGAAGGGAGGCTGGTGAGTGAGTGAGCGAGTGAGTGTGTGAGAGAGTGAACAAGTGAGGCAGTGAAACAGGAAGCCGCCCCCGACCAGCAGGGCTCTTGCCTCCCAGGTGGATTCCCTGACCAGCCACTGGGCTCCGGGGACTTATTCTTTAAGATCCGTGGAATTCTGGGGCCACAAAGGGGATCCCACCGTTTGTAAGATGAAGCATTTAGGCCGGAGTCCAGGAGCAGGCTGCATGGGTCTGCAACCCTGAGGGGCCTTCGCACAGGACGGGGCAGGAGGGGACGGGGCACTCGGGCAGAGCAGAGCTCCCCAGGCCACCGGAGCAGGGCAGACGCGGGCGGCGGCTTCTTCCTGTGGGCTAAGACCCCGCAGGCCCGGAGCTGGGTCCCCCAGGACAGCTGGTCCATGGCTGAGTGTGGTCACCTGGGGATGTGACGCTGACCAGGCTGGGACTTGATGGCGGGGTGCCCCTAGGGGCAGGGGGCCTGGTGCGCTGATAATATTTTTGCAACCTAAAGGCAGGCAAAGATTTCTTTAATGCCCAAAACACCAACCATAAAAGAAAAAAATGGATAACTTTGGCTTCGTTGAGATTTAAAATGTGTGCTCTTTAAAAGTCACCACGAGGCAAATGAAAAGTCAAACCTAGGAGATGTATTTGCAACACATTTCCAACCAAGGATGTGTAACCAGATTATATAAAGAACACAGTTCAGTTCAGTTCAGTTCAGTCGCTCAGTTGTGTCCGACTCTTTGCGACCCCATGAATCGCAGCACGCCAGGCCTCCCTGTCCATCACCATCTCTCGGAGTTCACTCAGACTCACGTCCATCGAGTCAGTGATGCCATCCAGCCATCTCATCCTCTGTCGTCCCCTTCTCCTCCTGCCCCCAATCCCTCCCAGCATCAGAGTCTTTCCCAATGAGTCAGCTCTTGTCATGAGGTGGCCAAAGTACTGAAGTTTCAGCTTTAGCATTATTCCTTCCAAAGAAATCCCAGGGCTGATCTCCTTCAGAATGGACTGGTTGGATCTCCTTGCAGTCCAAGGGACTCTCAAGAGTCTTCTACAACACCACAGTTCAAAAGCATCAATTCTTCGGCGCTCAGCCTACTTCACAGTCCAACTCTCACATCCATACATGACCACAGGAAAAACCATGGCCTTGACTAGACGGACCTTAGTCAGCAAAGTAATGTCTCTGCTTTTGAATATGCTCTCTAGATTGGTCATAACTTTTCTTCCAAGGAGTAAGCGTCTTTTAATTTCATGGCCGCAGTCACCATCTGCAGTGATTTTGGAGCCCAAAAAAATAAAGCCTGACACTGTTTCCACTGTTTTCCCATCTATTTCCCATGAAGTGATGGGACCGGACACTAGGAGATCAGTAATAAAATGGCAAACACGCAACTTAAAAGGAGGCAAAGACGTGGACAGATGTCTGCGTCCACATCCTCCTCGCAGGGGGGGACATACAAAAGTTCAACGGGCCAGGAAAGGATGTGCAACACTGTTAGACACCAGGCGACGTAAACTACCCTCAACAGGGAGCCACCGCCTCCCGAAACAGCCAGGATGGACCGACACACTAGGGGCCACCGGACGTGGACAGCCAACCCCACACGCTCTGCTGGGAACAGAACCCTGCAGGTCGCTGTGGAAAACTCACACATCCTCACAAAGTAAAGCGTGCGCTGACTGTGCCACCAGGCAACCCCATTTCTAGATACCTCCCCAAAAGAAACCAAGCAGGTGCCTACACAGGAACGCTCTCTGCAACCTCGTTCCTAACAGCACATCCTGGAAGCGACCCGAGAGCCACGTGCAGAAGGCTGGATAAGGAGTGCAGAGCAGCACTTGGCACTTTTCCTTTAAAACAGAACAAACCACCGATGCGGAGCAGGATGGACGACTCCTGCAAATCCGCACTAAATGGAAGAAGCCAGATTCAGAAGCACACGTCGGGTATGACTCTGATTATGTAAGTTCAAGGGCAGGCAAAACTAATCCGTCATGACAGAAAGAGCACCCGTGTGTGCCTCAGGGGTGGCGGGGGCCACCTGGAGCAGAGTGGGGGCAGGGAGAAAGGCCCCGAACAGTGCAAAGGCTAAATCTGGGCAGGGGTGGGGGCGGGGGTGGGGATCTCGATGACTCAGACACAAGGCTGGACACACTTGTCAAAACCCATCAGCCGTGCCCTTCCTGTGCATTTTCCTGTAATTAGAGCTCGGTGAAAACATACAGATACGTATTATGAACAGTTTGTAGAGGGGAGTTTTAGGTACCCAACCTACTGTATTGTAGGAAAGAGCCCTTCACAGTCAGAGAGCAGGGATCAGAGAGGCCAAGTGACCTGCCCACGGCCACAGGGCGCCAAGCAGTCCAGGTCAGAGCCCACGCCTCAGGACGGGGGGCTAGTCCACCGTGGGGCTGGGGGGTTGGCCTTGGGGGACAGGAGTATCAGGGGGCTTAGCCGGCAGGAAGGGGCTCCTGGAGCACGGAAACCACAGGAGCATCACGTCGCGTGAGCAGCCGGCCCGGGTCCCTGGGGGTGGGGAGGGGAGCCGGGGGCACAGGCCAAGAGCGGCTGCAGCTGCTGTGTCTGCCACTCACCGGTGCGCCCTGGCAGAGGGCAGCCAGGGCAGGGGGTGGCGAATGCCCCCCCGACGCCTGCTGCCTTGGGATCATCTCAGCTGGCCATCCGGCCCATGCGGGAGCAGGTTGGTTCTGAGACCATTCTGTCAAGGCAACCAGGGTGACCCCACAGTGCAGGGCTCAGCCTCTGCACCTGCCCTGCCCCCCTCCCCCCCCACCCCATCCGGGAGCCTGCGCCCCAGAAGGTCACACAGTTGGGAGCTTCCAGACCAGCCCCAGGCCTCCTGACGCCCTTCTCCCCACTGCGGCTTCTCTGGCTAGTGACACACGTGTCTGGGCTCCATTTGGGCAGAGTGACCCAGCTGGACCAGGGCTCAACCCCCCTTCAGGAGCTGCGTGCTGGGGGCAGGGCACTGGCAGGGCACTTTTGGGGGTCCCTTGAAACCTAAACAAAACGGGAGAACGTGGCACACACAGGATCCACTTCTACTCTGGAGCCCATGATGCATTCAGATCACACCTGTGTGTGCCCGTGGCTGTAGCTCTCCACATGTGTGTCCCTGTGTGAAGACGTGCACTCAGGTGTGTGCCTGTATGTATGTGTCAGTGGGTGCATGAGCCTGAATGTGCGTGGTGAGTGTGCATGGGTAGTGTGTGCCTGTGTGGTGAGTGTGCATGAGCATGTGTGTGCCCGTGTGTGTGTGGTGAGTGTGCATGAGCACACATGTGCATGTGTGCCCATGTCGTGAGTGTGCACGAGCATGTCTGCACCTGTGTGCCCGTGTCGTGAGTGTGCACGAGCATGTCTGTGCCCTTGTGGGTGGTGAGTGTGCATGGGTAGTGTGTGCCCATGTGTGTGTGTGAGTGTGCATGCATGTGTGTGCCTGTGTGCCCGAGTGTGTGTGGTGAGTGTGCATGGGTAGTGTGTGCCCGTGTGCCTGTGTGGGTGGTGAGTGTGCATGAGCACGCGTGTGCATGTGTGCCCATGTGTGTGTGTGCACAAGCATGTGTGCACCTGTGTGCTCGTGTCGTGAGTGTGCACGAGCACATGTGTGCCCGCATGTGTCTGGTGAGTGTACATGCACAGTGGCTGGATGGAAGGCCAGCCCCAGGGCTGACAGTCACGTCTTGCCTGGGACTGCTTCACTGGGATTCCGCAGGGGCTGAGCTGTGGGAAGACTCTGCTGAGCCCCGGGGCGGGGGTGTGGGGAGAAGCCTGTGGAGGCGAGCCTGGGGCCTCGCAGCCATTTATCACTGCCTGCCCCGCTGAGAGCTGCGCCCGCCCCCGCCTCCTGCCCTCTGGGCCCCCGGCTGGCTGACGGGCTGGCTCATCTCCAGAGGCTCAGAGGCTGCTCACGGAGCTGACAGTGGTGCGTCTGGCTCTGGCTCCCGAGTGTCGGCTCACAGATCAGAGCTGCCAGCCTTGGGGCTGCCCATCCACCTGGAAGTGCCTGGCCTTGCCAAACGAGGGGGGCACTCATCATCAGGTAATAGTGCCCTACGGGTCACCTGAGCCTCACCAAGAATCAGTTCAAACAGCTCTCAAACACACTGGTGTGGTCTGGTGGTGCTCTTCTGGGTTCGATCCCTGGGTCGGGAAGATCCCCTGGAGAAGGGAACGGCTGCCCACTCCAGGATTCTGGCCTGGAGAATTCCAGGGACTGTACAGTCCATGGGGTCACAAAGAGTCGGACATGATTGAGTGACTTCCACTTTCACTTTCTGCGTTCACAAAAGGCCTCACCCAGAGGGCAGCCTCCCGTCAGCAAAGGAAGCGGTTTGTCCCTGAGCTTCTGGTAGATCCAGATTGGGGTGACGGTGTTCCCCCCTGCAAGGACTCAGTAGGGAGCCTCCTCTGCAGCACCAGGCCGGGTCCTCTGCCCCGAAGGGAGGCTGGTGAGTGAGTGAGCGAGTGAGTGTGTGAGAGAGTGAACAAGTGAGGCAGTGAAACAGGAAGCCGCCCCCGACCAGCAGGGCTCTTGCCTCCCAGGTGGATTCCCTGACCAGCCACTGGGCTCCGGGGACTTATTCTTTAAGATCCGTGGAATTCTGGGGCCACAAAGGGGATCCCACCGTTTGTAAGATGAAGCATTTAGGCCGGAGTCCAGGAGCAGGCTGCATGGGTCTGCAACCCTGAGGGGCCTTCGCACAGGACGGGGCAGGAGGGGACGGGGCACTCGGGCAGAGCAGAGCTCCCCAGGCCACCGGAGCAGGGCAGACGCGGGCGGCGGCTTCTTCCTGTGGGCTAAGACCCCGCAGGCCCGGAGCTGGGTCCCCCAGGACAGCTNGGTGCGCAAGGCGGGGGGGCGGGGGGGGGGGCCTGCATGCCTGGGGCCAGCTGATAGCTCGGTCAGGCTCACCTCACAGGGCAGCTGGCGTCTCAATCCAGCGCCAGTCCCCCGCTGCGTTTGGATAAATCGAAGCCACGCAGCATTGTTCGGGAAAGTTGCTATTTTAAATTCCACCTCACAGTAAGTGCAAGGTTTTATTTCAGTCCTTTTCTTGGAAAAAGAGATTTGCATACACCCTGGGTGGAAGCGGATATTTAAGACGAATAATCCGCTCGGCTGCTTATTTTACAGACGGAAGGTGACAGAGCATTTACCAGTCTGTGGGGCCGCCGGAGGGGCACCCACCCGAGGCAGGGGCCTTGTGGGGCCTGGCTACAGAGTGCCCCCTGCCCCTGGCCCAAATAAGCCCCCAGGCCTCGGGCTCCCTCCAGCCCGCCAGCACGGGCCCGTCCGCAAAATAAACCTGGGCAAATGCAGCCCAAGTGCTGGGCCAGGCAGGAAGGCTGGCAGACACCCCGGGGCAGAGCCTGGTGGGTACACGGGGCTTCCAGCTCCAGGGCCGCTGCTGGCCAGGCCCGGGGCTGAGTCACCTGCCCTGCCCTCCTTGAGGGCCTCCCAGCTGAGGAGCAGCAGCTGCAGCAGGGCGAGGCGAACCAGGGGGGACCCTGGAGGTCAGTCAGCCCCGGGCCCCCGCCCTGAGGACACGCAGGGCCCTGATGGGTGTGTCCTGGCTCCTGGGACCGAGGACCGCTCGACCGTTCGGCCCAGCGGACGCCGTCCTGGGTGCTGCCCCGTGCTGCCCAGCAGCCTTCGGGGGCAGGGAGGTTCAAGCTTGCGCGGCCGCCACACGGGGGCCGGAGCCCACGGGGAAGGGGGAGGGTGTCGGGCCGGTCACTGCCTGCCCTGGTCTTGAAGCGTCTAGACTGGGTGCCAGGAGAAAGCGATGCAAAGCTGCCACTTAGTCGGGACCTGAACACAGGGCCGCCGTCGGCCCGGGCACCCCCAGAAGCAGCCAAGCCTGGGCTCCTCGCTCTCCCAGCTCCTGGGCCCACGTCCCCGACAACGTCACGTCCCAGCCACTGCACACCCGTTGCCCACGTGGCCACACACGCCTCACCACACCCAGGACTCCAGGTCGGATGGACCTCCTGTGCCTTCTCTGGGGTCAGGACACCCTCCGACCACCCCTCTCCGCACAGACACATCAGCCCCCAACCAGAATCTCCTGGGTCCTGTTTGGTCCCTGCCTTCCTGCCCCGCAGCTCTTCGAGGAGCAAAGATGCTCTAACTCTGGTGGGGAGAGGGAAGCCGACCGGGAACTCCAGGCCCCGGCCCCCCCGGGGCTGCGGCCTCTCTGCGGACGGACGGGCGTCAGTGAAGACAGAGCCAAGGGCGTGGCAGGGACTTATGAGGAGCCGACCGGAGCGGACACAGCCACGTACCCCAGGCCTCGTCCCGTCCCACCCAGACCTTCACCCCAGGTTTTCAGTCACCAATCTCTCCAGGCCACAGAAAGCTAGAAGGTGGACGTGCAGTCAGAGAGCAGCATAAACTCAGCAGCAAACGTGTTCAGGAAAGATGCAGGAAGGTGATTTTAAGCAGAGTCACAAGACACCCGGAGCTAAGGGGGCTGGGGTCGGCTTCGGTGCCCACGATCCTGCAGAAGCGCGCCTCCCCCGCCCGCCCAGCCCAGGGTGGGGTCAGCGCCGCCCCTGAGCTGCTGCCCAGGCGTTGAAATCAGATCCAGCGCGCCGTCTACGAGTCAGAGGAAGACACCCACCACACACACAGGACGCACGGGTCTGCTCCGGGGCTGGCTTCCCGGGCGACCGGCGTGGTTCAGGAGCCCCCACGGTGCAGAGCGGCTGCCCGCGGATCCCGGATCCCAGGGCCACCCCCACGCCCGGAACGCCCATGATGCCAACCCCCTCCCCCGCTCCCAGCTCAAGAGGCTGGATTATCATCCTGGAAAAGAGGTGGGTCTATTTTTGGCCAAACTGGATAGAATTAAGGAAAGATATTATTTCGAGATGGAACATGAGACTTCTGTTCTCTTTTATGCTCCAAAAATAAGAGTCAGAGAAGGGAGCTGAGCTGGGAGTCCACATCCTCGGGGGCGCTCAGGTCTGTGGTGTCCAGGACGAGAACCCACCCAGCTCCCAGAGGCAGGCACGGCGACCGCCACAGAGCTGGAGGCCAGCTCCACGCCATCCCCAGGCAGGGAGGCGGCAGGCTGGGGGTGCTGGGTGGCTCCCGGGCCTCTAAGCTGCAGGCAGGCCGGCAGCCTGCCTCTCCTGCGACCCTGCGGGTGTCATCGTGTGAGGAGACAGCAGGCCTGCAGAGCGGCCTCCACTGGACGGAGGGCTGAGAGAGCCTGGGTTACCTGCTGGCCTGCAGCCCTCGGGACTCTGACACGTGCGCGCGCACACACACACACACACACACAGAGTAAACCCGTGGAAAGGGTTCTAGGGCAAAGTGGGTGAATTTGTTCATAATTCTGGAGCATGCGAGGTCTTTCCGAAAAGGAAGCAAACCCCAGAAGCCATAGAGCAAAGACTTGTCAGATGGACAAATTTAATCATATAGAAATCAGTCTAGGTTCGATACAGGATGCTTGGGGCTGGTGCACTGGGATGACCCAGAGAGATGTTATAGGGAGGGAGGTGGGGAGTGCAGTTCAGGATTGGGAACTCATGTACACCCGTGGCAGACTCATGTCAATATATGGCAAAACCAATACAGTATTGTAAAGTAAAATAAAAAAAGAAAGAAATCAGGAAACTTGTGTATGGAGAAAAAACACAAATTTAAAAAAATCAAAATACTACAAAATTGGGAAAGGTATTTGTAATCATTATGACCAAACCAGGGGTTAATTTCCTTAAACAAACTGGTAGAAATGATTGAGAGAGTCAACCAGAGAATGCAGAGGGTTAGGGCACCACACAGACGTGGAATCAGACGCGGGATGGACCCCCAGTTCCCACCATCACAATGCCCCCCACATTCCACAGAGACATATTGGGCCTACACCCAAGGCTGGGACCGTGGGGAGGCTGGTTCACCCCAAGCCCTGCAGGGGACCCTGTGAGCACCCAGCCCTTCCAGAAACTGTTAGCAACACCCACCAGTCTCAGGAGCACTCACTGCTGCTGTGACGTCCCCACAGACGAACTCGCGGAAACGCGTCTCTACCTACAAAACCGGGTCAACCCCAGGCCACCCAGCTGTCCAGGAGGGGCACTGGGGATCCCCTCGGACACCGCAGGAAGGTGGGGTGCTGTGGAGATGGTAAAACCACGAGGACACCATGAAGCTTCAGGAGAAGCACGGATGAGCGCCTTGCACGTGCCGATCGGCTCACGTGAACCAGAACCTCCACGCGTGCAGCCCAC
>SJYG01000250.1:1100633-1115451 GCA_006410535.1 Litocranius walleri | reverse complement strand
TGGGGCACGTGGGGTGGCAGGGACGCAGGCAGTCAGCTCTCTGGAAGGCAGAACCAAGGTGCCATGTGAGGTCCAGGTTGGGGAGGTGGCGCGTCGAGTGTGGAGGGGTCACAGGGCACTTGGAAGGATGAAGTCAGTGAGGAGGGAGACGGCAGGGGTGCGGGTGTGAATGTGTTAAAGGACACACACGTGACACACGAGCCAGAGACTGGGCAGAAAAGCCTGGAATGTGGGAGGCAAGGTCCGGGCTGGAGGGAAACTTGGGAGGCGTGGCATATGGATGGTATTTGAAACTGTGAGACCATCCGCATGAGCAAAGCAGGAAAGGAAAGGAGGAGGCAGGAGCCCAGCGCCCAGAGTCAGTGGGGCGGCAAGAGGAGAGGCCGAGGCGGGCAGGGGTGTCCCGGGAGAGAGGGGAGCTGGGGGGCCAGACGGAGATGCAAGAATGGGGCATCAGCCCTCCACCGTGCAGGGGGGCTTCACGAGGGCTTAGGGGCTGAGGGACAAATCCTGGCCTGCAGGTCCAGAGGACAGGTGCCCACGCGGACCAGCACCCTCAGGAGGTCTGCTGAAAATGGGGAACAGATGAGCGGGGACAGGGCACCAAGGGAAGCTCTCGACACGGGAGCAGGAAGCAGGCTGTTTACTCTCCCCCAGACGCACGGAGAGCGTCTTCTGGCATCACTCTCCACCCTGGGGACACAAAAACGCCTGGTTCATGCCCACTCAATCCCAAGAACCCGTACCATCGCATGTCAACAGTTATGAAATGTGAACTGGGCACAGGGCGCAGCTCAGGCATAGCTCTGGATTCCCCAGAGCCAGACCTGCAGGCCGCTGTCCCCCACCCAGAGCTGGGACCATGGACAGGCGGGCCTGCAGGCCTGGAGACAGACTGTGCATGCCCCAGTGTGGGTAGAGGGGCCCTGGGTTAGGAGGGGATGGGCAGGGACCTGCTCTGGGCCTGTGCAGACTTCCTGAATGTCAAGAGTCTGGGCCTGAGGCTGAGCGGTGCGTTGCGTACAGCTCTGTGCTTTAGAAGGTCATTATCTCCCAGGAAGGGTGAGCACCCCCGGCGCCCAGATCTTGGTTTCTAACGCCCTGCCCAGAAGAAGGACCTGGGCTCCTGGGAGAACTGGCTGATTCTAGGGCTGGGTTGGGGAACACACAGTGAGTCTGGAGCATGCTCTAGTCACAAAAAGAAGTGCTCAGAAAGAAGCAAAGACAGAAAGCAGCAAGGGCAGCAGGCCCAAGGGGCCAGGAGCCCACTAGGGAGTTTCCGATGGCCAGAGGGGCCGACCCGAGCAGAAAATAAGCCAAACACAAGAGCTCGGGCCGCAACGCAAAGCAGAGAACAGAGATCCATGAGTGTGCAAGGGCTCGAGTGAATGACGGATCAACAAAGCAACTGGGAAGAACACACAAATCTTCTGTGCCAAAGAATCCCAAGTGACTTCACGAAGATACCTGCCCCTGGAGGAGGTGGACCCCAGCCTCCAGCCCCACGGCGATGGCACAGTGTGGACGGGGGACGGAGACCCTGACAGTGAAGACACCTGACAGACACGACCTCGGCCGGGTGGTCAAGGTCAACATCAGCAGCAGATGCCAAGCTGAGCATCTGCACCCTCAATAGGGCGTGACGAGAAGAGCGTTTTTCCCGTAGTCTTCCTCCCAAAGACCCAAAACTGTCAAAGTCATCAAAACAAGCCAAGTCTGAGAAACTGACGTGGCTCACAGGGACCTAAAGACGGACAGTGAAATGTCAGGTGGATCCTGGATGGGACCCAGAACAGAAAAAGAATGTTCAGTAAAAACAGCAAGTCTGAATAAACCATGACTTCAGTATTTCTGAGAGTTACAGTGGTTCATTTCACATGCCATGCTGACTGGCCCGGAGCACCCAGGTTAAAGCGCTCTGCGCCTGTTGTGGAGGGAGCTTCTGGGCAAGATTAGCAGTTGAACCAGGGACTCGGCAGAGGAGCCGGCCCTCCCTGATGTGGGCGGGCGCTTGAAGACGCTCTTTGGAAGAAGAGCTATGACAAACCTAGGAAGCGTATTTAAATGTAGACACATCACTTTGCCAACAAAGGTCTGTATAATCAAAGCTATGGTTTTTCCAGCCGTCATGTACAGATGTGAGAGTTGGACCATAAAGAAGCCTGAGCACCAAAGAATCGATGCTTTTGAACTGTGGTGCTGGAGAAGACTCTTGAGAGTCCCTTGGATTGCAAGGAGATCCAACCAGGCCATTCTAAAGGAAGTCAGTCCTGAATAGAAGGACTGATACTGAAGCTGGAGCTCCAGTACTTTTGGCCACCTGATGCGAAGAGCTGACTCATTGGAAAAGACCCTGATGCTGGGAAAGATCGAAGGCGGGAGGAGAAGGGGACGGCAGAGGATGAGATGGTTGGATGGCATCACCGACTTGATGGACATGAGTTTGTGCTGGCTGCGGGAGATAGTGAAGGACAGGGAAGCCTGGCGTGCTGCAGTCCACAGGGTCACAAAGAATCCGACACGACTGAGGGATAGAACAACAAAAATGATCGTACACACAGACACAGACACACACATGTTATTATTCTGTCTGTCTAGTGTTTGTCTAGAGAACCCTGACTAGCACGACACCGTCTCCCCACTGGCTCCCCAGCCGTGACAAGCGCACTATACTAGCATCAGGGGAAATGAGGTGCGGGATATGTGAGAACTCACTGTGCCACCTTCACGACTTCTCTGTAAATTTTCTGAGAAGCTAAAAATGTTCTAAATAAAGTTTACTTTAAAAGTCATATATATTCCATGAGTGTTCAGGTATGGAGGGGGCGTGAAAAGGCACAAACGGTCATCTTAGCACTGAGATTACATAAGACACTGAATTTCTTAATACTTTTCTTGTCGCCTTTCCTTATATGATAAAAAGCTAAAAGGAATACAAGATCGCCCAGCAGCAGCGTCTGCGGCTGGACTGCCAGCCACGCCATCCATCCCCCAGACTGGGGCGTGCCTCCGGGCGGGAGCGGGTCCGCGGTGCTCCGTGGCTGAGCAGAGGCGGTGAGGTCGGCGATGCTGGACGGGGGACAGCAGGCGCTGGCTCCGAACCCTCGCTCCCTTCCCCCTTACCCCGCTCGCCCCCAGGGTCTGCGCCAGGTCCAGCTCTGGGGCTCTGTGGGGACCAAGCCCCTTCCTGTCTGCAGCTCTGAGTGCTGTGGGCACCACATGGCCCAGAACCCCCATCCAACTCAAGTTCCACCAGAAAGAGTGCCCAGGCCCCCTGCTCAGCATCCTGTCCCGGAGGGCAGCCACCACCCCCATGGCTCCCACCTGCCCCTTTGGGTCAACGCCAGGGAGATCCACCGCCAGGCAGGGCCATGCCAGTGGGCACAGGCCGGGCACTGACGTGGGCGCTGGGTCCACCCTCCCTTCAGCTCATGACTCTTCCCCCTCCCGTCTGCCTCCTCTGTGCCCTGTCTCCCTCTTCCCTCCTCTCAGCCCCGTGCTGTCTACCTACGGAGCTAAAAGACGACTCCACAGACACAAGATGACCTTGACACAAAGAATAAAACGGAAACAGGGGACTCGGGGACGATGCAAGCGTGCGTGGCCCCCGCAGCCAGCGCTGCCCCGATCCAGGCCGCCCACCCACACAGCCAGCTCCCGAAACGAGGCGCTGATGTCGCTGCGTCCAGCCGCTCCGTCTCCGTTTGGGGGCAACGCGGTGCGTGGTCAGAGATAACTGACGGGGCAGCCACCTCATAGGAGCTGAGACCCCGAGGACCACCCCCTACCAGGGACACGACTCCTGCTGAGACTGCCACCAGCCCCCAGTGGCTGAGCTGACCTCCCCCGTGATGGGGAGGCCAGTAGGTTTCCCAGCTCCACGGATGTTACGTGGAGCAGGTGACCTGCCCAGATTCTAGCCACAAAGTCTGGAAGCACAGTGTAAACGGTTGTTGCTAAGTCACTGAGTCTGGGGGTTGTTCACTACCAGACACAAGGAGCAAACAGGCTGCCGGGGGGTGACAGAGTGTCCCAGGGTGAGCGGCCGGGCCAGGACCCCACTCCTGGTTCCCAGGGCCCGAGACTGAGGTGGGAGGCTGAGAGGCGGCGCCCAGCAGCATGGGCCCCGCAGGGCAGGAGCGGAAAGGGGGCACTCGTGCCTGAGAAGCCGAACAGACTCCAGACCCAAGCGCACCCTGCTGCACGCGCCGGCCTCAGTGACAGGTCCCGCATGGTGAGTGGACACAGAGCTGCAGAGCGCGTCTACACCCCAGAAACCGGAAGCGCTCGGCTCCTATTTTCAATAAATTGAGGGCGACACAGATGCCCACCCACACCATCTCCTTGGCTTCAGGACATAAATAATGCCAAGCCGGGTTTGCACGGCATCAACTCTGCGGGGCCTGTGCAGACCAAGTGCTGGAGGCCACCACACACTCAGTCACACTCGGGGGTGTGGAGGGCAGGTGAGGGTGAGGGAGTGTCCTGGGGGCTGGGGAGGGCACGCTGATCTTGCCCAGCGCCCGGGTTTCTAAATAAGAGATTTCAGGTCAATGAGAAAATAGCTTTTGATGAAGCAGGCATCCTGGTTTTTAAAAATAACAATGATTTTATTAATTGTAGCTTCTCCCCAATTGTCTCAAATTCTGAGCATTAAAGTAATTCTGCATGCTGGCCACAGCCAGCGTTTAAGGAAGAGAGAGGAGCCCACTGTGGCATCCAGGCCGCAGGTCAGCATGCGTCCACCCCCTAGGGCGGGCAGCGGTCTAGAGAGGGTGATGGGTGACCACCTGCCCCTGCCTCGGGGAAGCAGGGGCAGGGCTGGAGGAAGCATGCCAACAAGAAGCAGTGCCCACTGGACTCTCGCCAGCTGGTAGAGATGCTGGTCACCACAGTCTTCCCTCTCCATAGATTTATCCAGAGATGGCAAAGCGAGGCAGGGATTGAGGAGCACACGAGGAGGAAACTCTGACTGGACAGGAAACGCGGCATCAGAAGAACAAACACCAAATCTGGTTCTGAGCGTCCCTCCCAAAGTGGGGGTTTGGCCCAAGGCCGCGGGGCACAGACTCTGAGAGGGGAAACACTGGGCTGGGGGTGGGAGGCGGGCAGGGCTGGGCCATCAGCGCAGCCAGGACAAGAGGACACAGTGGCCAGGAGGGCCGGGGCGCAGCCCTGAGCCACCTGCCTCTGGCAACACGCCTCCCCAGGCTGGGTGGGCGTCGGCAGAGGCCGGGTGCTCATCATGGGAAGGAAGGAGCTCAGGCTGGGGGTTCAGCTGCACAGGCGGGATCCAAAGCGTTACGGCCGTCCCAGGCACGCGTGTCCACGTGGTCAACACCAGAGAAAAAGAGCAACGCAGAAATAAGAGCAAAACTTAAGATCCCTCGGCAGGGAGAGCAGTCTGCACGCAGGCGAGGCACCGCCCGTTGCCAACAGTGGAGCGCCAGGCAGGCAGCACCCCGCCGCCCCTGTGCCTCGCGGCTGCTGCCGTCCCTGCCCCCGCACTATCCTCACCAAGCCCCCCACCCAGAGTGGGTCCCCTCTGTGTCCAGCGCCGCTGCCTTCCCCGGGATGAGTGGGATGTTGGATGGAAATGCAGAGCCCGAAGCCCCACCCGAGGCCTGAAGAATCAGCATCTGCACTTTCACAAGGTCCCGGGGACTGGGGGCCCTGGCTGTTGGGAAGCTCCTCCGGGCCGCCCCGACCCTGCTCTGTGTAAACGCCTTGCCCCCCTCTGACCAACCTGGGGCCTCAGGAGAGCTCATCCTCAGAGAGCAGCCCCGGACAAGGCCCACCTCCCGCGCGCCCACCTCCCGCGCGCCCACCTCCCGCGTGCCCACCTCCCGCGCGTCCTTGCATCCCTCCTCAACTGGAAAGACGGATGGTTACATGTTTAAAAGAAAATCAACTTATTTTTAGCATTTTAAAACACACAGCCAGATGGATAGACACTCAGAGCTGACATTTGTTACATAAAAAGCACGACAGCGAGTCCCTGGTCCATCCCGGACCAGCTTCGTCAGCCTCGTGAACACATCAAGCTCAGGGCTGCCCCCACAGCCCCCCGGGACACTCGACCCTGCACTGGGGGGCCCAGGGACCCCCGCTGGCTGGTAGAGGACCCCAGGGCCTGCAGCCACCGCGTTTCTGCCCCCGGGTTGTGGGAGAGGGGTGAACTGCCATCAGCCTGGGCCTCACAGAGAGCTGCCCCACCCCGGCCAGCCCCGCTCCCCAGGGTCGGGAGGGAAGGGAGAGGCACCTATTTTAAGTTAGGTCCACGCACCACTGGACGAGGAGGCAGTGACGGGGCCAGACTGACTGACGCTTCGGAGCCACCGGGCCTGCCCCCACGCACTCAGTGCTGTGCAGTCTGCTGCCCCCAGCTCTGGGCACACAGCAAGGAAGGGTTAGCACACACACCTTCAAGTCACCACGTCGTTCTGGCAACCACCCAAGAAGTCTGGGAAAATCAACTCAAGAGCCATGAGGAGCCTCCGCAGAAAACCACACTCAGAACAGACATCTTTGACAGTTAAGTTTTCCTTCATACCAACACCAACCAGTGTGGAACGTGACGGGTGCAAAGATCTTGTTCACAATTCAACAGAAACAGGCAATGAATGTGCCTGGTCTAAGCATAAACAGAAAGCCCTTCTCACTGTGTCCAGTGTGAGTCCAAAATGACCAAAAGTCGCAACGTAAAAAGTGAAACCACAGGAGCACTAGAAGAAAGTGCAGGTTTTTAAACTGAATGAGCATCACGTACTGGTGTAACTGGACACAAAGGCAGAAAACCGCCAGGAAGGAGGGTCCTGATGAATCTGACCGCACAAAAATTAAGCGGATGCACGTGGGGAAAAAAAAACAAACTAGCAGCACAGAAAGATGAACGACCGCCCTGGGGCCCTTCCATCCTGGGAACCGTGAAAAGCACAGGGCAGCAAACAGCCCAACAGGAGGCTCGGCGCAGGGGCGCGCGCGGCATGCAAAGTCGCTTCAGTCATGTCCATGGCGACCCCACAGACTGCTGCCCGCCAGGCTCCTCTGTGCACGGGATTCTCCAGGCAAGAACACTGGAGTGGGCTGCTTCCCAACCCAGGGACTGAACAAGCGTCTTTTATCAGGGCAGGGCTAGGAGCTGGCGATTCAGGAAAGAAGAACGCAAACATGGAAAGAAAAAGACGGCCAACCTCAGCAGCAAGCAGAGCAGTAATACAGGCCTTCAGGCGGTCAAGCAGAAAACCGTCCCCAACACCCAGAGGCAGGGAGGGTGGGACAGGAGGGCCTCCGCAGGCTCCGAGAGCAGGGCCTCCCTCCTCCCTTCTCCTCCCGCCCACCGTGTTCACCATATTCACGATTCCTTGTCCAGCACCAGTCTCCCCGCCTCCTCATTTCTCCGGGCACCCCACACCTGCCGCAGCCACACCCACTGGGTCACCCGGACAGCGGCGTGTCCCAGGACGGCTCGTCCCCACGGAGCTGGCAGATGCAGCAAGCTGCCTTCGGTGTGCACTCCTGACTCAGCAACGTCATCCAGGAATGTTCCGTAAGGAAACAATGTCGAGCACACCACGGTGACCACATGAGAACACTCGCTGCTCAGTTGCTTACGGATTGCCGCCTGAGCTCCAGCATCCCCCAGCGCCCCCCCCAACAAATCCAACCTGGACTTTGGGGCAGGGAGGCGCCCACAGTTTTTAAGAGCATCCTTTGAGTCTAGTTCACAGGACTGAGAACAGCCCTTGGAAATTTAGCCAACAAGGGATCCTTTAGATCGACGAGACGTCATAGCACCTCGCTATGTAAAACAGCAGGTTTTGGCAAAACCATAAGTGGAGCATGATCCCATTTCTGCACCGAAGCCATAAAGTGTGTCTCTACACGACTGACGTGTGCGTGCATTCTAGAGAGGGGCTGGGGCAGGCGTGCGCTCAGAGGCCTTTCTAGGCGAAAGTTCCCGAAGCCTCGGTTTTCCTATATAGGACAATTTTAGGGAAGTCTAAACCTTTCACAAATTTATACACTTCAATTCCTCTATAATTTAAAAAAGGTTTTATAAGTTTCATAAAAGGTTATGAGACTCCGGGAGCCCCAAGTCCCACCTTACCACCCACCCCACCCCGCACGCCAAGGACTGGCACTCTGCCGCCCCAGGGAAGCTATAGTTCCAGGTCTCTGGGTGAAGGCAAACCTCCCGGATGGCCGGTTGTTCCCCGCTTGCAACCTAATCTCATGTTAGGCTTTAGAACAGCCGGACTGCCAAGAAGGGCAGGTGCCCCCCTCCCCCCCGGGGTACTGGTTACCCAGCTGCTTGGGGAAGGTCCTGGAAGACTCCAGACAAGAGGGATGAGGGCGTCCGACCAGCACACGGCAGGCTGGGCAGAGCAGCAGGCTGCAGGCCCCCCAAGGTCCACCCCCGAATCAAGCACTCCCGAAGCCACGAGAGCGGGGCGAGCGGAGGTGCGGGGCTGCGGGCAGAGGGAAAGGGCCAGGTGCTAGGAGGAGGCCGCGAGGACTCTGAACACAGCCCAGGACAGGCTGATCCCGGGCTCAGACACCTGGGGGACACGGGACCTTCAGGGCCCGACGTGTCACGACTCAGCTTTTCAGTTGGCATCTACCTGGCACGCCGCTACACTGCACTCTTGTTTTCTGTTTTCTTTTTCTCTGCATACCAAATTTGATATACTAATTGGGTGTTTTAATCTAAAAAATTCATCAGAAGGTCTCATATCACCATGGCAACCGGGCAGTCCCAGTAAACGCAAGCCCTCAGCGCGGTACCGTTGTCTCTTTTGGCTCACCCAGCACGGGGCTGAGAAGTGTGGGACCTTGTCCGGGGAGGACAGCTGCCTGCCCTCAAAGAAAGGGGGGTGCAGCCTTGCCTTCCTGGAAGACCAGCCCTCCTCCTTTCCAAAGCCTGCTCTCCCATGTAAATAAGCCCACAGCCGTCAGGCCGAGAGCTGCACACATTTTCTTTGCAAACACGTACTATGATCCCCAAGCCGTGTGCACCCTGACGATGACACAAAAACAATAAAACTGGAACAAAGCGGCTGTCCACCACGGTCGCGTCCACGGCGACCAGACCCGGGCTCAGTCTTGGCCCTCTAATCTCACCAAACAAAGCCCAGCGAAGTCTCCTCCTGAGGTGCTCAGTTTGGAGACCTGGCCACCGAGCCCAGGGATGGCGAGTGACTGACGGGCACGTGTGCTGAAGAGCGAGCACCTGTTGCCGAAGCCAGCTCCCAGCTGCACAAGCCCAGAACAGCCGGCACCTCTGCTGTCCTGCTGCGGGCAGACGGGGACAGCGGAGGGGGGAGAACGTGTGAAACAGTTCTCAAGTCAGATTCAAGAATCACAGATGGATTCTGTGCTCTTTTTGCCTCTTTAACGTTCCTTGGATTCTGAAGCCTCATACTCTGGACAGGTAGTGAAATTCTGCCATTCAAAGCTGAAGGCAGCCAGTGGGCTACATCAGTGCCTCTCTGCCTACATTTTCTGCCTTGGAAAGCAAAATGCAGAGACATGCGCGATGGGCCAGCTCTGGGCTGACACTGGCGAGTCCTGAAATCAGATGTACTTCTCAGACGTTTTCTGGTCCTGCCCCTACAGCCAGAGCTAGATGCAGTCTGCTTCCTGATTCCGTCCTACTTCACTCTGGGCTTTCTACACTTAGAACATGTACACTCAGAAACACGCAGCATATGAAACATCCCCAGCGGTAAGTCGTGCCCTAAAGTTCAGAACAGAAAGACAGGTCTCCCCAGAATACACTGTGCGGGCGTGGTCGGTCCTGAAGGCCTTGCCCCAGACACCCAGGCCCACTCCCTGCTGACCGTGACCGGGCTCATTGGAACCCAGCTTCCTCCAGACCTCCCCCACCCAGCCGGGTAGCAGGCTCCCCTTCCCTCTGAGGACTGCTGCCAGGCTGTACATTCTACAACACTGGCCTCAGGTCATAGTATTGTAATTTCCTATAATGCTTAAATTATTTATCAGAAATAAATAGCTTGGTCTCCTTGGCTAAGCTGTGCTCTAAAATTATAAAAGATCCATCCTACCCGCTGCAGGCTGCCTACAAATGAAAAATGCATATTTCGACTATTTTAAGAAAATGTCAAAAAAAATCAAATGTGTCATCTTATAGCATTGAACTTATCTGCATGACATCTGAGAGAAGAGCCGCATGCTTGCCTGTGGAAGTGTCTTGGTGCTGAGGGGCAGGCACTGCCACCTCCTCCAAGGGGTGTTAAGGGAAAGGCCCTGTGCCCAGCAGGGCTCAGGGAGGCGTGCCCACAGGCCTGCCTTGGTCTCCTGCTTCCCACCGGCGCCCACCTCCAGGTCACTAGCCTTACCTGCAGGGGCAACTCAAGGCAAACTAGTTCCCAAAGGGAAGCTTTCTGCACAGAGGCAAGCCTCCACCGCACATCTGAGTGCAAAGGTGGGCACGCCCGGAGCCACGCGGCGCGGTCGCCGGCCCTGAGAACTCTGAGGGCCGGGCCCCCGCGCCACCTGTGGTCGGGCGTCTCCCCTGGCGAAGTGGGCACCCCTCAGGTGCAGAGGGGCAGCCGAGCGCGCGCACCGCACAGTAAAGCAAAACGCAGACACAGCGCCCTGGATGCAGTGGGCCACCGACCCTCACTCCCCGCGGCTGGAGGGCCTGGCCGCCCGCCGCGCCGCGGCTGGACACGGGGGACGCGCGTGGGCACCGCAGGCACCGTCTGCGAGTTTCCTCGGAAACCGAGACGCCCCAGAACGCCTTCCCGCCCGGGAACCTTGGTGCCTCGACGCACGGAAACCCTCCCGCCGCAGCCCCCTGCGAGAGCGCGCGGGCTCCCGGCGGCGCGGGCCCCAGTGCGCCCCCAGGTCCCCGCCGCGCGGCCCTTCTCACCGTCCTCCTTGTCGTCAAACACCGGCCTCCGCGCGGCGGCCGCCGACATGGAGGACCCCATCCTCTTCTTCCACTTGCTCCACTGAAACAGGGGGCGCGGCTGCGCGCGGGCATCGCTGGAGTCCCGGGCTCGGGGCTGGCCGGCGGCGGGCGGCGGCGGGGCCGCGGGCGCGTCGGGGCCGGAGAGGCGCCCGCGGCCGAGGGGCGGCGAGCCGGGGGGCGCCGCGGCGCTGCTGCCCCTGCGCTCGGCGCCGCTCCTCATGGCCGGGCCGGAGTGCGCACCGCGGCCGGAGTCCGGGGCATGGCCCGCCCGGAGGGCGGGGAGCGGGAGCCGGAACGGCAACGACAGGCAGCGCCCGCCTCGCGCCCCGAGCTCGGCGCTCCCGGGTCCCGGCAGCCCGGTCAGCTCCACCGACTGCGAGGGCCGGGGGCGGGGCCGGGGCGGGGCCGGCAGGCAGCGGCCGGGGCGGAGCTAGCGCGGGGCGGAGCCGGAAGGCAGGAGCCGGGGCGGAGCGAGGGGCGGGGCGGGGCCGGCAGGCAGGAGCCGGGGCGGAGCTAGCGCGGGGCGGAGCTAGCGCGGGGCGGAGCCGGAAGACAGGAGCCGGGGTGGAGCGAGGGGTGGGGGCGGGGCCGGCAGGCAGGAGCCGGGGGCGTGTCCGGGGCGGGGCGGGGCGGGGCCTGAGCGAGAACCCTCCCCCTGCCCTGGGTACCCGCCGCCCACCACGCAGGGGCCGGTGCCGCGCACAGCACCGCGGCGGCACAGACAGGAGACAAGAAAGGGGTCCCTCTGGCCTTGGTGGATAAAGGCGGCCCGCGAGCTGCTGCCGTCGACTCGGGACGCCTTAAATCTCATCCTGCGGTTCTGAGTTTGGCGAGGCCGCGCGCGGGACCCGCGAAGGGGCAGCGGGAAACGGCTGTGCGGAGGCCGAGGCCAGATCACCGCCTTGCGGCCACGCGTCCGGGGCCGATTCAGCGTTTCGGCCGCACCAGGGCCGCAGGGAAAGAGGGGCGCGGCGGGAGCGAGCCCGGGGCGGGAGCCCCTCCCCGCGCGGCCGGCCCGGACCCCGCGGCGAGCTCGCACGCACCGGCGCGCCCGGCGTCGTGGCGACGCTGAGCACCTGCGCCCGCGCCCTCGGTTCCCCGGGTTGGGTCGCTGTGGTTGGGTCTCCGGTCGGGCTCTCAGCGCGGCCGGCCGGGCACGGGTCGGGATGGGGAGCTCCCGGAGCATGTCTGCACCTTGGGCCGGCCCGGGAGCCGTGTGCGGCATATTCCGCGAGGATTGGGGGTGTCGAGGCTCGGCTTGACCTCCCCGCCCCCTCATCGCAGGGCCAGGAGAGCCCTCGCCGGCCGGCAGACTGCCTCCGAGATGGCTCCTGGTACCGCCTAGCCCTGCATGCCTGACACTTGGTCAGTGAGGGCTTGCTTTTGTTGAGTTCTCTGACTGACTTTTGGAAGCCTTCGCCTCCTTAGGTTCCTTCCCAGGAAGTCCCGAAAGGGCCTCTGCTGCCCCTGGATGAGGGCAGACCACCCACCCGATCTGCAAGACAGGACACGGGAACCTGCGAATCTCTCCCCCCTCCCTCACCCCACCCCCACCCCCGAGGCCCCCTGTTCCTCTGTGGACACCCTTCAGCCATCCTGGCCCTGGAGCCGCCCCGCGCCACCCCGCCCTTTCCCTGCCGCCGTGCAGGTTGTGTCTCTCAGCCTCGGCTGTCCCTCCCTCCGCGGTAGGACTAGGCCTGTCCCCGACTCCACCTTTGAAATTCTGTGAAGCCCCTTGACCAATGTGGGCTGCTTGATCAACACAAGGTGAGCAGAGGTGACCTGGGTCATTTCTGAGCCACACTTTAGGGCCAGTGTCCAGACTGGCCGCACACGGCCCCTTGGCTCAGGAGTCCGGATCACTGGGGGATCACCTTCCAACAAGCAGTGGATGAGCAGAACAAGGGGGAACTCGGCCCCCATGGGAAGTCACTGAGGTTTGGGGGTGCACTTGCCACAGCACAGTGTGGCAGGCCGTCCTACTNCGGGGCGGAGCTAGCGCGGGGCGGAGCCGGAAGGCAGGAGCCGGGGCGGAGCGAGGGGCGGGGGCGGGGCCGGCAGGCAGGAGCCGGGGGCGTGTCCGGGGCGGGGCGGGGCGGGGCCTGAGCGAGAACCCTCCCCCTGCCCTGGGTACCCGCCGCCCACCACGCAGGGGCCGGTGCCGCGCACAGCACCGCGGCGGCACAGACAGGAGACAAGAAAGGGGTCCCTCTGGCCTTGGTGGATAAAGGCGGCCCGCGAGCTGCTGCCGTCGACTCGGGACGCCTTAAATCTCATCCTGCGGTTCTGAGTTTGGCGAGGCCGCGCGCGGGACCCGCGAAGGGGCAGCGGGAAACGGCTGTGCGGAGGCCGAGGCCAGATCACCGCCTTGCGGCCACGCGTCCGGGGCCGATTCAGCGTTTCGGCCGCACCAGGGCCGCAGGGAAAGAGGGGCGCGGCGGGAGCGAGCCCGGGGCGGGAGCCCCTCCCCGCGCGGCCGGCCCGGACCCCGCGGCGAGCTCGCACGCACCGGCGCGCCCGGCGTCGTGGCGACGCTGAGCACCTGCGCCCGCGCCCTCGGTTCCCCGGGTTGGGTCGCTGTGGTTGGGTCTCCGGTCGGGCTCTCAGCGCGGCCGGCCGGGCACGGGTCGGGATGGGGAGCTCCCGGAGCATGTCTGCACCTTGGGCCGGCCCGGGAGCCGTGTGCGGCATATTCCGCGAGGATTGGGGGTGTCGAGGCTCGGCTTGACCTCCCCGCCCCCTCATCGCAGGGCCAGGAGAGCCCTCGCCGGCCGGCAGACTGCCTCCGAGATGGCTCCTGGTACCGCCTAGCCCTGCATGCCTGACACTTGGTCAGTGAGGGCTTGCTTTTGTTGAGTTCTCTGACTGACTTTTGGAAGCCTTCGCCTCCTTAGGTTCCTTCCCAGGAAGTCCCGAAAGGGCCTCTGCTGCCCCTGGATGAGGGCAGACCACCCACCCGATCTGCAAGACAGGACACGGGAACCTGCGAATCTCTCCCCCCTCCCTCACCCCACCCCCACCCCCGAGGCCCCCTGTTCCTCTGTGGACACCCTTCAGCCATCCTGGCCCTGGAGCCGCCCCGCGCCACCCCGCCCTTTCCCTGCCGCCGTGCAGGTTGTGTCTCTCAGCCTCGGCTGTCCCTCCCTCCGCGGTAGGACTAGGCCTGTCCCCGACTCCACCTTTGAAATTCTGTGAAGCCCCTTGACCAATGTGGGCTGCTTGATCAACACAAGGTGAGCAGAGGTGACCTGGGTCATTTCTGAGCCACACTTTAGGGCCAGTGTCCAGACTGGCCGCACACGGCCCCTTGGCTCAGGAGTCCGGATCACTGGGGGATCACCTTCCAACAAGCAGTGGATGAGCAGAACAAGGGGGAACTCGGCCCCCATGGGAAGTCACTGAGGTTTGGGGGTGCACTTGCCACAGCACAGTGTGGCAGGCCGTCCTACTTCGAGTTCAACCCCAGAGAGGCGAGTTCAATCCCAGAGAGGCGAGTTCAATCCCAGAGAGGCGAGTTCAATCCCAGAGAGGCGAGTTCCCTGGGCTCCGGGCTCAGCCTCGTTTCGTGCAGCTGCCCCAGCTCCCTGAACACAACCCCTCTGAGAAGCCCTGTCTCCCAGTGAGCGTGTTGAAGGCTCTCAGCTCAGCACCTGGACAGACGAAGGGCTCTGTAGACATCCTCCCCAGGCAGAGCGAGTGCAGGAATGTTTCTAAAAAGGGTGCTGCCCCAGGCAGGCTGAGCGCACGGGGTGCAGAATGGGCAGGAGGCAGAGGAAAGGTCGGTGCGAGCTGCTCACTGGAGAGCAGGCCAGGCTGCCACACCCCACGGGGGACCCTGTGACGTTCTTGGGACCTGGGAGGGACTTGCCTGTGAGCGGG
>SJYG01000250.1:1087507-1100404 GCA_006410535.1 Litocranius walleri | reverse complement strand
GGGGGGGGGGGGGGCAATAGAGCATCCCTGTACCCAGGGGTGCCCATGCTGAACAGGAAGGTGGGTGGAGTGCGGACAGGGCCCTCCCCATGCTGTGCCAGTGACAGGAGATTATGGGTGGCGCAGTCACCAGAGAAACGTGCCCCCGTCAGCCCGCCCGTGGAGCACCCACACTGGACCCTGGGCAGCGCGTGGTCACGGGACCACCGCAGCTGGGATGGGCCTCAGGAGCCCCAGCTGGTGACCTAGTGAAGGCCTGGGGCCCAGGAGCTGTGAGGACACTGCCCCTGAGATTGAAATGAGCTAGTGTGCGAGGACAGAAAGTGGCCAGTGTCTCTGGGGGACGGCTGGGGCCTGCTTAGACAGGGCCTGTGCAAAGCAGCGGAAGTCTGATTTATACTCACGGCTCACCTCCTGAAACCTTAGCATAAATGTGCATCAGCCTATAATTCATCCAGAAAGCTGTGCTTCCTGAGAGGAAGTGGCTGTTGGCCGTCTCCAGCTCTCATGTGTCCCTTCTTTATGGCCTCATTCTGAAACTAACACGCTGCCTGCAACTTTGTAAATAGTCCCTGTTATTAGAGTCCCCTCACGTTGCTCAATTTGAATGCACCGTTGCCTGCCGGGAAACATACCAGAACGGACCCTAGGAAACAGGAAACAAGCTCAAACAGGATTCCAACCGGAGTTGCTCACATATGTGGGGAATCCATGAGTCCCCTTCACAGCAGGAAGTAGAAAGCCAGGTCATCCCTGACCACAGGGCCATCAGACTGAGCCCTGGTGGGGCACGGGACAAAGGCCATGTGGAAGCAAGGATGTAGGGGCCGAGTGCTGAGTGCCTGGTGACAATGCTGACCCTCGAGCTCATAGGGCTGCCCGGCTTCCGCGACTCGGCTTCCGTGACTTGGAAAGTGCGCCGCGGAGAGCAGGAGCTCCACAGCCGCCGGGAGGAATCCTCCCCCGCTGTTGTCGTGGTACCAGGCATCAGCACAGTCAGCGCTTAACCTCGTCAGACACCCAGCGTACCAGCTGCCAGGACAAGGGACTACAGACTCGTGGGCAACGACAGCACAAAGGCGTTTTCTCCGGGTCTGGAGCCCAGAGGCCAGAAATCAAGGTGTCAGCATGGCGGGCCCCTCTGGAGGTGCTGAGACGTCTCTCCCAGCTCCTGGCGGCTCCTGGCAGCGCTTGGCATCTCACGGTCCAGAGGCATCACGGCAAGCTCTGCCTCCATCATCACATCACCTGTCCATCCGTGTCTTCTCCCCTTTTCTTCCTGTACAAGGACATCTGTGGGGCTTCCCTGGCGAGCCCAGGTTCAATCCCTGGTTGGGAGACTAGACCCCACGTGCCGCAACTGGAGGCCCAGCTGCTGCTGCTGAGTCGCTTCCGTCGACTCCTTACGTCACAGAGCACAGGCTGTGGGCGCATGGCTCTGGTTGCAGCACACACACTGCTGCGGCTTGCTGGCTCCAGGGCTCAGGAGTTGCAGTGCATGGGCTCAGCTGCTCGGGGGCATGTGGAATCGTCCCCCACCAGGGACAGAGCCTGTGCCCCCCGCATTGGCAGGTGGATTATCCACAAGGGCTACCCCCTGTGGCTCAGCTGGTAAAGAATCCACCTGCAATGGGGGAGACCTGGGTTCAATCCCTGAGTTGGGAAGATCCCCTGGAGCAGGGAAGGGCTACCCACTCCAGCATTCTGGCTTGGAGAATTCCATGGGGAATAATATGGTCCATAAGAGTCAGACATAAATGAGCAACTTGCACTTTGCAAACTTATCCACCAGGCCATCAAAGAAGTCCTCTTTTTATGTCTTTATTGGCCATTTTTCCCCTCTGCTGGGAGTTGTTGGTTCATATATTTTGCCTGTTAATCTAAATGTAGCTATCTTAATCTTTTAAAAATTTCATTATAATTCTTTATGTATTCTGCATATATATTAGATTATATTGTGGAACTAATTTTTATTTGATATAAGAATTGGAAATATCTTCTGTTTGAAGCTCAATTTTATATTTTCCTCATGGTGTCTTTTAGACAAACAAGAGTGCTTTTAATGTAGTGAATTTATCAACATTTGTTTTTATGGTTACTGCTTTTATATACTATTTCAGAAATACTTTCGGAGCCTAAGAGCAAAATTCAACCATATTTTAAGAATGTACAGAATAAACCTCTAGTATTAACATACAGCATACACGTGGAAAATTTCCCTCACTCTCGTGTTCGTGGAAGGGTTGGTCTGAATGACATCACCTGCTATGATCACAGCAGAAACCCAAAGCCATCTTTTGTTAAAGCCCATGTGAGACTCTTCACAGCTCTAGTACTGAGGCTTTCAGCCAGCTGCTCAGCGTCCAGTCAGCCCTTTCCTCACGTCTGACAGGTGCTGAGCTGGCTCTGTGATGAGTCAGCAGGCTGGGCTGAACTACTCCAGAATTCCTTTTCCGGCAGGTTTCCTAACTTGGCTCTTGGCATGAGATTCGGGAGGTAGTAGGGGTATATGAGTCGGACATGACTCAGCATCTGAACAGCTACAACGGGGAGCACAGGTAGCAGCCGGACTGTTCCACACCTGGAGCGTCCGGGCAGGGGCCCAGCTGCGGCTGCAGCCCCGCGCGATGCCCTTTCTCTGCCAGCTCACCTCCCTGGCGGGAGGCAGGTGTGCGGCTGCTTCACCTCTCAAGTCATCCTTTTGCTTTTCCAGCTCCTGGGCCAGAAGTGTGCAGTTTCCTGACATGAGTGCCAACTTCTGCAGGACACCCAGGTGTCGCGTCCCTCTTCGTGAGTTCCAGCTTGGGCTCGCTGGTCCCGGCTCTGGCTCCACCTTCCCTTCCTGACTACCTGCTCCACACACTTGAGGCTACAGCGTCAGGGAGTGGGGCGGCAGCTTCCAGAGACCCTCCCAGCAGCCCCGCGACTGCAGAGGTCAGCTCCCTTAATGACGTGACTCTCCCGGTGGCCCTGCGCCGGACGGGCACAGGCGCGAAGACCGTAGGGGCGGAGGCCCAGCCCCCTCATGGGCTTCATTTCCCTCCTGGTGACGGGTCTAGGTGTCCGAAGCCATTCCAGCCGATCTTGGGGACAGTTCCTGGGGGGGGGGTGCGGGGGGGCTCCCTTGTCCCCCTGGGAGCTGGGTGTCGGGCTGATGTCTGCGGCCGGGGCCGCCATCGTTTGACCCCAGGAGGAAGGACGTCTGCCTGCTGCAGGCGGGGAGGTAAAGAGCAGGGAGGGCGTCCACGCTCTGGACGCCGGGGGCTCCACCTGGAAAGCGAGCCTCCTCGTGCGTGCGATCGGCGGCTCCCCGCGGCCCCTTCCCTCCCGCAGCAGGACGCTCTGGGCCTCGGCGCCCTTCTCCCCACTGTCGGGAACGCTCCTCCTCCGTCCGTGTCACCGACCGCCCAGCAGAGCAGGGTGCGGGCGGCTGGCGCGGCGACCCCTTCGGGCCAGACCCGCGCCCGCGCAGGCGCAGCATCGTCCCCAAGCGCCCTCCGCGCGGTTTGGCGCCCGCGGGCCGCCGTACTGCGGGGCGTCTCCATGGCGACCGCGTGCGCCCGCCGCCTCCGTGGTTCCGCTGGGCCCGGCCCCGGAGGGCGGGTGAGCACGGGCTGTGGGCCGGCACGGGGACCCATCGGGAGAGGCGGGGGCCCCGGGTGACGGGAGCACCGCGCGCTAGCCTCCCTGCCCGGGCGGGGACCCATCGGGAGAGGCTGGGGGCGCCGGGTGACGGGAAGCGGAGCCCGGAGCGCGGCCCGCGCAGTGGGGACGCGGCCTTCCATCCCCTGCGCGGCCCGCCCCCGCCCCCCCGCTCGCGGTCCTGAGACTTTCTCCTGGTTCAGAGGTTTGCGGAGGTTGCAGCCTGCACTCCCCCGAGTCACCCAGAAAAGGACCCACGGGGAGGCCCAGGGCGCGCGGGCCTCACACTGCCCGCCCCTGAAATGGAGGGACAGGCTCACAGCAGACACGTGAGCTGGCAACACCCGCGCTGAGCGAAACGCTGATGGGAAGGACCCAGACCTGCAAATAAGAAAGGGCGAGCCCAGGGCCCCCTCCGCACTCAGGGAGGGAGATGTCAGCTTGTGGATTTAGAACCGTTCTGATTCGGCTCCATCCCTCGAGAGGCCATTCCTCCTTTGCATTTTCCAGGAATTAAAAGTTAAGTCTGGGACTCCGAGGTGCAGAGGGAGGAGCGGAGCAGTTAAATCTGAGCCTTCTTGCAGCCCACTTTGTCTTACCAAAGTCCAGTTTATGGTCTGTTTATGACACGCAGGTTTTGGTAGGCTGGCACAGTCATTCATTGCAGGCCTGCCGAGCCGCCAGAAGGGGTGACTGTGCCGTGGACCCATTGTTGATGTGTCTCCTCGCCCCGCCCTCTATCTCCAGGTGACTCCACACCCAGGAGGATGCGAGGTGGTCCCCAGAGGAGTGCGTCCTCTTGGCCAACTGATGGAGGGGAGCGGTTCCCTCTCGGCTCCCTGCGGGACTGGTGACCAGGAGAGCAGCACTAGCCAGGCTGGGAGCAAGCCTGCTTCCGCCTCCAGAGACATTCATCAGGGGGTCATCATCTGCTCCTCAGCGATTTTAGACTTGAGTCAAAGTGGCCTTCACCATTTTGGGGAGATCTTTAAAGTCCCCAACCTCAGAGTAAGTGGATCAGCTTCTGGGCTTGGTACACGCATGCCATGCAGATGTGAATGAAGGCTTTGCTCACTTGTAGATTTCTTTTTAGAGAGAAATCACAGAATGAGGTGGATTGGAAGAGAGTCAGCTTGGGGTTTCATGTGCTGCTCACTGTGAAATGAGAAATCCCAGCAGGGGACCAGCCAGACGCTAGCATCCTCTCCTCGGAAACATTTTAAGTGAAAAGCCCACGGTGGGTGGAAACTTGCTGAAAACACTCTTGGTCTCTCAGCACCCCTGAGAGACTTCCTGTGGTCCAGTGGTTAAGCCTCTGTCTTCCAGTGTAGGGGGTGTGGGTCGGATCCCTGGTCAGGAGCTGAGATTCCACGTGCCTCTCAGACAAAAAACCAAAACAAAAAACAAGCAGTGTTGTAACAAAAACAATAAAGAGTTTAAAAATGGTCCATAAAAAAAAAACCTGAAAAAACAAAACCCACAGTACTCCTTAAAAACTTCAGTACAACTTCCTCACCCCACAGCACTGCCCAGGTCGCGTGCTTGACTCCATCTTCAGTGTTTAAATGGCTGCACAAAAATTCACCTGTTTTGATAAGTTGGGTTTGTTTTTTTTTTAATGTACACCTATATGACAGCTGTCACAATGTAACAAAATTGTTTCCAATGAAGTTAAAGAGGAAAGCTACTAGAACCATCATAGGCAACCATCATATGTGGGCCCGGGACCCTCATGGGATCGGGCCCTCGCCTACTTGAGACCCAGCAGGTCCGTGTCCTCTGGCGAGTTCTACAACCAAGTCCCCTCTGCACAGCTTGGCGGAGACTGTCCAGGGTCAGCAGTTCTCTCACTGCCCAGGAGCCTGGCAGCTTCCTTGAACCTCACTTGTCTTCACGGTTTATCAGGAGGATTGAATGATCAGCATGTAAAGCAGTGTCCACGCAGGACACACACCCGCGTGTTGCACTGTTCACCTGCTGACTGACAGTTTTCAGTGCTTTTATTAGGTGGGCTGAAAAGCTTCTCGATGTTTAAGTAAAAGTAAAAGACAGTTTTCATTTTCACCAAGAACTTTATTGAACTACGTGTTCACTGTTTGTCCCATTACCTTCTGCCATTTCCCAGGCAACTTCATAATTCCATCTTCCCAAAGCTTGTTGGCTTTTTGAGCAAAGAACTGTTCCGAGTGCCTTTTACAGTCTTCCAGGGAATTGAAATTTTCCATTAAGGGAATCTGGTAAAGGCTGAAAGGAGTGAAGGTCGGGAAGTGCAGCGTCTGCTGGATGCAGAGGATGAGTCAGAACCTCCCTGCCAAGCTGTGTCTGCCTGGTCACCAAAGCAGCGTTCACGCTTGCATTATCCTGATGGGAGGCTTTTTTAATCTGTTGACTAATTCCGGACATTTTTCATGGCCTGCTGCTTTCAGTTGGCCTCACTTGGAGCAGTACTTGTTGGACTTAATCGCGTGGTTTTCCAGAAGGAGCTCAGAGAACCCCCTGCCAACCCCACCCCATACATCACCTCAGCTTTGCATGAAGACCAGCCTTTGGTGTGGTTGGTGGTGGCTCATTTCGCTTGCCCTGTGATCTCTTCTGTTCCACACTTTTGTACAGTATCCATTTTTCCTTTCCTGGTGTTTTAAAAATGGAACATTTTTTGTTATGTTTAAGTAGAGAATCACATGTGGAAATAAGGTACAGAAGGTTTTTTCCGCTAAACTTACGTGGAGCCCAACTCTCCCAGCAATGAACACGATCGAGCTGGTGCAAATGATTCTCAGTGCTCGCTCGGCACGTTTCGAGCATGTCCACTCTCCCGTGTGGCCGGGTGGAGCAAGGTTGATTGCTCTCAGTGTCTCAAGTTGATGGCTGTCAACTTCCAGGAGTCTGCTGAGCCGTGGAGCATCGTCCAGTGAGAAATCTCCGGCATAAAACTTCACAAACCACTTTGACACTTGTGCTTGGTCACAGCACCTCCTCCACACATGGCGCAAGCCTTTTTTTATATCTCAGTCTCATTCTTACCTTTCTGGAAGTAATAAAGCTGCTGTGTGTGCATGCTCAGTCAGTAAGATGCTGAAAATGGTGCTTCTTTTCTTCCATCTTCAGTGTTTAAATGGCTGCACAAAAATTCACCGATTTTGATGAGTTTCTTTTTTAATATACACCTATATGACAGCTGTCACAAAATTGTTTCCAATGAAGTTACAGAGGAAAGCTACTAGAACCATCATACGCAAAGAAACGAAGGGACGTCTTGGCCACGCCACACCCGTGGCTGTGTGCTCAGACCGTGAGCGGCTGCGTGCGTGCTAGCCCTGGCTGTGCTCCGCACCCTGTCTTCACGGTCAGGCCTGCACTGGGCTTGCTGTTCCCTTATCACTGGCCTCCGCGAGTGAAGTCCTGTGTCTTCCTTTAATACACCACTTTCCATGATGCAAGCGCGCTCAGTTCTGAACGTGGACCCCAGCAGTGTAGAGGCTCATGGCGCCTTCATGCGTAAAAGGAGGAGGAAGCCTTCTTCAGTCTGAATGAAGGGACTGTATTTGTGCGTCTCAGAATACAGAGGTGTCAGCCTCATCACCGTGGCAGCAAATCCCCGAGTGAGGTGACCCCTCCAAGCTGTGGCCCTTCAGTGGTTATGGGTGCATTTTGCAGCCATAGCAACACCCTCCAGAGACTCCAGTCACACCCGCAGAGACCCTCACAGTCAGGGGACACGGACCCCCTCCCTGTCCTCACGAGGCCTCATGGAACCCGGCAGGCAGGGTGGGCTCGTGTGATGTGCTCAGCCCGGCCCCGGGGGCCGAGGCGGGGGCCGGCGTGGCATGTCTCTGCAGTCTCCTCTTCTGGTGTTGACAAGGACCTGCAGCTTCAGTGCTGAGCCTGGGAGGCACCGCGCCTAAAGCTGCCCGGGGCCTGGGCCGGGAGGGGCCCAGAGCAACGCATTCCCCTGGCCACAGGGAGTGATGCGGCCACGTGTGAGCTGAACTCAGGATTGTGTTTTCAGCATGTCTGTGGTTTCTCACCGGTGTGTCTCAAGCATCTACCATGCACTTGACGGGACTTGGAAGGTGGCGTTGACGGCAGAGCTGGGAGCCGAGACCCTGCTGGGGGAGGAGCGTCTGCCATGTGCCCTGGGCTGTAGCGGCGTGGCGGCGCCTCATTCCCTCCAGGCATGCGCCCCGTTACAGGCCAGGCCCGGAGCACAGAGGGGCTCAGGAGCCTGCTCCAGGGCACACGGCTTATGGGTTTTTCAAAATTGAGATTTGAACCCAGGGAGCCTGGTTTCCCAGCCAGTGTCCTTAAGTTCTTCACTCTGCTGCCCTGGCAAATGGAAAAATATAGATGCATATATGGGTGGCTCAGGAAGATCCCCTGGAGACGGGAATGACAGCCCACTCCATCCCCTGGAGACGGGAATGACAGCCCACTCCATCCCCTGGAGACGGGAATGACAGCCCACTCGAGTATCCTTGCCTGGAGAATCCTGTGGGCAGAGGAGCCTGGTGGGCTACAGTCCATGGGGACGCAGAGAGTCAGACCTGTGTGGCTGAGCAACTGAGGCTTTCACGTATGTGAGAAGGCAGATCCATGCAGCGCGCAGCAGCAGCGGGGGAGAGGGTGTTTCTGTGTTGCCCTCAACGCAGTGGTTCTGATGGCAGCATCGTACTGGCACATGCCGTGCGGCACGTGACGGTCAACGTGCGTGTGTCTCGTCCTCCCCGGCTGTGCTGCCCTGCCTGGCTTATGGTGGTGGCTAAGGGTCCACTGGGTGGAGCTCGGACTTCCTGACGTGACCGTTACCAGCTCACTGGGTGTGGCCCTTTTCACCACCAGGGACTGAACCCGCGTGCCCTGCACTCAGAGCAGATGCGTAGCCGCTGGACCACCGGAGAAGCCCCCAGGCCTCGACTTTCTGCTGCTGGTGTTTCCCGTTTCAGCGATTTCAGGGGAAAACGGGTTTTCTTTTAACTTGCTATGTATGATTGCAGTCACCAGTGGATATGCTTTGAGGATATTTCACGTTTTAGAATTTAGTCAGCTGACGAAACATTCTTCTTTCCCCCCCCAGAAGCAATTGCACCTTCAGCGGAACGCCCTGAGCACAATCGCTAAAGACTTCTTCCAGCTGCTGCCCAACCTCTCCTGGCTGGACCTGCGATTCAACAGGATCACCACGCTGCCCTCTGGGATCGGCTGTCACAAGTGAGTAGCTTGTCTGCGTGGCCAGGTGAGGAGGGCATCGTCTCTTTAAAGTGCCTGTCTTTGTCTGCCTCGCTCTCCCCGACTCCTCCCATGAATTTCAACTTTAGAACAGAAGCGTGTAGTGGGGTCTTCCAAGCCGTTGAGAGGTGCGGTGGCTGCAGGTACCGAAAGCACGTGTGGTCGGTTTAGCCGCTAAGCTGTGCCTGACTCGTTGCGATCCTATGGACTGTAGCCCGCCAGGCTCCTCTGTCCCTGGGATTCTCCAGGCAAGAATGCTGGTGGGTGGCCATTCCCTTCTCCAGGGGACCGTCCTGACCCAGGTCTCCTGCCTTGCAGGCGGACTCTTTACCGGCTGAGCTACGTGAGGGAAACCCAAAAGCACACACGTGAGCATCACTGAGGGCACTTGGAGCCTCGGAACACGGGCACCACAGCGCCTCTGCTGGTGGTGCACGCGGTTTTCCCCACAAGCAGCTTCCGTCTCTGCCTCCCTTCAGAAATATTAATACTTCTGACGCCTGCAGACCAGCGGCTTTGCTCCCGAGAGCCCAAGTGTGACTGCGCTGGCTCCCGGGAGACAATGAGATGCTCTTCCCATCTGGGGAAACCGCCAACCCTGGCGCACACTCTGCACTGTCCTGCTGGGTTCCTGCCACCCAGATGCCAGGCGCCTCCTAGCACCCCCTTCTAGAACCGAGGCCAAACTGCCTGCCCCCGGGAGCCCCCAGCAGCCACAGGGCAGCCGGTGTTCACCCCCCAGAGCTGATGCTTCTCTCAGGAGCCTTGGCCCCAGGCCCAGGCGCTCTATGGCAGGCTCTCGACCTTTAGGAAACCTCATAATCTGAATTTCAACCCCTCCGGCAGTATCCATGTGTCCGTGGCAGAGGGGACATCAGCTGCAAGGGTGCTGAGGTGGGCCTGTCCCTGGGGGCAGAGCAGAGGAGGGGAGGCAGCAGGCAGGCCCGGAAAGGGAGTTGCTGAGCTTGCAGGATGATAGCTAGTTTGAATTTCGTTGCGGAAGAGACAGTCACAGAGGTTTGCAGGGAGGGGCCAGTCTGGAGGCCCTGCCGCTGTCCATGCGAGAGAGGTCAGAGGTCGGATGGAGGGCGTGGGAGGGAGAGAGGGGTCTGCTTCCTGCAGGAGAAGCGCAGAGAAGGGGCTGCAGAAGGCCCCTCAGTCTCCTGGGCAGCTGCACACAGGGTTTAAAGTATTTTACAGAAGTGAGTGTCGTGCTGCGTGTAACAGGGAGAGGCAGGCCCCCATGGATCTCCCAGGCCTGCTGCAGCTCCGCAGGAAAGCAGCTCCTTTCTGTTGGCAGCAGGCGTCTCGGGCACCCAGGGCAGGGCACCCAGGCCATTTCGCCGAGCTCCTGGGTCTGCCAGGGGTTGTGCCCCTGGGCCTGGAGCAGTGTGACAAGCGGCTCTGCCCACTCCGCTTTCTCACGGTCCCCTGCCAGTGAGGCCAGTGGCCTCAGCGTCCCCGAGTGAGCATCAGGGTGGTTTTCGGAAGCCCCGCTCATCACAGGGCCCCTGGCTGCTATGTTGAGGCCAGTTTGGTGCTCTTGACTCACTGCTGACTTAGCAGTGGCACCCTGGTCTGGAGAGCAAGCACTCTTCAGAGGGTAAAAATAAACCAGCACTGCTTCTCCTAAGCCCTGTTCTTCCTTCTGAAACAAATACGCGGCCTCAAACTTGAGAATTCTTTGATTTTGCCGCTGAAAGCCAGCTGCTAAATGTTGTCTAAGATATGATTTTGCCTGTGGTTTATAACCCGTTATGTCATTAAAATTAGATCAGCATGCTGAAGAGCCGAAAACATGTTCATTAGAAATTTTAAGTAATTACGGGCTTATTAAAAGCCTTAAGCTTTCCAAAAAGCCTAATCAAAACAGCACCAGTGTTAATGTTCTCCCTGTCCGTGTCGTGGCTGTGTGAGCCGCTAGCAGGGAGAGATTTAAAGTGTCCAGCAGCGTATGTGATGGGGCGAGCAGCTGTTTGGCAGCATCTGGAGATCCTGCGGTTGTCACACTTGGGGAGGGGGCGTCTAGTGGGGTGAGACCAGGATGCTGCTAAACACTCTCCAGGCAGGGGACGGGCCCTCACAAAGAGCTGCCTGGTCCTGGCGGCCGCAGCGCTGAGGCTGAGCCCGACCATCTGCCAGGCAGCAAGGGTGCTGGCTGTCGGAGCAGAGCCTGGGGGACGTGTGCACGTCTGCGCGACGCCACCCCCGCAGAGAGAAGACAGGTGAAGAAACGTGATGCTCGTCCGCTTTCCTGCTTGCTAAATCATACATTTTTTGTCTTGTTTTGAAGGCATTTGAAAACTTTGCTTTTAGAAAGAAATCCCATCAGAGTGTTACCCGTGGAGCTGGGTAAGTGTTGACAAACAGTGAAATGAAAGATGGGTAAAGCGCAGCCTTCTGCAGCCACTGGAACACGCGGTGGACACACAGGCCTGCCCCCGCGTGGGGGATGCAGCCGGCGCCCTCCGCTTTCCCCCTCTGGGCGGCGAGACGACGGGGTCACGGGCCTGCCACTGTCATGCTGGCGCCCTGCCTGTGCACACGCGTGTGAGCACTGCGGACGCGGGGCCCTGCGGTGCTGAGGGTGGGCGGCACCGGGGTGCTGCGGTCCCAGGCGCCCTCCCGGTCCAGCTGCCCCTCCTCTCGCCAGCAGGGTCCCCGTTCGCCCTTCGTTGCTTGCCGTAGCTCTTGCCCACTCAGCACCCCCGCCCAGTGCGTGCTTACAGGGGCCTCCTCTCAGACTCCTGCTAAGCTTCTGCATTTGCCTTGTCCCGCGTGTATTCTCGATGACCTGGCGTCTGGGGCTCAGCACGGCTCCCGGAGGTTTACCCACATGGGGTGGATGCCTGGAGTGTGTCATCTCTGTTCACTTCCCATGTGAAGGGTTCTTCCTCCTGCCTGGGCTCCCGCACCCCTCCTGCCCAGGCTCCATGCCTCCTGCCCAGGCTCCCGCGCCCCTCCTGCCCGGGCTCCCGTGCCCTGCCTGGGCTCCATGCCCCCTGCCCGGGCTCCCGGGGCCCCTCCTGCCTGGGCTCCCGCGCTCCTCGTGCGCCTCCTGCCGGCCTTGTATGCTGCTGTCTTGGTGCATTTTGCTCCCAGGCGTGCGCTGCATCCAGTGGACACTGTCTTATTTACGTTTCTTGTACAGTCACCCTCTGCTGCTCTGTACTTCTTGCAGTTTCGTCTTCCGAATGGGGCAGCTGTGCTGGAGGAAGCGCTTCTTTGTTACACCGAGTCTTATGGTAAAGGATTACTGCTGCTGTGTAGTCACTAAGTGGTCCGGCTCTCTGTGACCCCGCAGACTGCAGCACGCCAGGCTCTGTGACCCCGCAGACTGCAGCACGCCAGGCTCCTCTGTCCTCCACTGTCTCCTGGAGTTTGCTCGGATTCATGTCCTTTGAGGCAGTGATGCCATGCAGCCATCTCAGCCTCTGCCACCCCAGGTTTTCTAAAAGGTCATCTTTGTCTCTCCTTCACTGTTGAAGGATGTTTTAGCTGAGTGTGTGGGCAGCCCGACCGTGGGGGCTGAGTACTTGGAGGTGCCTGTGCTGCTGTGTGGATTCCATCGTCTGTTCAAAAGTCAACGGTTTTGAGAGGGGGAACATCTTTTCTTCTCGAGCTGCTTTAAGAGTCTTCTTTTTCCGTTTGGCTTTCAGCAGTTTGCCTGTGGTGTGTCTGGGTGTGGTTTTCTTTGTATGTATGTTGCTCGGGGTTCGCTGCACTGCCCAAACCTGCTTGTTGATGCCTTTCGTCAGATTTGGGGAATCCTGGGGCCACCGTTCTTTCTTTGGTGTCGTGTCCCCCGCGTGCCTTTTCCTTGCGGCCGGCGCACCTGACGGTTACGTGTACATCTGCCTCAGACGCCTCGAGCGCCCCTTTCCCAGCTCCTGTCCCCACTCTGCGCTCCACCGCGATGGACTCTCTGTTGGCCTGCCTTTGAGTCCATCGGTCCCGCCTTCTGCTGTGTTCAGTTTGCTGTTAAGCTCATCCGTTCTATTCGTGGTTTTCACCTAACTTGAGATTGTG
>SJYG01000250.1:1055476-1067779 GCA_006410535.1 Litocranius walleri | reverse complement strand
AAGAGAGACCCCCAGCAGAGGGGGCTAAGGCTTGCAGGGAATGGGGCCCTCCCCTCGGGGGGCAGCTCCAGGCCCAGGGCACAGGCTCTGCCCCCACCTTGCCTCTGCGTCAGGGCTGACCTGAGTACCGAGCTGTCCCAAGGCCCGGAGGCTGCACGATGAAGTACTGAAGCTGAAACTGAGGTCGGCCTTGAACAGAAACCACCAGTGTGCTGCCCTGCCCGGGAGCCTGTCACTCAGGCCAGCTGTGTCCCGGTCCCCTAATATATTTTTTAACCCAAAGTATTAAGAATCTGAACGCGTTTACAGACACAACTGACGGTGCCTTCTCACTTGGAAAATGCCTGTGGCTCGCGCCCCCCCAGGGCGCCCCCTGGCGCAAAGCCTGAGGGCTGTGCGTCTCTGTCCCCCCATCTGCACGTTCTGAGCCGAGGGGGTCTGAGCTGCATTAAGAGAGAAAGTGGTGACAGGCACACGGCTCCACGTCCTTCAGTCGACCGCGGGCGCCTCCCTCCCCTCGGGGTCCCCCACACCTGCCCTCAGGTCCCCCTACTCCACTCCGTGGGGGCCCCCCACCCTGCTCACAGCAGGCCTGGAGAGCCCATGACTGACTGCAGAGGGTGCCCTCCTCCTGCCTGGCTGTGTTGCCCCTCTCCCCTGGGGCTGCCCCCTGCCCCCCCAGACCCGTCCCAGACCCCCGGGGGCCGTCACTCGGAGTCACCCGACTTAGCCTCTTGCGCTGAGCGTGGGATGGCGTGAGGTGAGGGCTTGGTCTAGAAAACCCCTCCGATTCTCCCTGACAGACACAGGGTGACTCGGAGTCTCCATTTCTTCTTGTGTCAAGTTCAGTAGATGTGTTTCTCGGTGATTGTTCCCATTGCACCCAAGTTGTCTGGTTTATCAGCATAAAATTCTTGGTAGTGTCCTCATTCAGTGTTTCCTCAGTCACTGAGGACCTGGAACGTGTCCCCTCTCACTGCTGGTCAGACGCCGTCCTCCTTCATCCTGCCGGGGGTTCGTCGCTTCTGTTGGTCCTCCTGAACAATCACTGTCGGCTTTGCCGAGGTGCTGTTGTGGTTTCTGTGTCACTGGCTTCTGTTCTCCTTGCCTCTGCTTTTTGGGTTTGGTTTGTGCCTGGAGGAAAGTTTCCCACCTTGATTGTGTCAGGAAGGAAGGAACATGCAAAACCATGCCCGGGGCTCCCAGCTCAGCAAGCCAGATGTGCCCGCGACTCGCGGCTAGGCAACAAGTGGCTGCGAAACAAAGCAGCTGGGAGGGCAGGTGAGTAACAGCGAGTGACTGTCGTGCGTGTTGTTACAGAGCGTAGCGTCTGAGAAGACTCTTGAGGTCCCCTGGCCTGCAAGGAGATCAGTCAATCCTAAAGAAAATCAACCCTGAATGAAATTCACTGGAAGGACTGATGCTGAAGCGCCAGTACTTTGGTCACGTGATGTAAAGAGCCAACTCATTGGAAAAGACCCTGATGCTGGGGAAGATTGGAGGTGGGAGGAGAAGGGGGCGACAGAGGATGAGGTGGTTGGATGGCATCACCGACTCGATGGACATGAGTTTCAGCAAACCCTGGGAGATGGTGAAGGACAGGGAAGCCTGGTGTGCTGCAGGGTTCCAAAGAGTCGAACGCAACTTAGCAACTGAACAAGAAGAAGTATAACACATTATTCTATTCAGTTCCGTCCCGTTCAGTCGCTCAGTCGTGTCTGACTCTGCCACCCCGTGAATCGCAGCACAGGCCTCCCTGCCCATCACCAGCTCAATGTTATGTGACAATAATCAGTATCTACTCTCTCTCCGGGTTCTGAGGGTCAGGGTTGGAGCAGCTGGGCTGGTGTTCCTGGTACACTCGGGCCGTTGGGAGGGCCCGTGGGGTCTGAAGGCTGGGCTGGAGGGTCTAGCTTGCTGTGAACCCCAGTCCTGTGACGTGTGTGGAGACAGGCTTTACAGTTGTGACACGACTTCTGTTGGGAAATGTGCCGTGTGACTCAACCAGCATCTGCTTGGCGGCAGTTGGATGTGTGTGCGTGTGACAAGTCGTCCCCCGCGTCTTCAGGGCCTGCTCATCTCGTCCTGTGTGCTGGGCGCCACTTCCAGCCACGGCGGTGGGTGCGCATCCCCCTCTAGCCGTGTCGGCTGCTGCTGGGTGTGGTCTGCACTCTGCTGTTAGATGCTGGCACATTCAGGGTCGTTTGTCTCCCTGCTGAATTAAGCTTTTCATCGCATGAAGTGTGTCTTGATCTCTTGTTCATGCCTCCTGCCTTGAGGTCCCTTGTGCCTGTCACTGACACAGGTTCCCCCGCGGCGCCAGAGGCGTTGACACCCCTCATCCAGCCTTCCTGTGTCTTTATGTGGAGAGGACGTCTCAGGCAAACCTCTCGTGTGGGGCCTTCCTTCCTTTCTCCAGCCTGACAGTCTCTGTCCTCTAATTACAGCGTTTGATCCCTTATGTTCATATGGGTGATTCTAAGTCTCCCATGTTGATATTCATGGAAGGACTGATGCTGAAGCTGAAGCTCTAATATTTTGGCCACCTGATGTGAAGAACTGACTCACTGGAAAAGACGCTGATGCTGGGAAAGACTGAAGGCAGGAGGAGAGGGGACGACGGAATGAGATGGCTGGATGGCATCACCGACTCGATGGACGTGAGTCTGAGTGAGCTCTGGGAGTTGGTGATGGACAGGGAGGCCTGGCAGGCTGCGGCCCACGGGGTCGACTGAACGGCAACATGCTACTATTTGTCTGAATGAGTCTCATGTTTTCGTTCCCGTATTCTTCCCTTGCTGTTCTCGGATGTTAAATTTTTTTTAATATAAAGTGATTTGGGGCTCCCCTGGTGGCTCAGTGGTAGAGAATCTGCCTGCCAGGGCAGGAGCCACGGGTGCACCCTGGCCTGGGGAGAGTCTGTCTGCCTCGGAGCAACTAAGCCCACGTGCCGCAACTGTGGGGCCTGTGCTCGGGCCCAAGAGGTGGCTGCTGAGGCCCTGTGCCCAGAGCTGAGCTCCGCGACATGACGGCCCCGTGCACCACAGCCAAACATGCAGCAAGGAAAACCCAGCACAGCCAAAGAACTGAGTAGGTAAGTAAAAATTATAAAATGTGCCGGTCATAAAAAAAAAGAATGCAAAACTTTGTGAACTAGAAAAAAGCATCAATAAAACAAGTTTTCAAAATAATTTTTTAAAAATATTTTTTGATGTGGACCATTTTTTTAGTCTTTATTGAATGCTTGTTACAATGTTGCTTCTGATTTATGTTTTGACTATTTTGGCCTCAGATTCATGTGAGATCTTAGCTCCCTGACCAGGGATCAAACCCACAGCCCCTCCATTGCAAGGCGAATTCTCCACCACTGGCCTACCAGGAAGGTGCCTAAAACCCATTTTTTTTTGGAAAATTATTTTAAAATTTTAATCTGGGGCAGCAGAGAGGGAAGGGAAGGGAAGCTGTGGGGTCAGGGGACACAGGGAACAAAACGCACGTCTAATTTCCCAAAATGCAGAGAGAAGGTAAAGAGTCGTTAACTCTTCAGGGGATGCAGAGCCCGGGGAGCTTCAGATGAGCAGCGGGAAGAGTGGAGGGAATCACTGGCCAGCAGAGCAGACAGATGCGAAGATGGAAGGGTGTCAGCCATCACGCGGAGCTTTTGGGGGGTGTCGGTATCACAGTTTATCTTTTGAATTTATTTTGTTGGAGTACAGTTGGTTTACGAGTGTTACTTTCTGAGCTCCAGCAAACTGAAGCAGCTCTATGAGCACATGGGCCTGCTCTGTTTTGGATTTCCTTCCCACGCGGGTCCTTGTCACCACAGGACCCCAGGCAGAGCTCCCTGTGCTGCCCCGCAGCTTCTCATTGTTGCTGTTCAGGTGCTAAGTTGTGTTCAGCTCTTTGCAACCCTATGGACTGCCGCACGCCAGGCTGCCCTGTCCTTCAGTATCTCCCGGAGCTTGCTCAAACTCATGTGCACTGAGTTGGTGATAACATCCAACCGTCTCATCCTCTGTCCTCCCTTTATCCTCCCACCTTCAATCTTTCCCAGCATCAGGGTCTTTTCCAATGTCAGTTCTTCACATCAGGTGGCCAAAGTATTGGAGTTTCAGCTTCAGCATCAGTCCTCCCAATGAATATTCAGGACTGATCTCCTTCAGAATGGACTGGTTGGATCTCCTTGCCGTCCAAGGGACTCTCAAGAGTCTTCTCCAACACCACAGTTCAAAAGCATCAATTCTTCAGTGCTCAGCTTTCTTTATAGTTCACCTCTCACATCCATACATGACTACTAGAAAAACCACAGCTTTGACTAGACAGATCTTGTCAGCAAAGTAATGTCTCCTTTTAAATATGCTGTATAGGTTGGTCATAGCTTTTCCTCCAAGGAGCCAAGCGTCTTTTAATTTCATGGCTACAGTCACCATCTGCAGTGATTTTGGAGCCCAAAAAAATAGTCTCTCACTGTTTCCATTGTTTTCCCATCTATTTGCCGTGAAGTCAAGTGGGCCTTAGAAAGCATCACTACAAACAAAGCTAGTGGAGGTGATGGAATTCCAGTTGAGCTATTTCAAATCCTGAAAGATGATGCTGTGAAAGTGCTGCACTCAATATGCCAGCAAATTTGGAAAACTCAGCAGTGGCCACAGGACTGGAAAAGGTCAGTTTTCATTCCAATCCCAAAGAAAGGCAATGCCAAAGAATGCTCAGACTACTGCACAATTGCACTCATCTCACTGCTAGTAAAGTAATGCTCAAAATTCTCCAAGCCAGGCTTCAGCAATATGTGAACCATGAACTTCCAGATGTTCAAGTTGGTTTTAGAAAAGGCAGAGGAACTAGAGATCAAATTGCCAACATCCGCTGGATCATGGAAAAAGCAAGAGAGTTCCAGAAAAACATCTATTTCTGCTTTATTGACTATGCCAAAACCTTTGACTGTGTGGATCACAATAAACTATGGAAAATTCTGAAAGAGATGGGAATACCAGACCACCTGACCTGCCTCTTGAGAAACCTATATGCAGGTCAGGAAGCAACAGTTAGAACTGGACGTGGAACAACAGACTGGTTCCAAATAGGAAAAGGAGTACGTCAAGGCTGTATATTGTCACCCTGCTTATTTAACTCCTATGCAGAGTACATCATGAGAAACGCTGGACTGGAAGAAACACAAGTGGGAATCAAGATTGCCAGGAGAAATATCAATAACCTCAGATATGCAGATGACACCACCCTTATGGCAGAAAGTGAAGAGGAACGAAAAAGCCTCTTGATGAAAGTCAAAGAGGAGAGTGAAAAAGTTGGCTTAAAGCTCAACATTCAGAAAATGAAGATCATGGCATCCGGTCCCATCACTTCATGGGAAATAGATGGGGAAACAGTGGAAACAGTGTCAGACTTCATTTTTGGGCTCCAAAATCACTGCAGATGGTGACTGCAGCCATGAAAGTAAAAGACGCTTACTCCTTGGAAGGAAAGTTATGAGCAACCTAGATAGCATATTAAAAAGCAGAGACATTACTTTGCCAACAAAGGTCCCTCTAGTCAAGGCTATGGTCTTTCCTGTGGTCATGTACAGATGTGAGAGTTAGACTATGAAGAAGGCTGAATGCCGAAGAATTGATGCTATTGAACTGTGGTGTTGGAGAAGACTCTTGAGAGTCCCTTGGACTTCGAGGAGATCCAACCAGTCCATTCTGAAGGAGATCAGCCCTGGGATTTCTTTGGAAGGAATGATGCTGAAGCTGAAACTCGAGTACTTTGGCCACCTCATGACAAGAGCTGACTCATTGGAAAAGACTCTGATGCTGGGAGGGATTGGGGGCAGGAGGAGAAGGGGACGACCGAGGATGAGATGGCTGGATGGCATCACTGACTCGATGGACATGAGTTTGAGTGAACTCCAGGAGATGGTGATGGACAAGGAGGCCTGGCGTGCTGCGATTCATGGGGTGGCAAAGAGTCGGACACGACTGAGCAACTGAACTGAACTGAACTGAATGGGATCAGATGCCATGATGTTACTTTTTTGAATGCTGAGTTTTAAGACAGCTTTTTCACTCTCCTTTTTCACTTTTATCAAAAGGCTCTTTAGTTCCTCTTCGCTTTCTGCCTTTAGGGTGGTGTCATCTGCATATCTGAGGTTATTGATATTTCCCCCAGCAATCTTGATTCCAGGTTGTGCTTCATCCAGCCAGAATTTCACATGATGTACTCTGCATTTAAGTTAAATAAGCAGAGTGGCAGTATACAGCCTTGATGCACTCGTTTCCCGATTTGGAACCAGTCTGTCGATCCACGTCCAGTTCTCACCGAGGTGTTGGAGCTTCAGCAGCAGATGGGTTTCACGCTGAGTAGTGTGTGTAAGTCAGTCCCAGTTTCCCAGCTCGCCCTGCCACCCTTCTCCCTTGGTTTCCGCATATTTGTTCTCTATGCCTGTGTCTATTTCTGCCTTGCAAATATGTTCATCTGTATCATTTTTCTAATTCCACAGCTAAACAATACTATATGATTATATTGAACTTGCTAATGCTGAGTTGTTCTATTATTTTAAAAAACCCATCATCTGACATTCTGACTTTTATGCTGTTTGTAAGTCATTCTTACAGCAGAGTGATTTTTTTACCAAGATTGAGATGTGCGGAGTTTGATTTCCAGGTGGCACTAGAGGATCTGTCCTGCCGCGGCCGCGAGACCCCATGCAGCCTACGGAGGCCACGGATGGTGGTGGTGGGCGGGCAGCTCACCGTCTGTGGAACAACACGCGTGTGCGGCTGCTCCTGGGTCGCCGGGCCTCCTCGGGCCAGTTCCCTCGTCACTACCCATCTCCCTAGCACATGCCGCGGGTGCCTGGCCCTGAGTCCTCAGGCTTCTTGGGGCTCACAGGTGCAGAGCACAGGCCCCCAGGCCGCCCCGAGGCTCGGGCCGAAAACCAGCACAGCACGCGTCCCCGTGTGCCCTGCAAGGACTCCATCGCAGGCCGCCCAGCCCGCCGCTGTGTGGGCCCTGTGCACCCCTTCTGCACACCTCTGGGCACTGCCCAGGAGAGGCCAGTGAAGGAGGGCCTCTGGCGTGTCAGGGCCACGGCCCAGCTGGCAGATATTCTCGTGGACACACAAAGTCCAGACAGGCCCGCGGCTCCCCGCCTTGTCTGCCTCACCTCCGGGTCTCGGCTCCAGCCCCTCCTGCACCTGTTGGTGGCCTTCTTCCCGCCTCTGCTCTTGTGGGGGTGGTGGGCACGTCCCCACCGAGCCCACCCTCTGCCCCGGGCAGGTGATGGCTGCCCGTGGGGGCTGCCCCCAGACTGTAGGTTGATGCACCGAGCTGGCCTCCGGCCCCCTAGTCTGCAGAGGCAGACCAGTGTCCCAGGGTCCTGCGTGGGGCTGTCTTCTCTGGGGGCTACATCACCAGCTCTGTCTGGAGCCAGGGGTTCCCTGGCCATGGGTGCCAGTCTCCCCAGATCAGTCCTGGCACTTGCCCCTCCTGGCCCTTCTGTCTCCGAGCCCTTGCTGCCCGTGGACTCTGCCCCCAGCTGTCGCCTCTTCTTTCTCGACTCTGCTCACTGCTGGGAGACGTCTGTCATTTGCATCTCAGCAGAGTCCTCCGGACTGGTCACTGACGGAGATTGCCCTGGGAGGTTGGCGTGGCGGCTCCTTCACTGTCGAGCCCTGGAGGTCTGATGTGGGCGCCGTGCTGGGCCACCTCCTCCTCCGCCGGGCTTGCTGGCAGGGGCTCCTGTGTCAGCTCCTGCATCAGCTGGCCAGAAGCTGGCTCCCCGAGGTGGGGCAGGCTGGCCCCCCTGACCTTTGGGGCGGCGCTGTGGACCCTCGCCCCTCCCTCCTGCAGCCCCGCCCCCTCCCTCCTGCAGCCCCGCCCCATTTCCTGGCACCTCTGTGGCCTAGGTTCCTCCTGGGCCTCTCGGCGGGAGGGGGGCAGGGTTAGACCAGGCCCTTACCCCGGACATGAGCAGCGGCCCCCAGACTCTGGACGGCTGTTCCCACCGCTGCCCTCAGGCGCGCTGGGGGCGGCAGGAGGTTGGGGTGGGCGGTCTACATGTGACTCAGGGAGGCAGGCAGACAGGTTGGCCTGGGCTGAGCCTGGGAGCCAGGGGGAGGCCCCTCCCCAGGCGCCTCAAGGCCGTCATGTGTTCATTCTGCCTCTGCCAGAGCACGCCTGGCTCCCCAAGACCCGCCTGGGACAGCAGCTCTCACTGCCCGGAAGGGGCCGGGCTGCTGGGGGCGGCCTGCTCCCAGGATTCGGATCGTGTGCAGGCGGGGCGCTACCCGCGCGTGTCATCGGGGTGTCCAGGTGGGGACGCCCTCCGCCCCTCTCTCCCTTGGCCCGCCCGCCGCGGGTTGGTGTCCGCTCATTCCCCACCCGCAGTGCACCCCCGGCGTGCCTGACAGCCGGCCCAGCGCAGGTGGGGGAGGAGCACCCCGCGGAGAAGGCGGGACCCGGGCGCAGGGGGCGGGGCGGGGCTGGCCGGGGCGCGGCGGCCGGGCGCAGGCCTGCCGCGAGGTCCCCTGTAGGCGGCGCCGCGGGCCGGGCCCCAGGGCCGCAGGCCAGCCGGGTCCTGCCTCGCCCAAAGCGCAGCCGCTGGCCGGGGCGGGGCCACAAGAGCAGGACGCCTCCCACTGCAACGAGACCCCCGCATCCCAGCTGGCACACAGTCCAGGACCCGCGAGACTCCCGAGCGCAGGGCCCGAAGGGAGCAGCGCAAGGGGCGGGTCTGGCCCGCAGGAGCCTGGCCAAGCCCGCAGACGCGCCTTTCGCTCGCCTTGCACTGTCTACCGGCCGGCCCGGGGCGTCATCCCGCGGCCCGGCTCCAAGGGCCGTGGTGTGCGGCCAGGACCTGCGCTCCGGGCCCCGTGGACGCAGGTGAAGTCCGGGTGCTCACCGGCGTCCCTAGGTGGGGTGCGGACCCAAGGTGGACACACAGCCCAGCTCGGGGATGCCCGTGCCTGTTGGGTGCCCTCCTCTGGCCTAAGGGCCTAAGGGCCCCCGCAGGGCAGGGCAGGGAGCCCGCTGCTCTGGAGGGATGGGCAGTCCTGGGCTCGGGCTTCGTGCTGCTGCTTCCTGCTTACGTGCCCCAGGGCAGTGCTCCCTCCGACTGGGACCGGCTGGTGGTGGTCTCCAGGCAGTCAGCACCGCACAGAGCCGGGCTCAGGGGAGGACTGCTCACCCCACCTCGCACAGAACCATCAGCTTCCATTCCTTCTCTGGGACGGCTGAGCGCCCAGCAGTAGGAAGCAAGTCTGGGCCTTTCCAAACTCTGCCCCACCCCTGCCCTGGGCCCTACGTCCTGTGCCCCCTCTCCGCCCCCCGTGCCCCCAGCCCTGTGCTGGGTTGGGGGCAAGGGGGCACTGGGTTCTCAGGCCTTTGCAGGCATGTGGGCTCAGGTGCAGAGGGGCCAGGTCACAGGGCAGGTGGGTTACGGGAAAGGCCTCCAGGTGGGACCAGACCCCCTGCCAGGGCCCTTCAGCATCTCCACCGGGCCAGGCTCAGGATCAACGGTGGGGTTGGATGACGCACAGGAGCGGACCCAGCTACAGGACATACTCCTGGTGTTGGTGATGGTGGTGACGATGGCAGTGATGGTCGTGGTGATGGTGATGGTGATGGTGATGATGGTGGTGGTGATGGTGGAGATGATGGTGGTGGAGATGGTGATGGTGGTGGTGATGGTGATGGTGGTGGTGGTGGTGAAGAGGATGGTGGTGGTGGTGGTGATGGTGGTGGTGGTGGAGATGGTGATGGTGATGGTGGTGGTGGTGGTGGTGGTGGTGGTGGTGATGGTGGTGGTGGTGAAGAGGATGGTGGTGATGGTGATGGTGGTGGTGGTGGTGATGGTGGTGGTGGTGGAGATGGTGATGGTGATGGTGGTGGTGGTGGTGGTGGTGAAGAGGATGGCAGTGATGGTCGTGGAAATGGTGGTGGTGGTGGTGGTGGTGAAGAGGATGGCGGTGATGGTGGAAATGGTGGTGGTGGTGGTGAAGAGGATGGCAGTGATGGTGGTGGTGGTAGAGATGATGGTGATGGTGGTGGAGATGGTGATGGTGGTGGTGGTGAAGGTGGTGGTGGTGGTGGTGATGATAGCAGATAACTTATAGACTCATGACTAGGGGCTGGTGCTGCGCTAAGTACATCATGTATAATAATAACTCATTTAATCTCTACAGCAAGCCCATCTTGTTGGGCTCCCACATTCCAAATGAAGATACCGAGGCACCGGGGATCAGGCAGACTCCCCAAGGTTGCACAGCCGGATCCCAGCCATCGGGCCCAAGTTCATGCTCCTAACCAACTCTGTAGACCTTCCAGTGGAGTCCTGGCAGGTTTGTTTGCAGCCAGGCCTGTGAGACGATGATCACCCTCATCGTCCACAGAGCGGGCTTGAGGCTCTAGACCCGACCCTCCAGGCTGGTCAGATGGAAAGAAAGCAGTCTTACAGACCCAGGGTTTCCAGGTTGGAACAGAATAGGATAACTTTCCAACGGGTTTTGCGACCTACAGGGAAGATGACGACGACAGCGACAGCCACAAGGCTGTGCTCTGGCCGCGGGCCTCTGCGGATGGTGGCTAGCGGGTACTCGGTGAAGCCAGCATCCTCACTCAAGCCCTAGTCTCCTCCTCCCAGCCACTGACTGCCAGGACTGAGTCGCAACAGGAGCGTCTGGGCCCCTCCCGGCTCTCACACCCAGCGCTCCGGGCACTGGCTCCGCGGACCCCTGGCTCTGGCCCGAGGTCCTCCTGTGACCAGCCACCCTGGCTCCACCTCAGAAGCACTTGGCTTTGGGGCTGGGCTGCAGGAGGTTCGCCTGCCAGGCCGCCCAGGGGAGCTTCAGTAAGGAAGTGGGAGGAGGCCCGGGCATGAGGTGGGGTTGGGGGAGCAGGGCGGGGCACCAGCCACCTGGCCCGGCAAACCCACACAGGGCATTCCTTCTGGGCACAGGGAGGCCTCGGGGAGTCTCCCGCCTGGTGGGAGAGACAGGACAAAGGCGCAGTTATGTCCCACGGCGCACAGGGCCTCTCCTGTGGGTAGAGGCTGGAGAGCCACCCTGAGAGATGGGGGCGCTGGCAGGCGGTCAGGGAGTGAGGGAGCAGGCTGCCACTCAGTGGGTCCTGGGCTCGTCCAAGGAGCAGCGCAGGACCTCGGGGGAGGCCGACACCGAGACAGCCACTGCCCGGAGTGCCTCTGCCACCCTCCTCCCGCCAGCCTGCGGTCACCCGACTCCACCCTAGTGGGTGCTGGACCATCTTCTGCCCCCCTGCAGGCCACCTCCCTGCCTATCGGGCCAGGCCAGCCAGCCTAGGTCATTCTCCTGGCACCCCGGGCAGACCAGGCCAAGGGCCGGGTGCCGGGCAGGCCTGGCAGTGGCTGTGTGCCCACAGCCAAGGAGTGACAGCTTTAGGGCAAAGTCCGGGAGACCTAGGGTGAGGCTCCTGGCCCAGCTTCCCAGGGCCAGGGCCACCCAGAAGCCCCTCCCAGCCCCAAGGGGCCTTCAGCACTATGCAGTCCGGGAGGGAGCCTGGAGGAGGGGACGTGGGTGAGCAGGAGGTGGTGGCCTGGAGACCCCAGGGTTGATCAGCCTGCTCTGAAGGACTCTGCATTTTAGCCAGGGTGTCGGAAAATTCCCCAGGCCTTCCAGAGACCAGGAAGCAGCCAGGGAGCCTGCAGAGAGCTTGTGGGCAGGGCGGGTCTGCCTGGTGAGGCCCCACAGCGGCCCTTTAAAATGCAAAACGATTTGCCAGTCAGCTGACCCTCCTTTCACTATCCTACCCTGCAGAGACAGGGCTTTTAAAAAATGGCTTCCACGCTCACTTAAAAATACCTGGCACGCGGACAGGTTGGGTCCCAGGCCGAGAGAAGCGGGGCAGACCACCCTTCTCTCAAGTCCTGTCCCCTCTCAGCTCTGCGACACTGCCCCCTCAAAATTGGGAGCTCCGGCGCGGCCCTTGGCCCCCCGACCGGTGCCCCCAACACATACCACTGCCCCATTGCTGCCCCCAAAGCCCAGCTCATCCTCGGGTGCACCTGCCTCTCCACCCCAAATGGCTGCTCCTGCTGACACCTGGGCGTTACCCCAGAAGCCTCTTTACTCACCCCAACCCCAGGACCCTTTCACAGGCGCCCCACCTGTGCACCCGCACACCCAGCTCGCTAGCCCTGCAATGGGCTCTGGGGGCCCTTCTCCATCAAGGGGAGGCCTGCTGGCGGCTTTATCTCTGGACATCCCCATCTGGACACACTCCCCCATGCACACACTGGCTTGCTCCCATGCAGGGGGGGGGGGCTAG
>SJYG01000250.1:1040271-1054959 GCA_006410535.1 Litocranius walleri | reverse complement strand
GGGGGGGGGGTGTGCCCCCGCCAGCTCGGAGCTGACTCACACCAGCACTGCCCAGTTCCTGGTGCTGTGTCCCTGGTGACCGGGAAGGGCACCGCCCAGCAGGCGTCCAGCACTCTGGCGCCTGTGCTGAGCCAGCGGGCAGCCCCAGTGGGCAGCCTCTGGTCAGGCCCCCTCCGAGGGCCAGCAGGGGTCCCTGTTGCCTGGCCTTTCTGCTCCAAAGCAACCATGCCCAGCTCTGGAGAGAGCAGGCTCCAGAAGCCGGGGGTGCGGAGAGCAGTCACGAGGAGGGGGCCGCGGCGGGCACTGCCCGAGACCTCCTGGGCGAGGAAGGGGCAGGCCGTCGTCTCCCGGAACCCAAGCCTCAGACCACCCCGAGGGTGCTTGGGGCCGGACTCTAGCTCCCAGGCCTCGATTTCCAGCCCGTACAACGCAGGGCAGTGTGGCGCTGCGAGGTCGAACTCCTCCCAGCCGGCTCCCCGCGCAGCGATGCCGCCCGAGGGCGAAGCCGAGCGGCGCCGCGGCGGCCCCACTGTCCGCGGCAGCGCCGGGAGCGGCGGCCCAGGCGCAGGTCCGAGCCTGGCGGGCCCTGGCCGCCTCGGAGGGGCGGGGCCGGCCAGAGGCGGCGTCCGGGTCGTCAGGACAACCGGCCGCCCGCCGGCCGCGGGTGCCCAGTCGAGCGCCGCGATCCCGGCTTAGGGAACCGGGCCGGGCCGCGCGGCGCTCGGGGCAAGGTCACTGCAACAGACCGCGCCCTGGGGGCGGCCCGGGGGCCCGAGCCGCGTGCGGGACGCTCAAGTGCTCGGCAAAGTCGAGCACGAGCACCAGACTGAAGGCTCGCCGGAGCGGGGCCCGCGCGGGGGTCCCGCGCCCGCGCCGCAGCCCCAGTCCCCCCACCCGCGGCCGCGCTGGCGCGCCGGCGCGCCCCGCTCTCGCTCGGGAAGGCTGTCCTTCCCATTTTGACCAGGCCGCGTGGCGCCCTGGCCGCGCCGGGGGTCGCACAGAACCCGCGCCCCGCGGCCACGCGACTTAGACTTGAGGGCAGATCACCCTCCCTCAGCCCGCGGCAGGCAACCTGGGGCCGAGCGCGTCCTCCCGTCCGCCGGGGAGGCGCCGAGCACACGGGGGTCGTCAAGTGCTCCCCAGGCGGCTGCGGCGGCCGCCGTGTCCCCTCGGTGCCCCGCGCCTCCCCGCGCCGGCCCGCCGGGCTTCCTGCTCGCGCCGCCGAGACTTCCTCCCCGCGGTGCTCGGGTGGCTACCCGAGCGCCAGACCCGAAGGTGGGGAACCCGGGGGCTCGAGAACGGAGGCCCGGGGCGAGGAGAGGGGGCGACACCGTGGGGCCGAGACGGGCAGGCGCCCCTGGTCGGTCCCGGCCGCCGAGGAGGGGTCCCTGGGGCCGGGGCCCGGGCGTTCTCCCGGCGCCGGCCCTCAGGTCTTCCCGGCTGGCGCTCGCGGCCGGCGTCGCCGGGGGTGGAGCGCGGCCCTGCCCCATCCCGGCCGACCCGGCCCCCTCGGTGGGGCTCCGCAGCGCGTCTCCGCGCCGGGCGTGGAGGCCGCACGGCCCGGCGCGCGTCTGAGGGCGCCGGTGCCCCGCGCGCCCCTCCCCGCGCCCCCGGCCCGCTCGCGGAGGCCGCCCCGAGCGGAGCTTTGTGACGTCAGGCGGCCGGCGGGCGGCGTCACGCGCGGGGCTGACCCGGCGCGGGGCGGGGGCCGGGCCGGGACGCGGAGCATGGAGCCGCGGGCCGGCTGCCGGCTGCCCGTGCGGGTGGAGCAGGTCGTCAACGGCGCGCTGCTGGTCACCGCGAGCTGCGGCGAGCGCAGCTTCGCCGGGATCTTGCTGGACTGCACAAAAAAGTGAGCGGCGGCGGGGGCGCGAGCCCGGGACGCCCCGGATTCCCCTCGGGACCCCTCCCCCTCCCCCCGCGCTGGCCCGAGGCCGGGGCCCGCTCCGGGGCGGGGCGGCGTTGCGCCCGCGCGCTTTCGTTTTCCCCAGCCCCAGTTTCGGGGGTGCGCGAGCGCGGCTGCCTCTCGGGGGTCAAAAGTGGTTCTCAAAGTCGTCGCGAGTTTTCGGGCGGGGGGTCGCGGGCCGGGCGGGGGACAGCGGGGGGCGCCGGGCTGGAGCTCGGGCGCGGCGCGTGGATCCCGAGCCCCCGCGCCAGGCGCCGCGATGCCGGGCTCCTAACTCCGCACGTCTGCCATAATTAACGCACTTTTCTTTGTTCAGACGCACTGTTGAATTCGGCTCTGTTCAGAATTGTCATCCGTTGGGGGGGGGCTCCCGTGCGCTGCCGCACTTGCCTGGGGGTTACTCACAAGAGGGGGTTCCGCGGGCCCTGAAATGCCCTCTTCCGGCTCCCGGGCGCAGTGGGGGCTGAGGTGAGGACAGAGTGTCCGGCGGCAGGATTTGAGAACACTGTTTGGGGTTGCGGAGCCCCAGGCGGAGCAGGGATGAAAAGAGACAAGCTGAAGAGCTGCGAGGGGGCGCCCCGCGGGAGCCGGGCGCCGCTGATGGAGGGGGTCCCCGGGCAGGCCTGGGGCAAGTCCACGCGAGAGGCACCTGTGCGCCGGCGGCAGGGAGCTCTGCAGCGGGAAAGTCTCCTGGATACGGTGTCACATGGTAGAGCTGTCGCGCAGATAAATGATGAGGCATTAATCAGGCGCTAATGTCTCGAGGCTCGGGCTGGGCCTTATCCTAAACCACCTCCCCTCTGCAGAGGCCCAGCTTCACCCCTCGGTGCAGGCCAGGTCTGTGCCTGCGGGGTGTAGAAGTGGTGGGAGGACCGTCACCTTTCCACAGTCACCCTGCTGGCATTATCTCCTCATTAGATGTGCCAAAGCCATTTATGTACAAGTCACGTGATTTCACATATGGCCTCCCAGGTGACTTGTCACCCTGCTCGGAGCCAGCTACTGCAGAGAGCGCTTGGTGAGACCCGGTGACCCCCGCAGGCTGCAGGCACAGCCCCTTGAGAGGGCCAAGCCCGCGCCCTGGGGTGGCCAAGGTCCCCTGCCGCCGGTGGCCGGCTCTTCCCCATCAGGCAGGCCTCACTGCAGCCTTCCTGCACAGCCCTGCCTGGCCTTTCCTCTCGGCAGCAGCGGACACACTTGCAGGAGCGGCACCCCCCCCCCATTTTCTGGGCTCCCTGACTCAGGACAAAGGAGGCTGCAGGGTAGACTCGCGGCTGGGGGTGTCTGCGGCTAGGGGGTGTCTGCGGAGGCTGCAGGCTCACTGCCCTTGCTCTCTGCCTCCAGCCAGGGCTCCGGGCCCTGCGGCCTGTGGTGCCCTGGTTCAGGGATCTGCACGGTTCCCACCCGCTCATGGAGGAAGCAGGCTCTGCTGGGATCCCAGCATGGGGGCTGGCAGCCGTAGGGCATGTGGGCGGCCACCCCGCCACGGCCACTTGAGGCTGTAACCGGAGCCGCCCACGGAGCCAGGGGCTGGGCTCGGTGGGCACAGCTCAGCTGGGCAGCGCCCCTTTCTGGCTTCCGTGGGTCCCCCAGTCCCCGCAGAGAGTCTGAGGCTTAACCTGGCCTCTCCTAGGCCCTCAATTGTCTGAAGCCTGGCCCCGAAGCTGTCTCTGCCCCTGCCTACCCCACCTCTCCTCTGCGGTCACCTTCAGTTTCAGCCTGATCCCGGTTTTCTCCCATAATATTATGAGTTGCAGTGCTCAAGTTTCCAGCCAGCTTGTCAGGCAGGGTCCAGAGGCCTGGGCTGGGCGTCCCAGGCAGAGGGGGCCTGGCCTCAGGCCGCAGGGTCCCCAGCACCCACCTGCCTTCCCTGGAGCACTCCCCCTCCCCTCTATGCCACGAAGTCAGGGCCAACCAGCCAGGCTCCTTCCCTGTGGGGCGGCGTGGGTACTGATGGGCAGAGAGAGCAGCTGGGGCCTCGGGTTGCAGGCACCGCCCCCCTCCTGGGGCCTGCACTCCCCAAGCAGCGGGCTGGTACGAGCTCAGGCCAGGGCAGCAGGCCCCTGCGCCCGCGGTGCCCCGTGGGGTGCAGGCCCCTCACCCCTGTGTGTTAGCCTTGCTGGAGCACGCGGGCAGAGCCGGGGGCATCCTCCAGGTCGGGCAGTTCTCACGGGGGCCCAGCTACCAGTGTTAATTTGAGGGCACTTGGGAGGTGGTGCCCCTCGCTGTGGGCCCTGAGCCGAATACACGTGTGTCCTCGGAGGCCAGGCCGAGGTCCCGGCAGGTGGGAGGCGCTCAGTGCCCAGTGCCCTCATCCAGCCTTGAACCTGCTGCCTGGCTGCCGTGTGGGCTGAAGGCAGGTCTTCAGGGACTCTTGAGTCCACGCCCAGTCAGCGCACGAGGAGGTGGCCTGAGCCTCGGGCCTGCTCCCCACATCTCCTGCAGCACCACCGGGGCTCCTGTGTCCAGGCCGGGGCCCAGGCGGCTGTGGGCATTGTTTCACGAGCAACTTGGGGGTGTGCCTCTGCTCAGGGACCTCTGGGGGTGCGGCCCAGAGACAGCGAAGGCTCCGAGAGGGGGTCCCCAGGTGGGGCGTGAGGGCCAGCTGCCTGTCAGGCCTGGCCTTGACCTCTGAGCCGGGGTTTCTTCAACTTCCCAGTGTGAATCCCCCGGGCCATCACCACGCAGACTCCTGGGCCCCTCTGCTGGAAAGGTTGGGTGTGGGCCTTTGTGACCCACCCAGGGGGGTGGGGTGAAGGAAATGGCAGCCCACTTCAGTACTTGCCTGAAGAATTCCATGGACAGAGGACCCTGGTGGGCTCCAGTCCACGGGGTCGCAAAGAGCCAGACACAGCTGAGCAGCTATCACTCACTGACTCAGTCACTCAGCAGGGCGGCGACCGAGGCTTCTGGAGACTCAGTCTCTGGAGACCAGCCAAGAATCCCCGCCCTGGCTGGACCCTGGGCAGGGGCGCCCCTGCTCCATCCTGGGCACACCCGCCCAGGCCCCACTGGCTCTTCCCCTGCCCTCGGGGAACTGAGGGCGGGGGTGCCCAGTGCACCACAGGCCAGCATGACCTGCAGCCGGCGGGCAGATGGGGCCAGGCCGGCATGGCTGATCTCTGGAGCCGCTCCAAGGCGGGTGGAGGGGGACGGGGGGCTGGCTTTGCAGGAGCGGCACCCCCCCCCCATTTTCTGGGCTCCCTGACTCAGGACAAAGGAGGCTGCAGGGTAGACTCGCGGCTGGGGGTGTCTGCGGCTAGGGGGTGTCTGCGGAGGCTGCAGGCTCACTGCCCTTGCTCTCTGCCTCCAGCCAGGGCTCCGGGCCCTGCGGCCTGTGGTGCCCTGGTTCAGGGATCTGCACGGTTCCCACCCGCTCATGGAGGAAGCAGGCTCTGCTGGGATCCCAGCATGGGGGCTGGCAGCCGTAGGGCATGTGGGCGGCCACCCCGCCACGGCCACTTGAGGCTGTAACCGGAGCCGCCCACGGAGCCAGGGGCTGGGCTCGGTGGGCACAGCTCAGCTGGGCAGCGCCCCTTTCTGGCTTCCGTGGGTCCCCCAGTCCCCGCAGAGAGTCTGAGGCTTAACCTGGCCTCTCCTAGGCCCTCAATTGTCTGAAGCCTGGCCCCGAAGCTGTCTCTGCCCCTGCCTACCCCACCTCTCCTCTGCGGTCACCTTCAGTTTCAGCCTGATCCCGGTTTTCTCCCATAATATTATGAGTTGCAGTGCTCAAGTTTCCAGCCAGCTTGTCAGGCAGGGTCCAGAGGCCTGGGCTGGGCGTCCCAGGCAGAGGGGGCCTGGCCTCAGGCCGCAGGGTCCCCAGCACCCACCTGCCTTCCCTGGAGCACTCCCCCTCCCCTCTATGCCACGAAGTCAGGGCCAACCAGCCAGGCTCCTTCCCTGTGGGGCGGCGTGGGTACTGATGGGCAGAGAGAGCAGCTGGGGCCTCGGGTTGCAGGCACCGCCCCCCTCCTGGGGCCTGCACTCCCCAAGCAGCGGGCTGGTACGAGCTCAGGCCAGGGCAGCAGGCCCCTGCGCCCGCGGTGCCCCGTGGGGTGCAGGCCCCTCACCCCTGTGTGTTAGCCTTGCTGGAGCACGCGGGCAGAGCCGGGGGCATCCTCCAGGTCGGGCAGTTCTCACGGGGGCCCAGCTACCAGTGTTAATTTGAGGGCACTTGGGAGGTGGTGCCCCTCGCTGTGGGCCCTGAGCCGAATACACGTGTGTCCTCGGAGGCCAGGCCGAGGTCCCGGCAGGTGGGAGGCGCTCAGTGCCCAGTGCCCTCATCCAGCCTTGAACCTGCTGCCTGGCTGCCGTGTGGGCTGAAGGCAGGTCTTCAGGGACTCTTGAGTCCACGCCCAGTCAGCGCACGAGGAGGTGGCCTGAGCCTCGGGCCTGCTCCCCACATCTCCTGCAGCACCACCGGGGCTCCTGTGTCCAGGCCGGGGCCCAGGCGGCTGTGGGCATTGTTTCACGAGCAACTTGGGGGTGTGCCTCTGCTCAGGGACCTCTGGGGGTGCGGCCCAGAGACAGCGAAGGCTCCGAGAGGGGGTCCCCAGGTGGGGCGTGAGGGCCAGCTGCCTGTCAGGCCTGGCCTTGACCTCTGAGCCGGGGTTTCTTCAACTTCCCAGTGTGAATCCCCCGGGCCATCACCACGCAGACTCCTGGGCCCCTCTGCTGGAAAGGTTGGGTGTGGGCCTTTGTGACCCACCCAGGGGGGTGGGGTGAAGGAAATGGCAGCCCACTTCAGTACTTGCCTGAAGAATTCCATGGACAGAGGACCCTGGTGGGCTCCAGTCCACGGGGTCGCAAAGAGCCAGACACAGCTGAGCAGCTATCACTCACTGACTCAGTCACTCAGCAGGGCGGCGACCGAGGCTTCTGGAGACTCAGTCTCTGGAGACCAGCCAAGAATCCCCGCCCTGGCTGGACCCTGGGCAGGGGCGCCCCTGCTCCATCCTGGGCACACCCGCCCAGGCCCCACTGGCTCTTCCCCTGCCCTCGGGGAACTGAGGGCGGGGGTGCCCAGTGCACCACAGGCCAGCATGACCTGCAGCCGGCGGGCAGATGGGGCCAGGCCGGCATGGCTGATCTCTGGAGCCGCTCCAAGGCGGGTGGAGGGGGACGGGGGGCTGGCCTTGGGCTTTTGGCAGCACCCTCAGAGAGGTGAGAGGGACACAGCTGAGTCGCACTGGGATGATGCTGATGGTTCTAAAACCCTGGATGCAAGACCCTGGGAGCAGCTGGGGCAGAGATCCTAGGTTGCTGTCCTCAGGGAGGGACAGGGCCCACTGTGTGTCCCTGGGGAAGGGGCAGGGTCCCCTGTGTGTCCCTGGGAGAGGGACAGGGCCCCTGTGTGGCCCTGGGGGAGGGAGGCAGGGACCCCTGTGTGTCCCTGGGGGGGGGCAGGGTCCCCTGTATGTCACTGGGGGAGGGGGCAGGTCCCTCTTGGTGGCCCAGGCTGCACTTCCTGTCTCCCCGCTCCCTGAGCAGAGGTGGACCTCATGGCAGCCTGGCGCTGTCTGCCCGCCTTTCCTGTAGCGCCTGCCCCTCCCCTGCCCCGGCTCCAGCCCTGCGGCCGACCGTCTGTCTGGCAGGCTGTCTGTCTGGAGGGCCGTCTGTCTGGCAGGCCTGTGGGAGAGAGAAGCTACTGTGTGTTTTCTGAACCAGCGCTGGGGCACTCAGCTGGCCGCAGGGTGGGCCTCACCTGGGGGCACGGGGCTGCAGGCTGTGCCCACATGGGCATCCGCTACGGGTGTCCGCTGCAGGAGGCTACCCTGGACCCTGGCCCAGGAGTGGGCCCCTGGGGCGCTTTTGTTCCAGGAGCCAGGTCTTCCCATCTCTTCACAGGACGCCAGGGTGGCCTCTCCCAGTGGGAGGATGAGGCAGGAAGGTCTGGGGAACCAGGCTGGGCCCAGAGGCTGCTGCTGGGCCCCAGGCCTGCGGAGGGGAGGCTGCGGCGGGTGTGCAGGGGTCTCACACTCCGACGGTTCCTCCTGGCCGTGGGTCCACCAGGCGGCCCTGGGGGCGTTGCTCGGCCAGAGGCACACACGAAGCCCAGGGCAAGGGTGAGCGGAGGCCAGGCCCCTGCTGTGGCCCTCCCCTGGACAGCGGGGGACCCTGGGCATTCGATCTCCTGTGCCCTTGGAGGCAGAACTGCCCTGCTCTGGGATCCCACCCCCGATAAGCGTCACGGCCGAAGCCGCCCATGCAAACTTCCCACACTCTCAGCCTGGCTCTGTCCCCCTGTCCGTCCTCGGGGCTGCTGTTTGCTCCAGGGCCCTTCAGGCTTCCTGGTCTAAGCGGGTGTGGGGGGGGCCTGCTCCGTCCGTGGGTCTCCCCAGCCCCCAGGTCCCCTCCCAGCTCCTTCTCCCGACCTCGGAGAAGTCGGGAGCAGGCTCCGACCCTCAGCACAGCAGCGGGAAGACGGTGGGGCCCAGGTCCTTCCCCGGGGCCCGGCAGACCGTGTCTCTGGCCCCAGGCCCCCGCCTTCTGCCAGGCCCTGCACTGTCGCTTCGGGGCTCTGCCAGGCCAGCCGCACCTCCGTCCCTGAGTGCAGGCCCACGTGGGCGTAGCCCAGCCTTGCCAGGGGCCCAGCCCCACGGTCATGCACAAACCTCAGTGGTGCCACACCTTGTGCCCGGGGGTCCAGGAGGCGCCCCGTGGGAGCAGGCTGCTGAGGTCCTTCCCTGAGAGAGGGGCTTGGGCTGGAGATGTCTCTGCGCCCCAGGGCAGCCAAGCTGTGGGCAAGCACAGACCCTGCCCACCCCTGGCCTGTCCCAGCCTCCCTGTCCCAGCCGAGAGCTGGCGTGGTGACCAGGGCGCCTCACGGGGCTGTAGACGGGGCTTTGCCCACAGCCCCTGGCTGGGCAGCCAGGGTCCCGCCGGCCCTGTTTACCCACCAGCAGGCGTGGGTGTGGCCGGGGCCGGGCCGGGCGGCCGCTCCGGGAAGGAAGTGCCCCAGTCACGGGGCCTGCCGTGCCGGCCACAGCCGCGGTCCCCAGCCGCCCACCGTCTGGAGGGAGGCACCGCCTTCGGGCCGCAGCCCCATGCTCAGGGGCCCCTGCACCCCAGGGCAGGGCTCACGGCTTCCCCGGCCTCCTGGTTTGATCTGCTAGGACTGGGGGGTCGGGCGGGATCGACTGCCAGATCGCCACGGCTGCCCACCACCCCAAGTGGAATCTGCCCCAGAGGGGCCAGGTCCCCACTGCTGGCCCCAGGCCGGACGCTGGCCCTGCTGTCCCCATCTCCCCACCTTTCTCTTTCTGCACCCCTCACCCTCTCCTCCCTCAGTCACTCTCACAGGTCACAGGCCACCAGTGAGCCGGCTGAATGAGCTGCATCCTCGTAGCCAAGCAGAGGATGGGAGGCCAGGGCCCTGGTTCGCTGGACCCTCTGGGCATTGAAGTGTGAACCTTCCACGCCCTGAAGCAGCTCTGCCCATGAAGACTAGATTCAGGGCAGATGGCCTTAGATAGGGTTCCCTTAATGGCTTTGAACTGGGACTCCCTGGTGGCTCAGACAGTACAGTCTGTCTGCACTGCAGGAGGCCTGAGTTCAATCCCCAAGTCATGAAGATTCCCTGGAGAAGGAAATGGCAACCCACTCCAGTATTCTTGCCTGGAAAATCCCATGGACGGAAAAGCCTGGCAGGCTACAGTCCATGGGGTCACAAAGAGTCAGACACGACTGAGCAACTTCAGTTTCAGACGTGATAAAGTTTAATGTGACTCCTGGGTGGCGCCAGGAGTAAAGAACCCACCTGCCAACTCAGGAGATGTAAGAGACTCAGGTTCAGTCCCTGCGTGGGGAAGATCCCCTGGCGTCGGGAACGGCAGCCCACTCCAGTAATCTAGCCTGGAGAGGCCCATGGACAGAGGAGCCTGGTGGGTCACGGTCTGCAGGGTTGCAAAGATTTGAACACGACTGAAGCGGCTTAGCACAGCGCACAGCACCGGGCGTTTACTGGTGATCTTGAACTCAACAGAACTTGGACGGTGTTCCCATGGCAGACATGCCCTCTCGGGACGGGCCGTCAAGGAGGCCATGGGCCTTTGGCCGCTGCCCTCAGCCCTGTTGCGTGCCCTCTTGCCCACCTCTGTGGTCCATGCACAGAGGGCATGGATCGCCACGGCTGGCAGTCGATCCCACCCCCATCCCCCCAGCCCCAAATGGCCTGCACCGGCTCCCAGCCTCCTGTGTCCCTGGGCACCCACCCCTGGAGGGGCGGGGAGGAGCCTTCCAGCCGCAGGGATGGCACTGCCCTGGGGTGTCGGTCGGTCTCGGCAGCCTTGGTTCTCCTGGGGAACAGTAGAAGCAGAAGTCCCTTGGAAGCTGCGAAACAGCAAAGCTCACTCACCTTTTCTGCTGCGATTGAATCACACGAGGGAGGGAGAGACAGAGGTGCAGCACTCTGAACTCCTGCCTGAAAGTCTGTTCTGTGCTGGAAAATGGAAGCTGGCAGCTTTTGGCTTAAGCGGTCTCACAAGTGGAGTCGCCTGTGTCTGCCGTTGTGTGCCGCTGCCGGGGAGGTGCAGCCGGTTTGGGCTTGGCTGTCGTTGTTTGAAGCAGTGCTCTGCTTCAGGAGCGGCTGCCTCGCGAGATGTGGTTTCAGACGCCCCCAGCACGCAGGCCGGCTGGCCAGCGCTCTGGAAGGGTGCTGCCCTGGAGCCATTCGAAGCAAGTGTGGGCCATTCTGGGGAGCCCTGGGGTGCTGGCCACGTGCTTGGCCTCAGCTGTGGGTCTTGGCCAGGGGGCGGCCTCCTGCCTTCTCTGGACCATCAGGAGGGATGGGAGGGGACGGCGGTACCAGGCAGGAGGGGCGGCCCTTCCAGGTCATAGTGGGCACGGGCGGCCTGTGGGGTGGGTACCCTCACCTGAAGGCAGCATTCAGGGGAGAGAGCGGGCTGACGCTCACGCCCAGGGCTTACTGGGCCTGGCCGTGAGTGGCCCCCCAGACACACTCTGCACCGGGGAACCTGGTCCTGTGGGCTCTCCTGAGGCTGAAGGTCCTCCTGGGGACGCAGTTGGGATCTTCCTTCTGGGAGTGTTGCCCTCTGGGAGGAGGGGGTGCGCGGATGAGGCCTGTGGGCATGGGCCACTGGCCACACAGCAGCCGGGTCCCCAAGGCTGGGCCAGGCCTGTCCAGGAACAGAGGCCCCATTTGCCGGCTTCTTGGGCCTCTGGGTCTGTAGCTGTGAGCTCCCCTCGTTCCAGAAACGAGGCCTGGACGGTCAGTGCCTGTCAGCCCGTGGGCGTGATGCTGAGCGCCTGATTTCAGAGCTCGCAGCCTGCACCTGGGCTGCCCCGGGCGGGTGCTGGGGGGCATGCCTCTGTTAAAGCCAGGAGAGCCTGCTGGGCCCCCGCCCCTTGTTTAGGGGCTGGGCGCGGGGGTCCTCCCTGTGCTGATCGCCCCTTTCTGTCTCCCCACGACCAGGTCTGGCCTCTTCGGCCTGCCCCCGTTGGCTCCGCTGACCCAGGCCCAGGACGCCCCTGTCAACGGCTGCCACGGCCCGTCCCCCGCGGAGGGAGACGCGGAGGCCATGCCCCTGGGGACGGGCCCCCCAGTGCCTGCCGGTGGGGACGGGGCCCCCGAGCCGCCCCCGCCCCTGGTCCCGCCGCTGCCGGCCGGAAGCCTGCCCCCGTTCCCGCCCTACTTCGAAGGCGCCCCCTTCCCGCCCCCGCTCTGGCTGAGGAACAGCTACCGGCAGTGGGTGCCACAGCCGCCGCCCCGGGGCGTCAAGAGGACCCGCCGGCGCCTGGCCCGCAACCGCGACCCCGGCCGCCTGGCCCTGAGCCCCATCCGCCTGCGGCCGCGCCAAGTGCTGTGTGAGAAGTGCAAGAGCACCCAGAGCCCCCCGGAGGCCAGCCCCGGGCCCCCCGCAGCCCCCCGGCCGCGCAGGGAGCCCCGCAAGCCCGAGGATGCCGACGGAGGAGGCGACGCAGCAGCCGCCAAAAGGAGCAGGCGCGAGCGGCGGGAGGAGGCGCGGGCAGGGGTGCCGCGGAGCCCGGCCATCAAGATCTCCTACAGCACACCGCAGGGCACCGGGGAGGTGGTGGAGATCCCACCCCGCGTGCACGGCTCCCTGGAGCCCTTCTGTCCACCCCCAGCTTCGCCTGGAGGCCCGGACCCCGAGCCTCCCAGGGACCGGCCGGCCGCCGGCGCCCCTGCCTCCATCCCCAAGCTGAAGCTGACGCGGCCCCTGCCCCCTGGGGCCGCCCCACCGCCCCCCAAGATCCGCCTGAAGCCGCGCCGCCTGGGGGCTGGCGAGCAGGAGCCCGTCTACAGGGCTGAGCTGGTGCAGGAGCTCAAGGGCCGAGGGCCCCCGGCCGACGGCGCTGCCCGCCACAGCGGGCCGGTGGACTCGTCCTCCCTGAGCGAGGATGGTGACTGCGAGGGGTGTCCCCAGGGTGCCCACGGGCCCGACAACGCCGGACTGGCCTTCCTCACTACCTGCCCCGGGAGGAGCGACTGTCCCGGCGAGCTAGCGTGGAGCAGCGACAGCCTGGACGAGTCCAAGTCGTCCGGCTCGGACGTGACGTTGCCAGACACCTGCGACCTCTCGTCTGGCGATGTCGTGCCCTCTTCCTCCAAGGGCACGAGGCCCACAGTCCCACCCCTGACGGTCAGGCTGCACACGCAGAGCGTCTCCAAGTGTGTTACTGAGGACGGGAGGACCGTGGCCGTAGGGGACATCGTGTGGGGTAAGGTTCATGGCTTCCCTTGGTGGCCAGCACGTGTCCTGGACATTAGTCTTAGCCAGAAAGAGGACGGGGAGCCCTCCTGGCGAGAAGCAAAAGTCTCGTGGTTTGGTTCTCCAACTACGTCATTTTTGTCTATCTCAAAACTGTCCCCTTTCTCTGAATTTTTCAAACTGAGATTTAACCGTAAGAAGAAGGGGATGTATCGGAAAGCTATCACAGAGGCTGCCCATGCGGCCCAGCACGTGGCCCCAGAAATAAGGGAGCTCTTAACCCAGTTCGAAACGTAACCCAGGTTCCCACCCAGGTGAGTGTGTGCGTGGAGGGCTGCCTGTCTCCAGCTGCCCTGAGCCTGCGTCCGTGGCTGGGCTGTGCCTGCAGCCTGGGCCTCGGTGAGCCAGGGGTGGGGGGTGCCCTTGGCCAGGCTGGCTTGCCGCTCCAAAACGGGTGGTCTGGAAGATTGTGCTGCTCGCCGGCAACGTCCCTCCAACGCTTCGGATCACAGAAGAGATGCTTTCAGAGCGGACGAGTCGTCAGCCACCTAGGCAGAGGACAGGGCTAGTTTGTGTTTTGTGGCCATTTTTCAAAGGCCACGCAAGATCCCCTTGCTCTTCCATTCGCCTTTTGGAGAAACGGGAGAGCCAGTGGCTGGGGTGGGCGCAGGAGGGGCTTCCCCTGTCTCTCATTCCCTCCCAGACGGATGGGGTGATCTCCCTCCTGCCCTTTCCCTACTGCAGGCTGGCGGGTGCGTCCAAGGGTCCGACTTCATGGAAAGGAGGAAGGTGGCTCAGCTGCCTTCCCCCAGAGGTGGTACTGTGGCCCAGCACCCCTCTCCTGGTGCTGGGGGGTTCCCCTTCGTTGGCCGGGGCGTGCTGCCTGGGGCTTGCAGCTCCAGGCTCCTGGAGGGCGTCCAGGATCTGCCCCGTCCAGTGCCATGGCCTCCGTCTCACCCCCTGGGGGACTCTGTGGGAGCCCCAGCCGTGGCCTTACCTGGGGCCTCCATGGGGCCAGGTGTCCCCAGGTGGGGCGGGTCACTGTGTGGCCTGTCTGGTCACCTCACGGATTGTCGGGGGACAACGAGGGGCCAAGCCGTGTGCTGTGGGCACTCCCGGGGCCTGAGACGCACGGAGGCGGGATTGGTAGTGTCTGATGCCCTGGCCCTGGGCGGCAGCAGGTCCAAGGGCCGGCCCCTTCCTCTGCTGGCTCCAGGCAGGCTGTGGCCACCCGATGCCCTAGGCTGCCTCGGTTCACCACAGTGGGCACATCGGGGTCCCCAGTGCGGGGCAGCCCATGGCCCCGTAGCCTCGGGCCAGCGCCCCTGACTCAGGTGGGGTCTGTCCTTCATCTGGGCCTCCGCCCTCATCTCTGGACGTGACCTCGTCTGGCCTGGCTCTCCAGCTGGTCCACCTGTCTGTGCTGACTTTCCAGGCAACGCCAGCCTTCAGGGCTGGGTGGGTCGGCTGGCCGGTGGCCGGGGAGGGGGTTCAGGGTGTGCTTGCTGCCACCTCACTGCTGGGCCGGCTGCAGCGGGTCCTGAGACTGAAGAAGCAGGGACGAGGGGCCTGTCTGGGCTGGGGTCCCTGCTGGGATTCTTGAGGCCTCGTCCCCCTCCCCCCAGTCGCCCGTGCCTCCTGGGTGCTCCCAGGGCTCTGGGCACAGACTCCTCCTAGGAACCTGGCACATTCCCCACCGGTTCTGGCCTTTGTTTGGGGTGTGGGCGTGGCACTGCCCTGGGGTAGGAGGCGTCAAGCCAGCGAGGGTGTCGAGTCAGGGCACCCTGTGGGGTGGGGCCCAGAGAAGGCCCCGATGCCCAGCCTCCCACTTCCCTGGCATCTCTGTTGCGGCCACGTCCCGCCGGCCTGGGCACCACTCGGGTCCTGTCTGTCTCCGTACCCTTCCGCTCCCATCCCGGCCCACCCCGTCTCTGGCCTGGGGCCGTGGGCAGCGCCCACACACCCTATGAGAGAGAAGGCAGCCCGTTGGGCTCAGGGCTCGCTCTGTTTATCCGGAGGCAGAGGAGGAATCTCATCAGACAGGTTTGCCTGCTGCGGGGGCCTGGCTTCTGGGGCTCTGGGAGCTTGGGG
>SJYG01000250.1:1027931-1037959 GCA_006410535.1 Litocranius walleri | reverse complement strand
GAGTCGGGGGGGGGGGGGAGGGGGCTCAGAGTGGTGGAGAGGCAGACAGCAGCGACCAGAGGTGTGAGGCCCCTGAGGCTGGAGGAAGGAGGCCCAGGAAGGAGGCCTATGGAGAGGCGGGTGGGCCCCGGACCCCCGGGGAGGTGGCAGGCAAGCCCAGACGGGGTGGGGGCCTCGCCTGGCACACAGGCCTCACCCAGGGTGAGCGTGACGGAGCCCCTACTGGACGCGGAGTCCCTGGGAATGCACCCTGGGCCCTGGGCAGTCGGGTGTGGGAGCAGCACCCAGGTGTCCCGAGGCCCCGCAGAGGTGTTCACCTCCCTGGGGTGAGTGCCCGACTCTCAGCCCAGTGGGAAATTCACAGGCTCCCCACCAGCCGGGCAGGCCCCAGGCAGCCGCTTCCCGCAGGCCAGAGCTTTCGGGGTCTCTCAGCTGCGCCTCCCTGGGGAGCTCCTGGTTTTACTGAGCGGAGGGCACCGTGAGGCAAGCCTCGGCTCTGTGGCTTCTCGAGGCTGCTGTCCCAGATGACCTCTCCCAGGCCAGCAGGAAATGCAAGAACCTCTGGAGGCTGAATGCAAAACCCAGGTTCTCTTCTTGGGGCTCCTGGGAGGGTCCTCCAGCCTCTCGCAGCTGCTGGGGACTCCGGCACCCCGGGCCCACGGCCACACCGGCAGCCTGGTCGTCGGAGGCCCTGCTGTGTGGAAGCCACATCTGCCTCTCACCAGGAGGCCCTGGGAGGCCCCTCCAGCCTCATCCGCTCTCAGAGTCCTCCCCTCGCCACAGCTGTCATGCCTTCCCCACGGCTCCGGGGAGGACCCCGGTCACCCACCGCATCCTCTGTCCACTCAGCAGCCCCCACGGATGCAGGAGCAGCTTGCGTCCTTGTCCGGCTGGGCTGGGGGTCCGGGGTGAGGGAGGCACCCTGCCCCGCAGGGAGGCTGTGCACACGGCTGGGCCCCAGCAGCACTTTCAGCCTCACGAGGTGGGAACTTCCAGCCTCACTCTCCGGGAAGCCAACCCGGAAACCCTGCAGCCTGGCTCCAGGTGGCCACCCCGCCTCGCCTGCCGGAGGCGTGACTCGCATCGGAGGCGGCCAGATCCTGTCCCCAGGCTCCGGCTTCCTCCTGGGCTTCTCCCTTCCAGAGCTGTATCTGTGGGCCCAGCGTCCCCGACAGGCTTTCAGTTCAGCTCAGTCCAGCCGCTCAGTCGTGTCCAACCCTCTACGACCCCGTGGACTGCAAGGCCTCCCTGTCCATCACCAACTCCCGGAGAGGTGTTGCTTTCTTCCAACTCTGAATAAAAATGTGCCTCCACTTCTCAGCTGACTTCTGCCTTGCTTTCAAGGAGCTCAGGTTGTCTGCGAAGGTGGTAATTATTTTGTTCCAGAGGAAATGCAGGCCTGTGACTCAAGGCCCGGGCCCCACTCCTCCGCGTGGCTTCCCAGGCGGGCAGCAGGCAGCACAGGACACGGGCCTGGGTGTACAGGCACTCCTCTGGGGCACTGGGGTCCCTGCGGGCCATGGGAGAGCCTCCAGGGCCTGTGTCTTTAGGGACAGCAGCGCCCCTCCTGCGGGCGTGTTAGCCTCAGCTGGCCAGGGCCCCCACGGACAGCTCCAAGTGCCCGTCCCTCTTTCTCCCAGGGTCCGAGGTCCCTGGGCGCGTGGGCAGGGGCTGACCCAGGCCCTGAGCCCTGCGGCGCTGTGCCCTGGGACTCGGGTGGGGCCCTCCAGGTGGCAGGGTCTCTGCTGCTTTCTGGGAGGCCCTTCTGTCCAGCCCCCTGACCTGCTCCTTAGCCGTGTGCAGCGACAGTGGCCACCTGCAGATGTGGTCTTCAGACGAGGGCCCAGGCCTTCCAGCTGACCAGCTGCCCATGGTAAACAGGGCTGACCCCTTTCATCCAGGCTGATGACCCCTGATGCGTTGCTGTCTGTGGGCTCCTCAGGCCCTGAGTCCACCTGAGGAGCACAGCCGTCCCTGGCCGCAGGCCTGGCTCTCTGCCAGGACATGGGATTCTGTCTCCGTGGTGTTTCCAGCCTAGGCCCGGGGACCCCCACTTCCCGAGGGGCCCTGGGTCCTCTCTGGGGCGTGGTGTCCGGCCGTCCTGCCTGGGTGAGGGCTGCTGGCTAAGGATGGTGTTGTTCCCAGGTCGTTAATTGCCCTTCGCAGTTCAGAGACCGGAGCTACTTTCTTTCAGGAGAAAAGAGGCCGTGATCTCACACGGGCTCCTCTGATTCGGGTTTTTTCACTTGCTCACCACTTTATCTGTGTCTCTGCCCCTTGTGCTGAAATTTTTGGTTCTTAGTGATAATAGCACAGTCATCTTACATGTAAAAGTCGACATTTGTCAAATGCTAACGTGCGGACTACATCATATATGGAATCATTTGGGACAGGGAGGCCACCAGCTCAGCTGCGGCGATCTGGGGGAACCCCAGGCCTTTGGTGCCTGGGGTCTGCCCTTCAGGGGACACGTTAGAGTCCTGTTTCTGAGTCATGGGGACAGGGCCTCCCCCCGGGTCTGTCATGACCTCAGACACCGTTAGAGTCGCTGATTCCACCTTTCTTTCCACCTCTGGAGATTCCTGTACATTCTGTAATTCGGTGCGTGTTACGGAGGGTCCCCAGTCAGTCTGAGCGTCATCTGGGCTCCTCGGGGCCAACCCCGTCCTGCAGGCCGCCTTCCCGCTGTGCTTGCTTGTCCTCCTGTGTTCATGACGGAAACGGACACACAGGGGCACCACCCACTGTCTCTTGGCTCTGAGTGGTAAGGCAGCTGTGCCCAGCCTTTCCTGTGCCCGCTGGCTGCCACTGCCTTGTCGAGGAAGGAATCCTGAGTGCTCTGGGCACGGCCGTGACCCCGACAGGCCCCAGACCTCAGGGTTCCCCGTCCCAGCATCCTTGAGTGTCACGGCTTCTTCACACCCCGTCCTGTTCTTTGTGGTCCTGTTGGGGTCTCCCCTTCGAGGAAATCAGCTCCTGCACACTCAGACCCACACGCTGCCTGGCACGCAGGAACGCCCGCAGAGGCCTGGGCACTCTGCACGGCCCGCCCCTGCCCAGCCCGGTGCTGGGTTCCTGGCGCCCTGTGCGCTGGGCTGCAGCACCCTGTCCTGCTGGTGGGGGGACAGGTCCCCAGGGAGGCTCTTCCCGGTGCAGCAGGCAGCCCTGGCCTTCGGGAGGCAGAGCCATGCCGGGGCATATCCACCCGCTCTGCACCCTGGGCAGCGGGAGGCACTTCTCGTGGGGAGGGCGAGGCCTGGGGACAGGCTCTGGGCCGGTTGGCTTTGGCCCCGCTGTGCCTCTGGGTTGAGAACCCTGAGCTGGGGGCACCCACAGCTCGTCCCCATGGCAGATCTGGACAGGCAGGGGGGCACTGGCTGGAGGAAAGGGCTGCCTGGGTCTCTGGATGGGGAAGTGGGCCACATGTCAACCCTCTGCGTGTTCCCACAGGGAAACAAACACAGCCTTCCAGGCTGCGCCCCGGGGAGCTGGCGTCCTGGGACCCGCCCCTTTCCCAGTTACCTGGCTGGGGTCTCACCGGATCTGGTGCAGCCTGCGTGTGGCTGAAGGGACCACGGGACCAAGCAAGCGTCTGGCCAGGCAGGTGCTCAGGGTCCACAGCCGAGGCAGTGCTGGTCTCCGCAGGGCAGGGCTGTGGCCGTGCCTTAGGCCTTCCTGAGCCACAAGGACGGGCGGGGCTGTGGCAGAGGCCCTGTGCGTGGACGTGGAAGGCCGTGCGCCCGCCCAGCTGCCCTGGGCCACTCTCCTAGGCGTCATCCGTGAGTCCACAGTCACCCCCCGGGGCCTCCTCCTAGGGAGCCTGAAAGGTAGGCTTTTCCCTGGATGCCTGTGGAGAACACGCGCCCCTCCTTCAGTGTCGGGGTGGGGTGCAGGACAGCAGGGCTGGGGACTGGGGGCTGCCCGGGTTGTCGTGGTGAAGGGATAGGGACCACCCTGCCCAGAGGGAACACCCCATTATTAAAGAGGGGTGCTGTCGGCCGGCGGGGATGCGGGAGTGAGAGAAGCGACCCGAGGCCTTCCGAGAGCCGCCGACTGGCCGCCCCAGGCAGGACCCAACCCCAGGCGGGGAGAGTCAGACAAGGAGGCAGGACCCGACCCCCCGGGACCTCCGCATCCGTGTTTGTCCTGCTGGGAGAGGCCTCTGGTCACAGAGGGCGCAGGCTTGTTGGGGCATCTCCCTAACGAGGGCCATGGCTTCAAGGGGCTGTGACCATTCAAATCACTCCCAGGTCCAATGTCTCTGCAGCGACGTGGGGTTGCCTTTGATTTGAGCCCCTTTGAATGCTGAAATGTTGCATTAACAGGGCACTTGGAGTTTCCGAGTGTGGCTGTTCCCATAGAGGCTGTGACCCAGCTCTGAGGTGGTGGGGAGGCATGGGGGTGGGGCAGAGAGGGGTCCCTCCCGCAGACCCCGAGTCGGGCTGCCGCTTGAGGCCAGGAGCTTCCCTGGGGCCTTGTGAGGAGGAGAGAAGTCAGCCTGATGACCGGCTGCGGGCGGGCGAGTGGCCGCGCTTTCTGCTGCAGCGTGGCCAGCGGGCTCACTGCTCGCAGGCCTGAGCTGAGAGCAGCGATGGCGCAGGAGGCCTCCTCCCGGTCGTCGCTGCCCCTCGGGGATGCAGGCCTCCGCGGGGTCATCTGCGTTTCTCTGTGCAGACCATCTCCGGGGTTTTACGTTTCAAACAGGGATGGAGGGCGGCTTTGGTTCCTGACACAGTAGAGTGAGATGTCCTGAGCACATCTCTCTCTGCTGAATTTTTTTAATTTTTGTGTTCACTGTTGGCCGTGTTGGGTCTCTGGTGCTGCACAGACATTTTTCCGGCTGTGCTGGGCAGGCTTCTCATTGCTGGGGCTTCTCTTGTTGCGGAGCACAGGCTCCCAGGCGCGAGGGCCCAGTGTCTGCAGCCCCAGCTCCAGAGCACAGGCTCAGCAGTCGTGGTGCTCGGGCCTGGCTGCCCTACTGCCTCTGGGGTCATCCTGGACTCGGGCTCAAACTCATGTCTCCTGCGCTGCAGGCAGGTTCCTCACCCCGAGCCGCCAGGGAAGCCTCACTGAATTTTCATCCGAGGCAATGCTGCGTGGGCTTCCCTGATAGCTCAGTTGGTAGAGAATCTGCCTGCAGTGCAGGAGACCCAGGTTTGATCCCTGGATCGGGAAGGTCCACTGGAGAAGGGAATGGCAAACCCACTCCAGGACTCTTGCCTGGAAAATCCCATGGACAGAGTAGCCTGGCAGGCTGTCATAGTCCATGGGATCATGAGAGTTGGACACAATTTAGAGGCTAAACCACCTACCAAAATTACCTACATTCAGGCTTTGAAAGCCCACTAGTGACATGAAGTGTATAATGAAAGGGTTTCTCTCCACGTTTCTACACTTATCCTGCTTCTTGTTTCATGATTTCCCAACTTAAGCATTCTTTATGGGCAGTTTTCCTGTGGAAAAGGAAGATTTTGCAACCTTATAACGCCCGTTCCCCTGCCACACATACACACAAGCATACTGCTGGTGCTCAGACGCTTCAGTCTTGTCTGACTCTGTGTGACCCCATGGACGGCAGCCCACCAGGCTCCCCCGTCCCTGGGATTCTCCAGGCAAGAACACTGCAGTGGGCTGCCATTTCATTCTCCAGTGCGTGAAAGTGAAGTCACTCAGTTATGTCTGACTCTTAGCAACCCCATGGACTGCAGCCTACCAGGCTCCTCCATCCATGGGATTCTCCAGGCAAGAGCACTAGAGTGGGGTACCATTGCCTTCTCCACACACAAGCATAGTTTCTGACTAAATCAAGGTTCGGTGCTAATGTTAAAAGTCACAGCCCATCCACACAGGCAGTTAGGGCACATTCCGTTTCTCTCCAGCTCCGCTCTCTGCAGGGATCCACTTCCCTCACGGTGGGCCGTCTGTGTGTCGTCACTGGGCCCCAGGCGCTCTGAGAGAAGTGGAGACCTCAGCGCCCCGGAGACGCCGAGCGCGTGGTTCCATTTACAACCACCCTGTGAACAAACCTCTCTGAAACGTGGTGGCGTCAGACACCACCACTCGGTCCCGTCTGGCGATTCTGTGCGCCCCGGGACGGGCGTGTCAGCTGCGAGGGCATGTCTGAGGGGCTCCTGGCCCTGAGGCCTGGGCTGAGGTGGCTGGCCCCAGGCCCCCCACATCGCACCCCCCCCCAGCCCCTTCCCGGGGCAGGCTGGGCTTTCCTGCAGCCGGCAGTCTCAGGGCTCTTGGAGGCAGCCCGCCCTCAGGGTCTGCGCACGGCCCTGGCCCAGCCTGCCTGTCATCCCCATGCGGGAACGAGGTGTGGGCCTCCTGGGAGGACTGGAGGGCTGGAGGGCAGGGGCGGTGGTGGACACACACTCCGTCAGCTGCGCTCGGGAGGCCTCTGCACTGCAAGCCCCCAACTTTCCTTGATTGGGGGGTTGACCCTGAGACGCTGGGCCGAGATGTCCGCTGCCCCTCTGGCCTGGTTCACCTGCGCCTGGTGGTCAGGCGGGAGACGGGGGCACGTCAGGAGGCAGGGGGGACGCCTGGGCTCCCCACCCGCTTGAGAAAGGATTTCCCTGTCCAAGGTCTGTTCCCCTCAGCCCCTGGGCGTCTCCTGAGCCAGGAGGGCGCCTCTGGTGGGTGGGGCTCCCGTCACACCCACAATGGGGCCTTCTGGGCTGTGTGCCCAGCCATCAGCTCCCCAAAAGCCCCAACCCCAAGTGGCTGGAAGGTTCTAGAGCGGCTGGCCTCACTTCAGCCTCCGTGAGCCTGGCCCAGGGCCGGGGCTGCCAGACCACCCTGTGGTCTGGGCCCCTGAGCCACAGAGGATCCCAGCCCCTCCCCAGGCAGGCAGGGTGGGCTCCCGGGGTGCAGGAGTGGAGGGCCCTGCCCCAGGAGAGGGGGCGGGGCACCATGGGAGGCAGGACCCCTGGGCTGGTGGGAGCTTGGGGTGGGGGTCCCTGAGGCCCACGGAGGCCGAGGGTGAGGCCCAGCAGCACTCAGGGAGGGCACTCTGGCCTGGCACTGGCCTGCTCCTTGCCCTGGATGCTGACATGAGTTACTACTCTGTCCCTCTCTTCTTCTCCCCAGGTCACCAATGCTGAGGGAAGGGCTGTCTTCCCGCAGCTCCTGACATCATGGGCGTCCTTCACACTCCCGCCCCACCCGAGGACGCTGCGAGCCTCCTGGTTGGCTGTATTCGGAGACCTGGCCCTGGGGTGAACCGGTTCCGGACCTCTGCAGGGAGCCGGCGGGCCTGCCCGTGAGGACTGACCCCCACCCGGCACACAGCGGCTCTTCTCGGCCAAATGTATTTATTCCCACCACACAGACTCGAGCTTTTCTGGTTCCTCAAAGGCCAGAGTCCAGCAGGGAGGGCAGCCCCCGCAGGGCAGAGCGCCCAGCAGTTCCCTGCCGGCCTGGGCATGAGCAGTTGCGCGTGGTGGGCTGCCGCCCACCCCCCCTCACCGCAAACCCTGACCTGCCCAGGGCTCCCATCACGCCGGGCGCGCGGTCCCCGCCCGTCCCAGGCTGCCGCTCTGCAGTCAGACTGCACCGTGAAAAGAATAAACACCTCACCTGTCATTTGTAAGCGTCGGTTCCGTACTCCTTCTTGTCGCTTTAAAGACGGAAAAGAGAAAAGATAAAGTCAGCTCTGCGCTTGGTTTAAATGCGGGAGAATAAAGAGACGTCAGCAGAAGTGCCCTGGCTCTGGCAGGCCTGCGCTGCGTGCCCCCACAGCGGGCACTGACCCCTCGGATGCTGGCGGCTCTGAGGTCACTTCCCTTCTTCCCTGGGGGCCGGGCCCCTGCTCTGGGGGGAGCATCCGTCCTCTCGGGGGGCTTGGCCCAGCCTCTCCTGGCCTGCCCAGGGCTTTCTGACCGCACGACATTTTGGGGGGGAAAGCGACGACTCAGGAGGTGGAGGACTTTGCTCTGGTTTTTCCCTGTGAAATCTCCCCCGGTTTCCTGGTTTCCTCCCGTGGAGCTGAGTGACATCCCAGAGTGGACGGTGGGCCTCTGTCTGCTCCTGGCTTTACTAGAACGTTTGTGGTATGACTCCCGCCCCCCACACACAGCATTCTACTCTGGGCCAGGCTGGGGGTCCTCTCCAGGACAGAAGAGAGGTGGGCCTCCATTCTCTGGGGGCCTGGGGGTCTGCGCTTGACCTTTGCATGCGGAGCAGCAGAGCCCTTCTCTCAAAGTCTCAACAGTCAACCCCCCAAGGGAGCTGTTCCAGTCAAGGCCTTTCTACACTGAGAGCCTGCCTCCCAGGGTCCATGGCGGGAGGGGAGCCTCGCGTGGATCCCGGGAGGCAGAGGGGCTGCTTTGGAGGAAGGGGAGCTGGTCCTCTCCTCGCCTGCCCCCACCTCCCCAGGGAGCCCCTTCCGGCCCCTGCTCTGGGGTCCAGCAGAGGCAGGACTCGGGGCAGCGCCGCCGGAGGGCGGCCCAGACCCTCTGCAGTCATGGCTGCCTGGAGTGGTCACCCACATCAAGCCCAGCTCGGAGGCCTCGGTCCTGGAGGGATCACTTGGGTGCCCACCTCGGGGGAGAGACCTAGACTGGAGGAGGAGGAGCCGACCGACACAGAGGCAGAACCAGATGCTCTCTGTAAGCCAGGCTCCTTGGGGAGACACACGTCTCAAACCAGAGTGCCCGAGACCCCGGTCCCCGAGATGGACAGCCCCATGCAGTCTGGCCTGGGCACAGGACCACCGAGCTGGGTCTCCCCCCGAACCCCTGCAGGCCAGAGCAGCAGGACCAGCCCCCAAGGCCAAGAGAGGGGGTGGCCGCCAGCAGTGGGGGTCTGGAGCCCCTTGGTCAGGGAAGAGGACACAAGCAGCCCCCGGTCCTGGACTCATCCCTGGACCGGCCCAGGCAGCGCCGTCTAGAGTCCGCCTGGGCTACAGCGGGCTGCAGCCCGGCCCTGAGACGACCCTCAGGCCGGTGGGGAGGGATCCGGGCCCCTGGGCCATCCTGCATCTGATGACCTGATGTCCCTGGTCCTGCTCAGGGCTCGCCTGCCTTAGGCTGGGGTCTCTCCATGCCCGTGGCCATGAGGGCCCCTCTCACCACCTGCTGCCCAGAAGCCCAGGGCACCCGGGACAGGGCCGCTACCCTGACGCCCCAGGAGGGCCGCTGGGCCTGGGGGCTGAAGGGGAGCCGGTCCTGGCTGTTCCTGCCCACACCTTTATCCCCCCACCGCCGCTGGGTTGCACCATCCCTGGGCATGCAGGGACCGACCCCAGTTCTAGTTGAAAGGGAAGGCAGCTTGTTGTTTTTTGTTTTTTTGTTTTTTTTTAAAAAACTTTGCAATTGTTTTTTTAAGCAGCAAATTAATCCTGTTTTCTCATGGGTTTGATTTCATGGCGCCGCAGCACGCCCACCTGCCCGTGTGCCAGTCCTTCCAGGAGCCGAGTCAGGACCCACACCAAGAGCCACCCCTCACAGTATCTGGGGTGCCCCCAGTGATGTTGGACCCTGAGCTCCGTCCCTCATCGGCCACACCCCCGGAAGGCTGGGCACAGTGGCTGCAAGAAGTGAGTGGGCCTCCTGGGGTTGGGACCCCCTGGGGGAGACGTCCCCGGGGAGGGCTCTCTCACTGGGGTGGCTGAAGAAGGCTCCCTGGAGCAGGAAAAGCTGAGCAGGGGCCTGAGGGAGCCCCTGGGGGCCCTTCTGACTCCGGGCCTAGCTTCCCATGGACCCCTCGCAGGGGCTGGTTTACTGTGAGGACCAGCCGGCTGGGCCTCCCCTGTGGACAAAGCGCTGACGTCTGGCCTTTAAGGGAATTGGTGGGCGGTGAGTGTGACCCCAGGAGCCAGCTAGGCCCGCTGTGTGACTTCTTGGGGCTGGGCCACCCCCCAAGGGAGGGAGCCTCCAGCCTTTTCAGCCTCCAGCCCCACGGTCCCTCAGGGCCCCCAACAGCCAGCTCGCACTCCAGTCACGGCCACAGCCACCCTGCTCCGCTGGGAGGAAGGTGAAGGTCAGCACTTTGCTGTGGAGGTGGTGGCCGGGGAGGGTGGG
>SJYG01000250.1:1004016-1021733 GCA_006410535.1 Litocranius walleri | reverse complement strand
CGGGAGCACAGTGTGTGGGGAGGGAAGGCTGGAGGGCACAACCCTGGAGGGCTGGGGGCAGGAAGTCCTCTGGAGGGAGGTGTGGGGTCTCACATGAGCATGGTGACCCGGGGTAGGGGATGGGCTGGGGTCTGAGAGAGCCTGCCTCGGTGGGCAGCACGGCAGCTGGCCTGCCTGGGAAGGGGCCTGCACTCCCACAAGGGAAGGCGGGGTGGGGGTGGGGGTGCTGCCTGCCTTGGGGAGAAAGGCTTGCGAGTCTCCACTGACTGTTGGCCTCCTCCCCTTGCTGCCCCCAGGGGTTTCTGGTGGGAGCAGGAGGCGGCAGGGCCCTGCACAGCTGCCTCCCGGCCAGATGGAGCCCCCAGGTCCCTGGCCCGCATGTGGCTTAAGCACAGAGCTTCTCGTGGGCGTTAGCAATGAAGAGAATGGAGGAGCTGTCTAGGGGTCCCCTCGTGTCTTTAGGGTGAGGACTCATGGCAGCGCCGGGCAGGGCTCAGGAAGCCCTCGGGTCCATCTGGACCCCCAGGGAGGGGCGTCTCCAGAAACCAGATTTGTGGACACAGCTCTCGTCCCATCAGAGCTCCCATCACAGAGTGAGTTCACTGGTTGTAGAACCTCCACAGAGCTGTGTCACAGCCGGTTCTAGAGGCCTCCGTCACCCCGCCTCAGCCGTCACCCCAAGCGCAGCCAGAACTGTAATCTGAGCGCCGTCGGCGGGGAGTCTTCTGACATGGATGCTCACACGGGCGGGTCGCACGGTGACCTGGTTCCGGCTCCCCCCACGGAGAGCGGAGCTCCCAGCGCCGAGTGACACCTGCCTGGGGCTCCGCCCCTCATGCAGCTCCATGCTCGGACAAGCCACGCTGCCCCGTCCCCTCCCCTGTTGCCTTGTTGCTGTCGTGGACACTCCGTGCAATCTCAGAGCAGCGTGTGTCTCCGTCTCTTCTGAGCATGTGGCGTCCCTCCATTCTGGGATTCTCAGGCTCAGGTGACTTGCTGGGACCCTGCTCCCAGCCATAGTGTGAGACGCGGGGCTTCTGGCCTATGGTTCCGTGGTGGCCCCCCTGCCCTGCCCCCAGGGGTCTGTGCCCTGCCCATGCTGAGTGGCTGCAGAGAGGGTAGTCGGTAGGGGGCTCCAGGAGGGAGGCTCATTGCCCTGACTGGTCACCTGACTGAGGGCACGCTCCTCGGACACGCTTTCCCTGTCGTCTGTCCCGGGTGGATGCACCAGCCTTCAGGATGGTCCAGCCAGAAAGTGGGGCCTTCTGGCCATCACGGATCATCCCACCAATGCCTGGGAGGACAGAGGCCAGGCAGTGAGGTCCCCTCCATAGCCAGCCCCATCCCGCTGGCCTGGTGCCGAGGGGCAGGCCCCAGCAGGGATGACCCTGCAGGTGCGAGGGGTCCACCCCACCAGCATCAATTTTCTCTGCCCGGGTTTCTATTGCAGTTGCCTTCCTGGTGAGCCCCCTGCCTGGACGGCCCGTCCACGCCTCACTGGCACTTCGAGGGGCTGCATAAAGCTCGCAGGGGCCTGGTGTGTGTGTTTGCCGGGACTCGGGTGCACCCGGGGCCCAGGGCCTCCTATGGTGGCTTAGTTTCTGCGCGGGACCGCTTCCTCGCGGTAGAAAAGGGCGGTGAATGTGCCATGAGGTCGTTCGGCACAGCGATGCTCCCCGCACTGGAGACCTTGCCTGCAAACAGCCGACGCTCTGCACTCAGCCCTGGCGGGACCCTTGGTCTCTGGGTCACAGACCGCGTGTTTTCCCCTGAGGCATTCCATGTGCTGAGTTCCAGGTTCAAACACATTAGCTCTCGAGCAGACTGTCATTTAGCTCCAGTGTAACAAAAACCAAACTTGGCTCTGAAATTTTAAAACAGAAAAAATTCCTGCCGAATCTCTGCATCTAAAGAGGCTACAGGTGACATCTTCTTTCACAAGAAGGTGTCTCTCTTCCTCCAGGTGTCCGTGGTTGGGTTAGTATTTCCTGGGAGTGGACCCTGTTCCACCCTCCAGAGGAGCTTCTAGAACATTAGGCAGACATGGTACACTGATGCAGACATTCAAATACACTCTCTTCAGAAATGAGCTTTTTGGTTTAATTCCTTTGAATATGCTGGCTAAGATTAAGCCACAAGTGCCTTCAGAACAGAAAGCGCTGCAGAAGAATTCAGATCTGTCTGCAAAGCTGGGAACAGAAACACTGGGGTGGGGGGCGTGAACGCAGGCGTGTGTGCACATGCATCAGCCGTGTCAACAGAGAATCGCACTCTCAGCGTCATCATTCCTCCTTGCAGGCCGCCGCCAAGGTGCCCGCTGTCTGAGGCCGTCCCTGCCCACGGGGCTCCGGTTGGCAGTGGCCCCAGAGGCCAGCTGTGAGGGGAAGCCTGAGCCTAAGCCTGAGCCAGGAATGCTTTCCCCAGGTTCCAAGGCTCTTAGGGGGGCCCCTGTGTAACCTGGGGATAATTTTTCATATTTAATAAGCGTTTAAAGTTTTATAGACTTTAGGGAATTCCCTGGAGGTCTAGTGGTTAGGATTCGAGGCTTTCACTGCTGAGGGTGAGGGTTCAATCCCTGGTGGGGAAATTAAGGCTCCACAAGCCACACAGTGCAGTCAAAAAAAGATAATATACTGTCTGCTTTAGAGCGGCTGTGAGTGTCCAGAAAAACTGGGCAGATGGTAGGAGCAGCCCCGTCCCCTCACTGCCCACCGCTTGTTGCTCATACCTGGCTGGAGTGGGGTAACATCTGTTAGAACTGATGAGCCAACTTGGATACATTATTATTTATCAACTGCATAATTCAGGCGAAGGCTCGATCTTTGAGTCCACAGGTTCTGTCAAACACACATGATGTGCTCATGTTACACACAGAATCATTCATTCCACTGCCCTAAAAATCCTGTGTGCTCCACTGTTCACTAATGTTTCAGTGAGTAAAGACAGATGCTGTCTAGGTTGGTCATAGCTTTTCTTCCAAGGAGCAAGTGTCTTAATTTCATGGCTGAAGTCCCCATTTCCAGTGATTTTGGAACCCAAGAAAATAAAGTCTCTCACTGTTTCCATTGTTTCCCCATCTATTTGCCATGAAGTGATGGAACCGGATGCCATGACCAACCTAGACCGCATATTGAAAAGCAGAGACATGACTTTGCCAACAAAAGTCTGTCTAGTCAAGGCTATGGCTTTTCCTGTGGTCATGTAGGGATGTGAGAGTTGGACTATAAAGAAAGCTGAGCCTCGAAGAATTGATGCTTTTGAACTGTGGTCTTAGAGAAGACTTGTGAGACTCCCTTGGACAGCAAGGAGATCCAACCAATCTATCCTAAAGGAAATCAGTCCTGAATATTCATTGGAAGGACTGATGCTGAAGCTGAAACTCCAATACTTTAGCCACCTGATGTGAAAAACTGAGTCCTTGGAAAAGACCTTGATGCTGGGAAAGATTGAAGGCGGGAGGAGAAGGGGACGATAGAGGATGAGATGATTGAATGGCATCACCGACTTGATGGACATGAGTTTGAGCCAGCTCCAGGAGATGGTGACGGACAGGGAAGCATGCACTCCATGGGGTCGCAAAGAGTCGGACACAACTGAGTGACTGAACTGACCTGACCTGAAAGACACATAGGATTACAAAGGAAACCAGTTATTTTGAAATAATTATCAAAATAGTAAAGTGATGACTGGGCCCCTTGCTGACCTGGGTGAGGAAGTGGGAGCCAACAATGCGCAGGGTCAGGAGGGGGTGAGGGTGGAGCCTCGGGTTTCCTGGTGGAGACAGAGCCTCGGGCATCGAGGACAGACCCTCTTGGAGAAGGGCCACTGAGCTCCGGTCAGAGTCGGCGAGACTGAAGACGCCATTTGCTCCCGTCTGAGTTCACAGGCCCCTGAACTGAGGATCCCTGCCCCTGGGTGACAACAGAGGCTGGTGAGCCCGGAGAACATGGGCCAATGGGAAGAGAGAATGTGCTTTCAAAACCAAATCTATGTTGCTTTTGGAATCACCATCTCGACAAGTAGCCAAGTGGGTCTCGCGTTTCTCTGTTAGCATAGCCGGCTCCTGACAAATTCAATTATCTTGCTTTGACAGAAAATGGATTAATTAGGAGTTGATCAGGCTTGGCGGGAGAGAGGTGATTAGCGCCTGACCACACCTCAGGCACACAGCCCCGGGACCGGAGAGCTGCCGGCGGGGGGTTCCACACGGCGACCCCCGGCGCCCGGGGGCCCTGCCCATCACAGGCGGCAGGGCCCCGACCCCCAGCGCTGACACCGCGACTGCCGGGTGCGGGGGCGATAACGCGGCCTTGACGGCTCAGGGCAGGTGTGGCTGGGTCTGGGCACGCAGGCTGCGAGGATGGACGTGCAAGTGTGGGGGTCAGAGGGCGGCGCCTTCAGGGCTTCTGGGAGGAACCCACCGGGCTGGACGGATGAGCCTCCAGATGGCAGCCTTTCGAGCACGCTGGCCCTGTGGGCGGCATTCCCGGGTGCTCAGGGCCCCGCCTGCTGCTCCGGGACTGGCTGGGGTCAAGGCAGGAGGCTCCCCAAGTCTCTCCACTGCTGTGGGAGCGGGGGGCTGGGCCAGCCTGCTTGTATGTGGTGGGTGACCTCTGCCCTGGGGGCCAGCCACCCAGCATCTCACCCTCCCTTCTGGGTGGTGGCCACTACCTCGCGAGGCATCTGGCTCTGGGCGGGTGGGCAGGCTGTGATGGGGGCGCCCCTGGGGCAGGCAGGGGTCCACCAGCCTTCCTTGGGGAGCCCTTCCGCGCACCTGCCTGCCCCCACTCCCGCCCTCAAGGCAGGCCTGGCATACATGGTCCCACTTGCCACTCGACAGGTGTCCTAGCCAGCCAGGCCCCCAGGGAATGGGTCCTCTGAGTCATGTCCCACGGGGCCTCCGTGTGTCTGCCCGGCGGCACAGGGTGGCCTCGGCCGCATTGGGTACCCTCCTCCCGGAGGGTGGGCTCCAGGGTGGTGTGTTCTGGGCTCCACACTCAGTGTCTTCACCCGCAGCCTGATGTCCTCAGAGATGTGTGGACGGTGCCCCTCTGCACATCGGGGCCTGGCTGGGGCCTCTCCTGCCCCCTGGCCCTGCCCTGCCTCTGTCTGCACGTGGACCCCAGGGTGCACGGGGGGGCCAAGGTGGGCCAGCTGCCAAAGCGGGGTCTTGGGGGTGGTCCCTCATCAGGCCCCAACCCTGCCCAGTCCCCACCCTCCATGCCTAGAGAGGGCCCCGCTCGTGGAAGTCAGACCCACGACGAGCCGGGCCTCCCCGGCTCCGGGGTCCCCGTCGCGGCCCTTCAGCTGGGGCACGGGACTGCCGGCCGCTTGCTCCGAGCAGTGCTGCCTCCAGGAGAGCAGGCTCCTCGGGAAGGCCTTCCGCTGTGGGGATGGCGTGGGCCACGCTGCCTGGGCGGGGCGGGGCGGGGCGGGCGGGGAGTGGGCCTCTAGCGGGCTGGGCTGCCTCCCCACGCCACCTTAGGGCCTGCCCCAGCCTGCCAGGCCCCTTCTGCACATGGGCTTCTCCCCTGCCTATAGCCTGTGCCCACCTGCAGCCCAAGTTCCGGGCAGCTCCGGGGGCTTGTCGGGCACACGCTGGAGACCGTGCATGCAGCGGCAGCGACAGCGTTTCCTAGGAAACTGCAGCCAGCCAGCCGCGGGCGCTGGCCTGTGGGGCAGGGCAGGGCCGTGCCTGGTGCGGGCAGGGGACCCCAGGCTGGGGGGGCGTGGGCTCCCGGGCCTCCCCACAGCGAACCCGGGCCTGCCAGGGCAGGCGTGTCCCCGCGCATGTGAGCCTGGGCGTTGTGATATGTGTGTGTGTGCGGGTCTGTGTAGGGGTGTCTGTGTGAGCCTGGGCATTGTGTGTGTGTTGTGTGTGTGCGGGTCTGTGTGATGGTGGGTTCCCGTGGGACATCCGGGAGTCCTGGCTCTGTGGGGTTATCTCGGGGGTGTCTGTGAGCCTGGACGTTGTGTGCGTGTGCGTGTGTGTGTGTGTGCGTGTGTGCAGGTCTGTGTAGGGGTGTCTGTGTGAGCCTGGGTGATGGTGGGTTCCCGTGGGACATCCGGGAGTCCTGGCTCTGTGGGGTTATCTCGGGGGTGTCTGTGAGCCTGGACGTTGTGTGCGTGTGCGTGTGTGTGTGTGTGCGTGTGTGCAGGTCTGTGTAGGGGTGTCTGTGTGAGCCTGGGTGATGGTGGGTTCCCGTGGGACATCCGGGAGTCCTGGCTCTGTGGGGTTATCTCGGGGGTGTCTGTGAGCCTGGACGTTGTGTGCGTGTGCGTGTGTGTGTGTGTGCGTGTGTGCAGGTCTGTGTAGGGGTGTCTGTGTGAGCCTGGGTGATGGTGGGTTCCCGTGGGACATCCGGGAGTCCTGGCTCTGTGGGGTTATCTCGGGGGTGTCTGTGAGCCTGGACGTTGTGTGCGTGTGCGTGTGTGTGTGTGTGCGTGTGTGCAGGTCTGTGTAGGGGTGTCTGTGTGAGCCTGGGTGATGGTGGGTTCCCGTGGGACATCCGGGAGTCCTGGCTCTGTGGGGTTATCTCGGGGGTGTCTGTGAGCCTGGACGTTGTGTGCGTGTGCGTGTGTGTGTGTGTGCGTGTGTGCAGGTCTGTGTAGGGGTGTCTGTGTGAGCCTGGGTGATGGTGGGTTCCCGTGGGACATCCGGGAGTCCTGGCTCTGTGGGGTTATCTCGGGGGTGTCTGTGAGCCTGGACGTTGTGTGCGTGTGCGTGTGTGCAGGTCTGTGTAGGGGTGTCTGTGTGAGCCTGGGTGATGGTGGGTTCCCGTGGGACATCCGGGAGTCCTGGCTCTGTGGGGGAGTCTGCGTGAGTGTGGGTCGTGGTGCATCTCTTCGGGCCTGGGGTTCGGGCAGCAGCTTCAGGAAACAGAACCAGGCCCAGCCCCCTCCTCACCCGCCGGCAGAGGCCTTGGGCCTCCCAGCCTCGCCCACTGGTAACAGCAGCGGGGCCGTCCCGGCTGTCCCAGGAGAGTAGCCCTCCTCTGTGGGGCAGGAGGGAGAGAAGCTCGGGGGACGGGTGAGGCCCAGGCTCCTCGTCAGAAGGAGGTGGACGCGCCTGCGGACTTGGGTGGTCCTGGAAGCCCCCTGCCTGCGGCTTCCCACTAGCCCCGCCCTGCCCCTTCCCTGCCCAGCCTCCCCTGGCCCCTGTGCCTGGTGAGGCTGCACCCTCAGGGCCTGGGGGGCCCAGCTCCTGGGGGGCATCATGGACAGAGCTGGGCACAGCTCTCCCTGGTGGTTCTCTCGCCCCTGGCACAGGGGCCTGAGACTGCACAGAGGTCAGTGACTCCCAGTCTGCCTACGCTCTCCCCACGAGGAATCCACCACCCTTCCCTGGGGCTCCAGGCAGGGCACAGCGAACGTAGCCAGGAAACCCGGAGGCGCCAAGGCCTCAGAGCGTGCACCTCATTCATCTACTCATTCGTTCACCCAGTCACCCCTCCAGCCCTGGGGGCCCAGGCCCCAGGAGAGCACACGGCACCTGGAGTGGTCACGTGCCCGTTGGCTGTCAAACCCAGACGTGCTTCTGTGAGGGCGTGTCAGGGGAGGGGGGCGCCTTGAGATGCAGGAACCATCGGAAATCATGGGAATCGCAGGGACTTCCTGGAGGAGGCAGGCTTCAGGCTGCGGCTAAAGCAGTGGTGGGAGGGAGCTTGGTGGGGCTGGCTCTAAGGCGGGGCAGATTGGCTCAGCCGGAGTGTGTGTGTGGGGTCCTCTCAATCTTGCCCAGATACGGGTCCTGCAGGAGGATTTGTGTGTGGAGGGTGTGGGGGGAGGTGAGTCAGGCCGAGGCGTGGGATCCAGGCCCTGGAGGAGCGTGGCCTGGCCTGGGGCTGGGGGGCCGGGGGGTCTGGAGGGCCAGGGCTACCCCAGCAGCTGTGAGTGTGGGCCGGGGCAGAACTGAGGGCCTCCCTGGAGGTGAACAGTGTGGGGTGGCTGATGGGCCACCCAGCCCAGGAGTGAATGCAGGTGGCCCCAGGTGCCCCGTCACCCCAACCCTGAGATCTGCCCAAGCGGGCGATGGTGACGGGGGCTGAGCAGGGAGGCCCTGCCAGGCCCAGCCCCAGCCAGCAGAGACTCCCAGAGGACCTCGACCCCCAAGGACAGCAGCGGCCCCGCGCCCAGGGCTGGGGTGTTCTGAGGGTCCCCTGTGCTGGGTGCACAGAGACAGTGGCCCCAGGGAGCCCCTTTGGACAGCAAAGGTGTGGCCATGGCCGAGCCCACCCCCAGAGAGAAGGGCTGTGGGGTGGGGAGGGCCGAGCAGGGCACAGGGGTCCCGGCCGGTAGCGGGGGCAGGCAGCCTCTCTCCCCTAGGACGCCGACTCTATCCAGAGGGCTCTCCCATCCCACCCCTCCCCCACTGCTCGGCTGTCACGGTGAGGCCCAGTTCCCGGGGGACCGATATATGGATTTTCCTCTTTGCTAATTGGAATCTGTCTGCCTGCGAGAATTAAACACGCCGGCTTTCCAGTCGGCATTTTAAACCAGCACGTTTCCCCTCTGAGCCGGGATTGGGCAAGGACAAACAGGACACTGGCCTGCCGCAGACAGAGTGGGGGACCCTGCAGCCACCGGCCCTGCAGCCCCTCGCCGCTGCCCTGGGCCCCAGGCTGAGTCGCCCTCCCGTCCCGGCAGGCTTGCCTCCTGCTCACCGCCTGCTCCGTCTGGGGGAGAGGGCGGTGCGGCTCTTTACGTAATTGTTCTCGAGTCTAATTTAGTTCGCGTCCTCCTGGGATCCAGAAGCCACGGCACAACCAGTCCTTTGCCAGCGTTGGGGTGGGGGGTTGGTGCACGGGCCGGGGGCGGAGGAGACGGTGCACAGCTCCTGGCCTGCATTCAAGCCACTTTAGCCACCTGGGACACAGCAGAGTCACAGAGCCAGGTGGCGGTGGGCCTGCAGAACTCGGGCCCCTGAGGCTGGGAGAGGGCACGGGGCTGGGGCGGGCGGGTGGTCGGGCCCGGCTGTGGGTGCTGTGAGCAAGCTGCGAGGGGGCTCTGGTCTGTCCCGGCTCAAGCACAGGCCCCCAGAGGCCGGCCAGGGCTGGTCAGGGCTGGTCAGGGCCGGTCAGGGCTCAGCGCGTGGCCTTGCTGGAGCCTGGGCGGTCAAACGCCACTAAAGATGCGGCTGTCAGGAGCACCTTGGACGAGGTCTGCTGTCCGGAGACCCCAGGAGGAGACTGCCCTCCACCGAAACCACAGCCCCTGCGTCTCCTCTCTCTCACACAGAACACGTCTGGCATCAGACGCCCGCTGGGTGTCCTGCAGTTCGATTGGATTCTGACACCAGCTGGTTTGTGCAGAGGGAGGAGAAGGGGAGGACAGCGGATGAGATGGCTGGATGGCATCACTGACTCGATGGACGTGGATCTGAGTGAACTCCGGCAGTTGGTGATGGACAAGGAGGCCTGGCGTGCTGCAATTCATGGGGTCGCAAAGAGTCGGACACGCCTGAGACTGACCGAGACTGGCTGGCAGAACCCTGGGAAGTGCTTACCTTGGTCCAGGAGTCTATCATGGCATAAGGGGCACGGATGGACAGCCAGAGGCAGCGGTGTTTCGAGGGCAGTCTGGGGGAGTCCCACACACAGGAGCTTCTGCCCCGTGGAGCGGGTTGTGCCCCCTCTCGGTCCGTGGGTGCATCCGCCCACCTGGACTCTAAAGCCCGCACTTCAGAGACTTTTGCTGAGGCTCATCACATCGCAGTGGTCGGTGTGGTCAGTGGTCAGTCCCCAGCCTGGCGGGTGGGCGTGGGGTGTAGAGCAAAGTTCTAGCTCCTAACCACGGCTCGGTCTTTCTGGTGACCAGCTCCCACGTGGGAGCCCACCCAGACTCACCTCATTAGGACAAATGAGACTCTTGTCACCCAGGAAATTACAAGGGATTAAGTAGGTCCATGGTGGGAACTGCGGGCAGAGGCCAGCACTTATCTCTTCTGTTATTCCGCACCCTCCAGCCTGCGGTGGGCCCCATCCAGCCGGCTGCAGGACGCAGGAGGAAAAAGCTGCCCTTCTGCCCGGGAAGACGGAGCCCTTCCCGGGTCTGCCGGCTGCCAGCCAGCCCTGCAGACTCCAGCCCCGTGGGCCTCACAGTGCGCGCGTCTCCTCAAAGCAGAGCTCTCCTCCACGTGCCCCACCACACCCCCATGCACCCCGCTGGTTCTTTGCCCAGGGGAATCCTGGCCAGCACGGAGCCCATGACGCTTTGGGCAGGGCCTTCCCAGTCGAGCACACAGACGCCCCACCACCTCCCTGGGTCTGGTTCACTGGGGCTGCAGCTCAGGGTCAAGAGACTGCAAGGCTCACTGTTGGGTGGGGCCCGAGGGCAGGGAGGGGCCTCGGGAGAGGAATGCCAGATGAAATACAGATGCTTGGTTCACTTTGAAATTCAGATAAAGGAGACAGGTTTATACTAGAATGATGTTTTGTTAATCAGGAATTCAAATGTCACTTTGCCTGAACTTTGCTACCTGAGGTGAGAGCCTCCGGCCAGGTAGTCATGGGGTGCCCTGTGTGCCTTGTGAGGGTCCAGCCTGGCCTTGTCCACCCTGCCCTCCCCCAGGCCTGCCTGCCCTGGCCCCCTCTCCCAGAACAGGGCTCCCGGCAGTCTGGGGAGGGGCTGGACCCAGTCCCCACTAAAGGTCTTCTCAGCAAGAGGGGCTGTGCTGCAGGCAGTTCAGTTCAGTTCAGTCGCTCAGTCGTGTCCGACTCTGCGATCCCATGAATCACAGCACGCCAGGCCTCCCTGTCCATCACCAACTCCCAGAGTTCACTCAGACTCACGTTCATCGAGTCCGTGATGCCATCCAGCCATCTCATCCTCGGTCGTCCCTTTCTCCTCCTGCCCGGAATCCCTCCCAGCATCAGAGTCTTTTCCAGTGAGTCAACTCTTTGCATGAGGTGGCCAAAGTACTGGAGTTTCAGCTTTAGCATCATTCCTTCTAAAGAAATCCCAGGGCTGATCTCCTTCAGAATGGACTGGTTGGATCTCCTTGCAGTCCCAGGGACCCTCACGAGTCCTCTCCACACCACAGGCAGAGGCTGGGCCTCTCTGAAGCCACTGTCAGGGCCACAAGCCCAGGGACCACCAAGCCCAGCCTGTAGGACAGGAGAAGGGCCCCTGGCCCAGCAGCCTGGACGCAGTCCTCGGCTCTGTCCCGCCTGGGAGCCCCGCCGCCAGGACCTGTCTCCACGGGTCTCTGGAGGACCAGCCTCCACGGGTCTCTGGAGGACCAGCTCAGTTCTGCCATTTCACCGATCCCCACGGCGTTCCTAGCGGTCTCCAGGCCACCTGGCATTCACTGGAGGCTCAGCCCCAGCCAAGTAGTGGTTTGCTGGTTGGCATGGAGGTGGGGTGGGGAGTGTGTGGGTGTGTGGGTGGAGGGGCTGGAGGAGGGGTTTGCTGGTTGGGGTAGGGGAGAGGGGAGGGGGAGGGCCCCCCCTCGGCAGCCTTCTCCCTGAAGCCACACCTGCAGGCTAGAAGCAGCCTCTGTCCCCGCTCCAGCACAGACCTGCCCTGCTGGCCAGCCTTTTGTGTTCCTTCCTTGCTCTGTTCAGTTCAGATTATAAAAATTATGGCTGCTTATTATATGTTATTAAGAAAATGTGAAAAGACTTAAAGAACAAAATTAAAATTACCCGTCATCACACCCAAAAGAGATAATCATAGTTGCATCTTGGGTACATTTCTTTTGGGGGGCTATGCATGCACACACACATGTAGACACACACAAGTACACACACAGACACAGGCACACTCACACACGGAGAAGCACATATGTGCACACAGACACAGGCACACTCACACACGGAGAAGCACATGTGTGCACACAGACACAGGCACACTCACACACGGAGAAGCACATGTGTGCACACAGATACAGGCATTCATGCATCAACATTCACACACGTAGATGCATACACAGAGATGCACACACGCACACGCACACAGAATGTGCATCTATGCACACATGCACCCACACAACACTCAGAGACACGTGCATGCGCGCAGAGACGCGTGTGCATGCGGATGCACACGCACGGATAAATGCACCAAGACACACACAGTGGGCATGTGCACACAGACACGCGCACGCACACGGGCATGCACACAGAGGCACAGACGCGCACACAGGTCACACGCGCAGAACGCAGGTGAGCTGATTCTGCGCACGCCGCTTCGTGCACGTCTCATGCATGTGTGTGTGGGGCATGTAATGAGTTCCTGTGCCTGACTTCCGGACACACCACAGATGCCGGGATCTGGTGTTCACAAGCTGCCTTGAGGCGCTGGGCTGTCCTTGTAGGGAGAGGCCTCCAGCCTCCCCAGGGCAGACCCCCAGCGGGGGCGGGGGAGGCGCAGGCTGTGGGCCTGCCCAACCATCCTCTTCACGCAGTGGTTTCCAGCTTTACCCCTGACACCACCATTGCCGATGTCAGGCAGAGCGCGCACACTCGTGTGAGGCGCGTGCCCTCGTGAGGTGTGTGTGCGTGAGGGTGTGCCTCCTGGGGAGCAGACACTGGCAGCGTGGGGGTGCGAAGACCCTGGGGAGATGTGCCGGGGGAGGCCACTGGGACGCTCGGACTGGACCGTTGCAGCCAGACCAGCCTGGCAATGGTCCCCAGGCCAATGGGGCAGTGCCCACCCCAGGGCGCCTTCTCCGAGACTGACAGCTTCCCAGCTGATTCCCTCGTTGTCAGGACACTGCTGCCTGGCCCTCAGTGGGGGCCAAGTCTGAGGTGGCACCATTAGGCTGCTCAGCTGCTCTGAAAGGTCATCAGGGGGACAGACGCAGGCTTGGGGCTGTGTGGGCAGCCTCTGAGTGGGCTGGGGGCCGGACAACCAGGGCACCTGACCCTTTTTGGTGCCCAGACCGAGAGTCAGCTTTTCTAAATGCTGCCAGTCAGATCCTCTGCACCAAGCCCCGAGACCATCTGGCAGTGAGACTCTGGGGAACAGACAGAGGTCTGGGGGCCTAGCAGGTTGAGGACCCTGGTGGGCACAAGCTGGGCACACTGGGGGCCCCGCCAGGAGCAGAAACCCACCTGCAGCCGGTCGCTCTGGGCCACAAGGCGGACTTTATGGACCTTAAAGTCCCGTTGTTCTGTTTGCAGAAATTTGCAATTTGCTATTTTTATTCTCTTTAAAAATAGCTTTATTGAGATATAACTCACACACCATACAGTTCGCCCACTTGAAAGACACAGTCGATGGTTTTAGTGTGTCCTAAAATGGACTTCCCTGGTGGTTCCGACGGTAAAGCGTATGCCTACAACGCGGGAGGCCTGGGTTCAATCCCTAGGTTGGGAAGGTCTCCTGGAGAAGGAGATGGCACCCCACTCCAGTGTTCCTGCCTGGAGAATCGCATGGACAGGGGAGCCTGGCGGGTCACAGTCCACGGGGCCGCAGAGGCGGGCACGACTGGGCGACTTCGCTCTGACTCAGTGTGCCCACAGACGGCACACGCTGCAGACATCACCATCCTAGGGGCTCATTCTAGGCGAGTCTCGCCACGTCCGAGAGAACCCCCGCATTCTGCAGCTGCCCACTGACGGACGTGCAGCTTCTTTTCACTCTTGGCTCCTGTGGCCAACACAGCCCCTAACATTTGGCTGCAAGTTTCGGTGCAGACATAGGTTTTCCCCTCTCCTGGGCATAGTGAATTCTAGGAAGTGGGAAGTGGTGGCTGAAACACGCGTGTGAGCAGTTAAGATCTTGAAACTATTGCAAAACCTGGAGGCAGAAACAGAGCTCAAAATGGAACTGGACAAAACCTCTGGTTGTCCTGATCTCATATTTTTTAAGCGTATTTAAAAATCTTGTTTTCTTTTTTTATAATATTGAATTTTTAGAGTAAAATAAAGATGTGTATGGGCAGAGCTTAGAACAGCTTCTCCGTGTTGTTATTGGTGCTGCTTTTTTTTTTTTTATAATTTTTTAAAGTGTTACAATTTTCTCTTTGAGGAAAGGAAGTTTGTCTCGATCAATTATAAATCTTCCCAAACATATGTTGGTGCTTAGTCGCTAAGTCCAGCCCTTTGCCACCCCATGGACTGTAGCGCACCAGGCTTCTCTGTCCTTCACCATCTCTTGGAATTCACTCACACTCACGTGCATCGAGTCAGTGATGCCATCCAGTCACCTCATCCTCTGTCTTCCCCTTCTCCTGCCTTCAGTCTTTCCCAGCATCATGGTCTTTTCCAGTGAGTCGGCTCTTCGCATCCGGTGGCCAAAGTACTGGAGCTTCAGTTTCAGCATCAGTCCTTCCAATGAATATTCAGGGTTGATTTCCTTTAGGATGGACTGGTTTGACCTCCTTGCTGTCCAAGGGACTCTCAAGAGTCTTCTTCAGCACCACAATTTGAAAGAATCAATTTTCCTTTCTCCTTAGGATCACTTCAGCTATTTGGGGTATTTTGAGAGGCTCCATATACATTTTAGGGTTATTTGTTCTATTTCTTTGAAAAATGCCTTTAAAGGATTTTGGTAGGGAATGACACTGAATCTGTCCACTGCTTTGGGTAGTGTGGACACTTCAACAATATTAATTATTCTAATCCACGAGCACAGAATGTCTTCTCACTTATCTGTGTCTTCAGCTTCTTTCATTAATGTCTTGTAGTTTTCTATGTAAATGTCTCCCACCTCTTTGGCTAAATTTACTCTTTCTGATGCAACTGTGAACAAGATTGCTTTCTTCATTTCTCTTTCTGATATGTATTAGTTATAGAAATGCAGCAGAATTTTTTGTATTGAGTTTGTATCTTGTAACTTTTCTGAAGTCATTTATTAGCTCAGAGTTATTTGATGGAGTTTTTGGGTTTCTGATATGTTATATCATGTCGTCTGCAAACAGTGACAGTTTTACTTCTTCCTTTCTAGTTTATTTCTTTTTCTTGTCTAATTTCTCTAGCTAGGTCTTCCAATACTATATTAAATAAAAGTGGTGCATGTGGGCACCCTTGTCTTGTTCCATATTTTTTAAACTTATTTTCCTATTGCAAAAGCAATCCATACTTCTCAAACATCACCCACAAAATATTGACCATCAAAAATTATGTTCTAAACCAAGATTGCCAGGAGAAATATCAATAACCTCAGATATGCAGATGGCACCACCTTTATGGCAGAAAGCGAAGAGGAACTAAAGAGCCTGTTGATGAAGGTGAAAGAGGAGAGTGAAAAAGCTGGCTTAAAACTCAGCATTAAAAAAACTGAGATCATGGCATCTGATCCCATCACTTCACAGCAAATTCATGGGGAAACAATGGAAACAGTGACAGATTTTATTTCTTGGGCTCCAAAATCACTGCAGATGTTGACTGCAGCCATGAAATTAAAAGACACTTGCTTCTTGGATGAAAAGCTATGACAAACATAGACAGTGTATCAAAAAGTAGAGACATTAATTTGCTGACAGATTTTCATATAGTCAAAGCTTTGGTTTTTCCATTAGTCATGTATGGATGAGAGAGCTGGACCATAAAGAAGGCTGAGCACTGAAGAATCGATGCTTTTGGGCTGTGGTGCTGGAGAAGACTCTTGAGAGTCCCTTGGACTGCAGGGAGATCCAACCAGTCCATCCTCAAGGAAATCACCCCTGAATGTTCACTGGAAGGACTGATGCTGAAGCTGAAGCTCCAATACTTTGGTCATGTGATGCGAAGAGCTAACTCACTGGAAAAGACCCTGATGCTGGAAAGACTGAAGGCAGGAGGAGAAGGGGACGACAGAGGATGAGATGGTTGGATGGCATCACCGACTCAACGGAAAAGAGTCTGAGCAAGCTCCGGGAGTTGGCGATGGACAGGGAGGCCTGGTGCGCTGCAGTCCCCGGGGTCGCACAGAGCCAGACATGAGCGAGCGGCTGGGCAAACGGCTCGCACGCCTGGAGCCAACGCCTGCTGAGCCTGGTCTTGTCTTCTAGGGACACTGGGAGCGCAGGCACAGCCAGGGTGCAGGCGCGCACGCTTCTATCCTAAGTGAGTTCATGGGCCGCCGCTGGATTACAGCCTGATGTTTGACCAGCCCCCAAAGGTTGAACATTTAGGTTCTGTAGAAATCTTCCCCTTCCCAACAACGTCGAGCAGGAGGAGCTCGTGGAAAAGGAGAGGAAAAGAGTGGCGGGGGCTGGACCTGAAGGCCTCCCTCCAGAGTCTGTGTGTGGCCGGACAGATCCACAATAAGACATTCAAAAGATGCGGAAGGGGGCCCGGAAAACCCAGAAAATGGGGCAAAACGCTGGCAGTTCTTGCAGGGTTTCTCTGGAAGATCCCTTTGGCTCCTCCACCTCATTTGCCCAGGCCGATTGTTCCGACTCTGCTCCTCCCTGAGGTCCCCTCGCTGACCTGGGTCCACAGGGGCAGGCAGGAGAGGGGACCCCAGTCCTCAGACCAGAAGCAGGGATGGCACTGTAGTTTTGCATGAATACAAAAGCGATCTGCAAGCACCAGCAGTGAGTTAGTTCTTTAATGGGACTTTAATGTTCACATGAATATTTATGAGCTGTTGCCAGGCTTGGTCCAGAAGCTCCCCAGGCAGAGCTGCTGGGTGGGGGCCTGGCTACGCCTCCTAGGGCCTCTGGGAGGGGCTGGCGCTGTCTGGAACTCTGTCCTAGGTGCCTGTCCCTGGCGCTCCCTGGCGCCCCCCGGCCCTCCGCTCCTCGTCTCAGCCCGCAGTCAGCCCCTACCCCGTGCCCGTCTGAGCGCTCGCCCCGCCTCATCCCATCAACTCTATCCTCAGCCAGAAGCAAGGCTGGGGCCCTGGGGGTCCGCTCGCAGGATGCAAGCCCCTTTCTAGGGGCGCCTGTGACGCAGTAAAGACAGGCCCTGATGTCACAGACTCTGCCAGGTGTGGCAGGAGGCCTGGCAGGCGGGAAGGAAGCTTCGTGAAAAGGAAGCCTTGTGACCGCCCTAGGGAGAGCTCTCTGAGTGACCGAGGAGGTGAGACTTGAGGTCTGTTCCCACAGCATCCTGCCCAAGGTCCCCTGAGTCCTTGGAAACAGGGGGTGGGTGTCTAGGGGAGCGGCCAGGTGCCCAGCGGTGGGGGTGTCCGTCACCCTCTGTGCCGGGGTTTCCCCATTGCGCACCCCCTGCTGAGAGGCTGGCCTTGTCCAGGGTTGGGGCTTCAGTCCGAAGGCAGTGATGTGTCTGCCATGAGGGCCCCTGGGGAGAGCTCCCAGAAGCTGGCCTGGGGAGGCCCGAGGGAGAGCGAGAGTGCAAGCTGCTGTGATGGGTGGGCCTCGAGGGGACAGAAGCCGAGGCCCCCATACGGACAGGGAGGACAGGGACTCCGGCCCCTTCTACCTCCTTCCCCTTCCCTCTTCCCCCCTCCACCCCCAGCTGAGGGGCTCAAGGGGAGGGGAGCCCCCAGGAAGGCCTTTCCCAGGGGGTGGGGGTGGGCGAGGCCAGCTGGAGCCCAGAGCAGAGTGTGGGGGGCCTGGGCCGAGGTCAGCTCTCTGCTACTCCAGCCTGCCCATCCCCACCCCAGGGAGAAGCCGGGCTGAGTCGGGTGTGGGGGCAACCAGTGGCCCCCTTAGTCAGTTGCTAAGGAAGCCTCAGGTGCAGAGCAGCCGGAAGCAGAGGCCTTGGGAGGGCTACTGCTAGACTGACCGCTGAGAAACTCTCAGCTCCCTGCTGACTCACAGGGAGAGGGCTCAGAGGAGGTGCTGCGGGAGGAGCCAGAGAGGGGAGGAGGAGGGGAGGGGGAGG
>SJYG01000250.1:976146-999364 GCA_006410535.1 Litocranius walleri | reverse complement strand
GGGGGGGGGGGCGGGGGGGGCCGGGGGGGGGGTGGACCACGTGCTGGGGGGACCACGCGCTGGGGGGATGATGGGCTAGGGGGACCATGGGCTGGGGGGACCACAGGCTGGAGGGACCACGGGCTGGGGGGTCAGGGCAGCAGGGCTGGGCTGAGCCCCACTGCTTTTCACACGAGACTCGCCTCTCTTATGACGTCCACACTCTCTGTTTCTGAGCTTCTAGAAGCTCACGGTTGTTCAGACGTCCTTACTCACAGACTTCCAGCGCCTTCACTGCATTTGTTGCTGCTGTTTAGCTGCTCAGTCGTGTCTGACTCTTTCGACCCCATGACCCGCAGCACGCCAGGCCCTCACTGTTCATCACCAACTCCCGGAGTTTACTCAAGCTCATGTCCATTGGGAGAAGGCAACGGCACCCTACTCCAGTACTCTTGCCTGGAAATCCCATGGACGGAGGAGCCTGGTGAGCTGCCGTCTATGGGTCTCACAGAATCGGACACGACTGAAGCGACTTAGCAGCAGCAGCAGCATGTCCATTGAGTCAGTGATGCCATCCAACCATCTCACCCTCTGTCGTCCCCTTTTCCTCCTGTCCTCAATCTTTCCCAGCATCAGGGTCTTTTCTAATGAGTTGGCTGTTCGTATCAGAGGGCAAAAGTATTGGAGCTTCAGTTTCACTCCTTCCAATGAATACTCAGGGTTGATTTCCTTTAGGATAGACTGGTTGGATCTCCTTGTGGTCCAAGGGACTCTCAGGAGTCTGCTCCAAGACCACACCTTGAAAGCGTCAGTTCTTTAGCTCTCATCCCTCCTTGGCTCCTTAACTAGCTTGTTGTGTGAATCAGCAAACACGCCTTTGGAAAGTGATACATAATGTCTAGAAACCCAGTACTTGTTCCGTTGCCAAGTCCTGTCCAACTCTTTGCAACCCCACGGACTGTAACTGCCAAGCTCCTCTGTCCGTGGGATTTCCCCAGGCAAGAATACTGGAGTGGGTTGCCACATCCTCCTCCAGAGGATCTTCCTGACCCAGGGATCGAACTCACATCTCCTGCACCGGCAGCTGGATTCTCTACCACTGAGCCACCTGAGAAGTCCAGAAGCCTAATACATTTGTTGAAAGAGAATTTCAGTGAAAGATAAATCCTGACTCACAGATATAAAAATGAGCTCATGTTAAAGGTGCTATTTACTCATTAATAAAGGGGAACCAGGCAGATGGTCTAAGAAGGTCTGGACAGACACACGGAAAGCTCACTGAGACTGAACCAAAGCGGGAAGACCTGGTTTCCCCAGGGGTAGGGCAGGGGAGACAGGCTTTCCCCATCTGCCCGCTTGGTGGAGCCCAGCTGACGGTGACAGTCAGATCGGCTGCCCTCTACGCAACGCAAGAGTTTTCCACTGAAACGTATTTCTAGTCTAAATCACGAGCTCGAACCCTGAACTTGAAGCTCACTCAGCATTCTCGCTGCCTGGCCAGCGTCTTCCTGCAAGGGTGAGACTGTCACAGTTTCAGACATGAGGAAGCAGGTGCTCCTGTCGTGTTCTCCGACACGTCACAGAAAGGATCCAGTGTGCACAAACACGTCGCGGTTTGTGCCACAGGCGCCCGGGACGGCCTGGTTTCCTGCCCGTCTCCGCACTAACTCCGGGGGTCGGTGCAGGACGGGCGCCTCCCGCTAGGGCGTCCTTGGGACACGGTGGCCATGACCTTGGCCGCACACACCTGCGTCTCCTCTTGGGCAGCGGTGGGGAGCTTGGCACCCGCCTTGGCCGCCCCATGGGCCGGACCCACCTCCCAGCCGCTGGACCCTGGGCTCAGGGGACACCCCGGCCGCATCTGGCTGTGGGTCATGGAAGGTGTGGCTTTAATGGAGGGCGGGAGCTCAGGATTCACCCCAAGGACCCGCGGCCCAGACGTGACCACTGGGGCTCTGAGAGGTGCCCTGAAGCCCTGCACGCACACCACCCAGCCACACACACGTGCTCCGGCCAGCGAGCGCAGCCCCTGTTAGAGGACTCAGAAGGCCATCTCGGAGGCGCCCCACCTCAGGCAGCCGGGCTGACCCGGTCCCCTCAGCCGCCTCCCCTGACTGAGGCCCAGCCCTGCCTTCCGCACAGACGGCCTCGAGTGGGCGAGGGAGGCAAGGGCGGGCACCTAGGGCACGCCCCCGGGCATGTCTGAGGCTCTCCAGGACATGGGGCCCAGCCCAGGGGACCCAGCGACTCAGGCAGGGGTGCACAGACAGGAAGGGCCAGAGCCCCCTTTCCAGCCCGACACCCCTTACCCAGAGCAGTCCTGCTCTGCGGCCTTACACCTCGGGACCGCCAAGGTTCTGCTCAAGGGTTTCCACCGCCAAGAAGTTCCAAACAGCTGTCTTTGAAATCTGAGGGCCGCGTTTCTATAACCAAGAATTGCAAGAGGGGAGGCACAGCCGGATGCCCCTGGGCCCTGGGCTCCCAGGGTCTAGCGTTTCCTCCAAGCTCCAGCTCTTCCCGCGCAACACTAGCCTGCCGGTGCTAAGGTCGGAGGGGAGGCCTCCCGTCCTGGGACGACACTGCTCCTGCGGCAGCCCTCAGCGGGCTCCGCACTGACCCGAGCTGCTGGCCACGGCGGCGGCCACGGAAGCACCGCAATGCTGAGACCAGCAGAGGAGCGGCGGGCGGCCCGGGCCAGCAGGAACGTGCTGAGGACAGAGTCCTGGCTGCCACGCAGGGGCCACCAGGGGGCAGGCGGCCGCACCCTCGAGGAGCCCCCCCTGAGGAGGGTGGACTCAGGCTGTCCCCGCCCTACAGGCCCATGCCTCCGACTCACTGGACCACACGTGGGCGGATGTCAAGGGCTTGGCAGGCAGCAGCGGGGTCCTCGAGTCAGAAGGGCACCAGGCAGACCTGACAGAGGCCTGGAGGCTGGGGGAAGAGGGTCTTCGTGCAGGGGGCGACGCTTGAATGGGACTGGGGAGGATCTGCCCGCCGGCGGGACAAGACTTGCACTGGGAGACTCAGAGAAACTGAGGCGCCAAGTTGGCGTTTCCCGCGGCGGCGCCCAGGTTTCGGAGCCCCTGGCTGGGCAGAGGCCCCCGCAGTGGAGTCCTGCTAATGAAGACAGTGCCCCCCCGGAGTATCCGGAGGGGCCAGGGCTCCAGGATGCCCTGGGCTCCAGCTGCACCTCCTGGGAGTCTGGGGCACACCCGCAGGTCCCTGCCTGGGCCCCAGCCCTCCTTCCCCTTGGAGAGCTTCCGCCCCAGGGAAGGGTGTCCAGGCCCACCGGGTGTGGACAAGGAGACCGTGGTCCCGGACGAGCCCCGCCCCCAAGGACCAGCTTAGGAGGAGCAGAGGTCCCCCACCCTCCTCCTCCGCGGGGTCCAGCCAGAGGCTGGACACAAATGCCCGATGGGCTGACAGTGGTCACTTTCAACCCTGGCCTGGAGCCCGGTGAGCCGCTGATGACAGGGTCCTCAGGGTGAGTCATACTCAGACGTCAAGCGTGAACCAAAAATACGCCGCCTGCAATTAGGGCTCCCAAGCTCGGGGAGGAGAGGCCCTCCAGCCCCAGGCGCCCTGTGCCCTATGGCCCCCCGGTGCCCTGTCTGTTATTAGAAAAGCTGAAACCCCCTCCACCCACACAGCAGAGGCTGGCCTGGCCATCTCGACCTCAGCCCGGGCCGCCCACTGCCCGCTGCAGAGCTGGCGTGGCAGGTCCAATCCTGCCCGTTTCCTGGGAACGGCCGATGTGGGCTGGGGTGCGGCCACGGAAGAAGGAGCCGCCCAAGCGTTCCCAGGAGAGCAGATGCAGGTGTCCGTGTCAGAGGCCCTGGAGGGGAAGGCCCAGGCGGCCCCGCCCTCCCGTGAAGGCCCAAGTGCCCCGGGGGCTGGGGAAGGAGCCGCGGAGGGGCAGCGAGATCCTGCCCACAGGCTGCTGCCGTGGGTCAAGGGGTCGGCCCACCGGGAGGGGAATCGGCCGGAAACCCATCGCCGCCAGCAGAGGGCGCCAAACACTGCTCCCGAGCTCTGCTGTGCCCCGCCTCGAACCCCATCATGACCCCTGAGCTCCATCATGATTCCCGAACCCCATCATGACCCCAGAACCCCATCATGACCCCAACCCCATCATGACCTCAAACCCCATCATGACCCCTGAGCTCCATCATGACACCCCAACCCCACATGACCCTGGAACTCCATCATGACCCCCCAACTCCATCATGACCCTCCAACCCCATCATGACCCTGAACCACATCTTGACACCAAACCCCATCATGACCCCTGAACACTATCATGACCTCGAACCCCATCATGACCCCAGAACCCATCATGACCCCTGGACACCATCATGACCCTGAACTCTATCATGACCCCTGAGCCCCATCATGACCTCCAAACCCCATCATGACCCCTGAGCCCCATTGTGACCCCTAAGCCCCACGGACTCTTTCGTGATCCCGCCGCCCTCTCGAGGTGATGCTCACAGCTCTCTCCAAAGCCCCTCCAGCTACAGTTCCGTGGGGGCTGCTGCGGGGACCCGGCGGCTTGGAGCAGAAAGAGGGTGTGCTGTCCTTGGGGCGCGCTCCTCGGAGGCCGTTCTCCTTCCCGTTTTGCTCACCCCACCAGCCCTCTCTCTCCATGACGACGAGGATGCTGCTCTGGCCGCATCTCACCTCTGCACGGAGTCAGCCCGGGGGCCGGGCCTCTGCCTTCAGGCGACTGGATTCCCAGCTCTGACCCCGGGGGTCCGACATCAGGGCGGGCGGCGCGGGAAGGGCTGAGGAGGGGTCACCCGGCTCCTCTGTCCCCAGCAGGGTCCTCATGCCTTCTAACCCCAGACAGGCCCCTCCGGTGAGGCCACATGGTCCCTGAGGGTCTCCCAGGCTGGCCATCTGCTGTTCATGGCCAGCACGAAAGCCAGGGAAGCAGGGGGCAGGGGCCGGAGCCCCAGAGGCGGCGAGGGCGGCAAGCGGCGTCTGTAGGCCGGACGCCACAGGCCTCGGCCCTCGCTCGGTGGGGCTGGAACCACAACCGGGGGCGGCCAGAGGCCTGCGGTGACCCTGAGCGGCGCTGGGACTGGTGTCTGTGCGTGTGTGTCTCCATGTTTGTGTGTCTGTGTCTCCATATGTGTGTGTGTGTGTGTGTGTCTGTGTGTGTGTGCGCGTACAAGCCTCACTCTGTTCTTGGCCAGTCTCTCAGTTCCAGGAGGGTGTGTGACTTTCGGTGGCCGCTGTAACAAATGACCACAGCTGAGTGGCTTGCAAATTGCAGACTCGCTGTGTGAGGGTCTTGGAAGCAGAGCCTCAAGTGAGGCTCCCTGCGCTCCGTCCAGGGGGGCGAGGCGACTCCCGTCCAGAGGCTCAGGGGAGAATCGTTTCCCCCCTTCCAGCTTCTAGACGTGCCTGCACCCCGGCGCACTGCCCTTTCTCCTTCTTCAGGCGGCAGGGCCAACAGTCGCCTCTCTGACCCCACTGCGTCCCCGCCATGAGGCCCCTTGAGGTTGCGTTGGGCCCACCTGGCGGTGCAGGATTGTCTCCCCACCCCAAACCGGCAGCCTTCCTTCCACCCACTTCTGCCATGTGGCAGCACAAGCCCCAGCTGTGGGCCCCTCGCTTTCTCACCATGTGGGGTCTTCCCAGGGTGCCAGGCCCTGGGCCCGGAGCCGCGGCCTGGAGTGGACACTTGTGTGGCAATCAGGCCATCACTGGGGTGATCGGCACCCCACGGAAGCCGGCTGGGCGGGGCAGAAGCTGGGAGCACAGCTGGGGCAGGAGCCGGGAGCACAGCTGGGGCAGGAGCCGGGAGCACAGCTGCTGGTGGTGCTCAGTCGCTCAGTCGTGTCCAACGCTCTGTGACCCCACAGTCTGTGGCACACAAGGCTTCCTTGCACACACTATCTCCCAAAGCTCACTCAAACTCACGTCCATCGCACTGGTGACACCATCCAGCCATCTCATCCTCAGCCACCCCCTTCTCCTCCCACCTTCAACCTTTCCCAGCATCAGGGTCTTTTCCAGTGAGTCAGCTCTTCGCATCAGGTGGCCCAAGTATTGGAGTTTCAGCTTCAACATCAGTCCTTCCAGTGAATATTCAGAACTGATTTCCTTTGGGATGGACTGGTTGGATCTCCTTGCAGTCCAAGGGACTCTCAAGAGTCTTCTCCAACATGACAGTTTGAAAGCACCAATTCTTTGGCGCTCAGCCTTCTTTATAGTCCAGCTCTCTCAGAGGCTAAAGCATCTGCCTGCAATGCGGTAGACCTGGGTTCAGTCCCTGGGTCGGGAAGATTTACTGGAGGAGGCAATGGCACCCACTCCAGTGCTCTTGCCTGGAGAATCCCATGGACAGGGGAGCCTGGCGGGCTGCAGTCCGTGGGGTCGCAAAGAGTCAGACACACCTGAGCGACTTCACTGTCACTCACTTTCACATCCATGCGTGACCACTGGGAAAACGATGACTTTGACTAGACAGACCTTTGGGAGCAGCGTGCTGTCTCTTTTTAGGTCTGGGTGCGCGGGCTTCGGGCTAAACCTGCTTGTCTTCCCAGGGCTGCAGCCTCCCTGGGACCCACTCAGCTGCCTCTGTGGCTTCTGCCTCCCACAGGGTGAGCATGGGGGCTGCCAGCCCAGGGGTTCAGGCATCCTTGGGCCCCCCTCCTCCCAGGGGCCCTGACCCTCCCCACACAAGGCAGGCCTTCTCTGGGGGGGGGAGGGCTGCCCAGGACAGAGGGGCACGGCGCCTAGTCTCAGAAGTTAGGCCCCAGGGTGGGTTTGGCACCTGGGTACAGGTATCAGCAGATGCCTTTTGAAGGATGGGGAAGGACTCCTGTTTGCTTTGTGGTCTGAAAGCTATCACCTTGCAGGTTTGTCCAAGCGTGGGGCTGCTCCAGGACGCTGCCCACAGCTACCCTGGGACCTCAGAGGTGGCTAGGGGTGGAGGTGGGGTGACGGCAGGCTGGGGAGGCCTACAGCCCGACCCAGACACACCGGTGAGTGAGCGTGAACAGAGTGAGCACAGAGGTGCCCGGGGTGCCCTGAGCCCCCGGATTCGGGGGCAGCTACAGGCCAGATGGGCACCGGATGACTGTACCTGGGTAACTCTCTGGGCAGGCTCTTCCTGCCCCCTCACCAGCCTGCATGCAGGTCAGGTTGGTCCTAGAGAGCTGGGCCGCTCCGTGTCCTTGGAAGCTTGGGGCCCCCAAGACTGGACTCTGGGCCTCAGTCGCCAGCACCAAGCCCTGCCCCTTCCTCTCTGGCTCTGAGACCCCGTGTCTCCTTGCAGCCCCTTCCCACCCACAGTGCACCCAGCTCAGGCCTCAGCTCCTCTCTGGAGCCCTCCCTTCCCTTGGGGGGCCCCACTCGAGAGCCCCTCCCCTCCTGGGGCTCCAGGCCCCCCGCACTAGCCTGGATGCTGAGGAGGTCGTGCAGGTGGTGCTGGAAACACTAGACAGATACACGCAGGCCTGGGCACTGCCTGCCTGGGGAGCACCTGGGGCCCAGGGAGGGTGCCGCTCTGGGGGGGCTGGGTCAGGAGCGGGGCTGCTGGGGAGCACCTGGGGCCCAGGGAGGGTGCCGCTCTAGGGGGCTGGGTCAGGAGCGGGGCTGCTGGGGAGCACCTGGGGCCCAGGGAGGGTGCCGCTCTGGGGGGCTGGGTCAGGAGCGGGGCTGCTGGGGAGCACCTGGGGCCCAGGGAGGGTGCCACTCTGGGGGGCTGGGTCAGGAGCGGGGCCGCAGCTGCTGGATCTCCAGGCGGGGCCGGCTCTTTCAGCTCAGACCTCAGGCTCGCTGTCTCCCGTGGCGGAAGGCAGCCTGTGGGGGTTCCTGGGAGCAGCGCTTTGGGGTCCACCCAGGAGCACTGCCTTCATGACGTGAGTCTGCACCTCACAGACCTGGGGGGTAAGCTCACGTTGCCCCTGAGTTCCCAGGGTCAGAGGAGCAGTGCTTCAGGGTCCACCCAGGAGCGGCTGCCTTCATGACATGAGTCTGCACCTTTCAGACTTGGGGTGTAAGCTCACTCCGTCCCTGTGTTTTCTGGGGTCAGGCTCTGCCGCGGGGGCCTCAGTGGGCACCCCGGAGCTCCCCACTGGCTTCTGTGGGCTTCATGAGCTCCAGACCCCGCCAAAGCCTCCTCCTCCTTCCAGGCTAGATCAGATTGCCACAGCTGTTCCTCGTGAGATGAAGAGGCAGCCTCTGAAACCAGGACACACAGCAGCCTGTCTCCAGGGGGAGCTGGCTCATTAATTGCTCCTAAATTGGACAGAAGGGTGGTGGGACTTCAGGAGAGCCCCTTCTGGGAACCGAGGCCTCGAATTGCAGCCCGAGATGGCCCGCCTCCTGGCCTCGGCTTCCCCCCTCCCCCACTGCCTGCTCCCCACAGACCTGGCCGCTTCCAAAAGCATCTGGGGGAGAAGAGCATGCTGCAGAGGGTTCTGTGAAAGGCTGGTTGGATCTCCTTGCAGTCCAAGGGACTCTCAAGAGTCTTCTCCAACATGACAGTTTGAAAGCACCAATTCTTTGGCGCTCAGCCTTCTTTATAGTCCAGCTCTCTCAGAGGCTAAAGCATCTGCCTGCAATGCGGTAGACCTGGGTTCAGTCCCTGGGTCGGGAAGATTTACTGGAGGAGGCAATGGCACCCACTCCAGTGCTCTTGCCTGGAGAATCCCATGGACAGGGGAGCCTGGCGGGCTGCAGTCCGTGGGGTCGCAAAGAGTCAGACACACCTGAGCGACTTCACTGTCACTCACTTTCACATCCATGCGTGACCACTGGGAAAACGATGACTTTGACTAGACAGACCTTTGGGAGCAGCGTGCTGTCTCTTTTTAGGTCTGGGTGCGCGGGCTTCGGGCTAAACCTGCTTGTCTTCCCAGGGCTGCAGCCTCCCTGGGACCCACTCAGCTGCCTCTGTGGCTTCTGCCTCCCACAGGGTGAGCATGGGGGCTGCCAGCCCAGGGGTTCAGGCATCCTTGGGCCCCCCTCCTCCCAGGGGCCCTGACCCTCCCCACACAAGGCAGGCCTTCTCTGGGGGGGGGAGGGCTGCCCAGGACAGAGGGGCACGGCGCCTAGTCTCAGAAGTTAGGCCCCAGGGTGGGTTTGGCACCTGGGTACAGGTATCAGCAGATGCCTTTTGAAGGATGGGGAAGGACTCCTGTTTGCTTTGTGGTCTGAAAGCTATCACCTTGCAGGTTTGTCCAAGCGTGGGGCTGCTCCAGGACGCTGCCCACAGCTACCCTGGGACCTCAGAGGTGGCTAGGGGTGGAGGTGGGGTGACGGCAGGCTGGGGAGGCCTACAGCCCGACCCAGACACACCGGTGAGTGAGCGTGAACAGAGTGAGCACAGAGGTGCCCGGGGTGCCCTGAGCCCCCGGATTCGGGGGCAGCTACAGGCCAGATGGGCACCGGATGACTGTACCTGGGTAACTCTCTGGGCAGGCTCTTCCTGCCCCCTCACCAGCCTGCATGCAGGTCAGGTTGGTCCTAGAGAGCTGGGCCGCTCCGTGTCCTTGGAAGCTTGGGGCCCCCAAGACTGGACTCTGGGCCTCAGTCGCCAGCACCAAGCCCTGCCCCTTCCTCTCTGGCTCTGAGACCCCGTGTCTCCTTGCAGCCCCTTCCCACCCACAGTGCACCCAGCTCAGGCCTCAGCTCCTCTCTGGAGCCCTCCCTTCCCTTGGGGGGCCCCACTCGAGAGCCCCTCCCCTCCTGGGGCTCCAGGCCCCCCGCACTAGCCTGGATGCTGAGGAGGTCGTGCAGGTGGTGCTGGAAACACTAGACAGATACACGCAGGCCTGGGCACTGCCTGCCTGGGGAGCACCTGGGGCCCAGGGAGGGTGCCGCTCTGGGGGGGCTGGGTCAGGAGCGGGGCTGCTGGGGAGCACCTGGGGCCCAGGGAGGGTGCCGCTCTAGGGGGCTGGGTCAGGAGCGGGGCTGCTGGGGAGCACCTGGGGCCCAGGGAGGGTGCCGCTCTAGGGGGCTGGGTCAGGAGCGGGGCTGCTGGGGAGCACCTGGGGCCCAGGGAGGGTGCCGCTCTAGGGGGCTGGGTCAGGAGCGGGGCTGCTGGGGAGCACCTGGGGCCCAGGGAGGGTGCCGCTCTAGGGGGCTGGGTCAGGAGCGGGGCTGCTGGGGAGCACCTGGGGCCCAGGGAGGGTGCCGCTCTAGGGGGCTGGGTCAGGAGCGGGGCTGCTGGGGAGCACCTGGGGCCCAGGGAGGGTGCCGCTCTAGGGGGCTGGGTCAGGAGCGGGGCTGCTGGGGAGCACCTGGGGCCCAGGGAGGGTGCCGCTCTAGGGGGCTGGGTCAGGAGCGGGGCTGCTGGGGAGCACCTGGGGCCCAGGGAGGGTGCCGCTCTAGGGGGCTGGGTCAGGAGCGGGGCTGCTGGGGAGCACCTGGGGCCCAGGGAGGGTGCCGCTCTAGGGGGCTGGGTCAGGAGCGGGGCTGCTGGGGAGCACCTGGGGCCCAGGGAGGGTGCCGCTCTAGGGGGCTGGGTCAGGAGCGGGGCTGCTGGGGAGCACCTGGGGCCCAGGGAGGGTGCCGCTCTAGGGGGCTGGGTCAGGAGCGGGGCTGCTGGGGAGCACCTGGGGCCCAGGGAGGGTGCCGCTCTAGGGGGCTGGGTCAGGAGCGGGGCTGCTGGGGAGCACCTGGGGCCCAGGGAGGGTGCCGCTCTAGGGGGCTGGGTCAGGAGCGGGGCTGCTGGGGAGCACCTGGGGCCCAGGGAGGGTGCCGCTCTGGGGGGCTGGGTCAGGAGCGGGGCTGCTGGGGAGCACCTGGGGCCCAGGGAGGGTGCCGCTCTGGGGGGCTGGGTCAGGAGCGGGGCTGCTGGGGAGCACCTGGGGCCCAGGGAGGGTGCCACTCTGGGGGGCTGGGTCAGGAGCGGGGCCGCAGCTGCTGGATCTCCAGGCGGGGCCGGCTCTTTCAGCTCAGACCTCAGGCTCGCTGTCTCCCGTGGCGGAAGGCAGCCTGTGGGGGTTCCTGGGAGCAGCGCTTTGGGGTCCACCCAGGAGCACTGCCTTCATGACGTGAGTCTGCACCTCACAGACCTGGGGGGTAAGCTCACGTTGCCCCTGAGTTCCCAGGGTCAGAGGAGCAGTGCTTCAGGGTCCACCCAGGAGCGGCTGCCTTCATGACATGAGTCTGCACCTTTCAGACTTGGGGTGTAAGCTCACTCCGTCCCTGTGTTTTCTGGGGTCAGGCTCTGCCGCGGGGGCCTCAGTGGGCACCCCGGAGCTCCCCACTGGCTTCTGTGGGCTTCATGAGCTCCAGACCCCGCCAAAGCCTCCTCCTCCTTCCAGGCTAGATCAGATTGCCACAGCTGTTCCTCGTGAGATGAAGAGGCAGCCTCTGAAACCAGGACACACAGCAGCCTGTCTCCAGGGGGAGCTGGCTCATTAATTGCTCCTAAATTGGACAGAAGGGTGGTGGGACTTCAGGAGAGCCCCTTCTGGGAACCGAGGCCTCGAATTGCAGCCCGAGATGGCCCGCCTCCTGGCCTCGGCTTCCCCCCTCCCCCACTGCCTGCTCCCCACAGACCTGGCCGCTTCCAAAAGCATCTGGGGGAGAAGAGCATGCTGCAGAGGGTTCTGTGAAAGGCGGGGGCAGGGGCATCAGGCTGGCCCAGGGCTGGGCCTGGTGGGAACAGTGAAGCCTCCTCTCTGGGGGCAGGGTGGGTGGGCAGGCACCGCTGCAGGGCACAGGCCAGGTGGGCAGGGGGCCAGCTGGGACCTGGGCAGGGCTGGCAGGCAGGTGGGCTTGTGGCCAGGGCTGGCTGGACGCCCCAGAGCTGACAGAGGTGCTCAGGAGCCCCGCACAGCTGGGGGCGCCGGAGTTTGGGGCGGGGCGGGGACAGGGCTGGGGGTGGGCCGTCTGACCCCTCTCCTGAGGGCCGGTGCTGACAGTGGCCACTCCCCTCACTCCCGGCCAGCCAGCGTCTGGGAACCTCCGTGGGCCTGCTGGAGACGGAGCCAGGACCCCTGCCGGCTGGGCTCCAGGCCTGGGAAGAGCTGGCCCTGCTGGCCTCTGTCCCCTCGTCAGCCTGAGCTCGCCAGCGAGAGCAGCGCACGAGCTGACTTGTGCTCAGGGACCCCCTTCCCTGAGCCCCCCTCTCCCCCGCCTCCCCCTGCCCAGCTCCCAGGCACCAGCACGGCCAGGACCGGAAGTGGGGCCTCTCTCCGCCTGGAGACCCCTGATCAGGAGGAGAGGACGCTCTCTGAGTGGAGGACCACAGCCTGGCCGGCCCTGGCGAGGGGCAGGGCCCCCTCCACCGAGCTTCTGGCCAGCTCACCCTCCTTGTGGGTCTGATCCCAGATCACCACCGGCCCGTGGGGCTGAGGGCGGGGTCTCCCTCCCAGGCCTCCCAGCCCCAGACAGCAGCTCTGGATTCAAACTGAGCCTGCCTGAATGCCGCCCCCACCCATGAGGCCCGGAGCCGGAACCCCCTTCCTGCCCCCATCGCGGGCCCCACAGCTGGTGGTGGAGACCAGGCCAGCAGACACCCTAGCTGATGGTCCACATGCCCCCCAGGCCAACACCCAGACTGGACAGGCTTGGCCGCCCAGCAGTGGAGGCTGCCCCGCCCCGCCCACAGGCCCTGGACGAGCTGCCAGCGTGCTGGGCCAGCGCCTCATGTTTTCTGGCCTCGATGAAAACCAGCTTGTTCTGTCCAAGCCTGGACCTGGCCCCGGCTTCCGGAAAGGTCGAGCCAGCCAGAGTCTCAAGCTTGGCTCTGGGACGGCCTGACCGCTCCAGCATTCCAGAGCCTCTGTGCTGCCCGCCTGCCCGGCCTGCGGGGGTGGGGGACCTCTGAGTGCCAGCTGATCCCCAGGCTGCCGCGGGTCTGGGCTGGGTGAAGGGAAACTGAAGCCCCGGGTTGTCACTTCCCCTGGCGGTCAGGCCGGCCCCGAGCCCTTGAGTCTGTGGGCTTACGGCTTCAGACAGGCCCACACAGTGTCCAGAGGCCTGGGTTTCGTGGGGCCACTTCCCCCGGATGGCAGGAGGACTGGGATGGGAAGGGGTGGGGGTGGCTTAGGTGGTGAGGAGCCCTCCCCGCAGGGCACCAGAGCTCCCAGGGCAGCTGCGTCTTCTCCAGGAGCGGCACTCACTGCTGGCCCTGGGCTGGGGAGGGCAAAGCCAGGCCTGGTTCCCAGCAGGCCAGCTGGTTTTCTTCTCTGGCTGGAGTTCACGGAGGGCCTGTGCCCGCCACGACCTGGAGGGAAGCCTCTAGATCGCCCTGCAGGCCGAGCCACCCGCCCAGGGCCAGGCGGGAGGAGGGAGCTGAGACCCATGTGGGGACCCAGCTGCTTGCTGCAGGGCGCAGGCTCTGTGCTGACCTCACAGAGTGCCCGTCCTTCCGCTGTAAGACAGAGACCACAGCCTGGCACCTCCAGAGCAGTCACAGGACCGTGGGGGCTGGCAGTGGCCGGAGGACTGCACGGCCAGGGCCGAGCTGGGCCCCCACCCAGCCAGCAGCAGCCACGCTGTTTGCTCCTGAGCCGGACTGGAGCCTACGCTGGCCCCACGGACCTCCTCTACAAGCCCCTCCTGGCATCACTCTGGATCCAGCTGAGACCTTCAGGACACAGCACCCCAGGGCTGGGGGCCCCCACTGGAGCCCCGAGAGGACGCAACAGTGAGGCACCGGCCACGCGGAAAGCCCTGCTCGCTCCCACGGGCTACGTGGGCGCCTCCTGGAAATACATATCGAGTGCTTCGAGAAGCGGCCACTCATGGCCTGCCGTGTTGGTGACCAAGGCTGTCTGTCTCCTGCCTTGGAGACAACCCCCAGTGGCCGCCTTAGCCCGGCGGTGAAGGCTGGGGCAGGGGCCCGGGGGAGAGGCTGGGCAGAGACTCCTCTTCCAGAAGCCGCTGCTGTTCCAGGCCCCCGGGCTTCCCGGGACTCAGCCCCACTCCAGGGCGGGATCTGCCCGCCGCCGTCTCATGGCCCAGAAGGACACAGCTGTTCCAGCTCCCCCCGCCCCAAGCCGGGCCTGGCCACTCCGTTACGGAGGAAGCTGAGCGGGTCAGGGCCACGTGGAGTGGTCCCCCGAGGAGAGAGGGAGAGGGCCACTCTGCCGTACTGAGGGAAGCGCCCTGGCCCGCAGGCATGACGCTCATCCCCAGTTGAGGGGTCACCCTGGGGTTGAGGCCCCATGTCCCCCATGGCAGGGAGTCCTGCAGACAGACTGCGGGCTCTGCCATGGGCCCAGGTGGCTGGCCAGCACACTGTCCTCTGAGCACCAGGCAGGCGGGGGCAGGGCCCCGGGCAGCCTCTGGTCTTGTCTGATCAGACCCTCCAGGGGCATTCACACTAGGCCCGGAGGGTCTGCCTGGCTTGGGGTCAAGGGCTGCTGTGATGGCCGGGGTGTGGATGGAAAGAAAGACCCTCCCCATCCAGCCACTGTTGGCCGAGGTGATGTGGCGTCAACCGCCAAGCTGGAGGCTCGCTGAGGCCAGGACGAGGCCGTGCCCAGGGCAGGGGCCACCTAGGGGACACTCGGGACAACGAGGTGGGGATGCCTGGAGCGACGTTCGCCTGATGGCGGAATGGTCTGGTGGGGGTCTGCGGCTCAGGCCTCCTGGGTTTGGGCTCAGGGAGTGCTCTGGGGGGCAGGGTCTGATGACGGGGGTCACCCATCAGGCCGCTCACTCGTGCTGCCGCTGTCCAGCCCCCAAGTGCCTGGCCCAGGCTGGCCTCTGCCTCGGTGGTTCTCACATGCCTGCGGAGCCGGGGCCTGAGAAGCCTGTTGCCTCGGCCCCTCCCTGCATCCCAGCACCCTCCCCCAGGACCCTCCATCCCAGTGCCCCAGATTCTGCTGCTGGAAATACATTCAATTAAATCAGAAGGCCTGAGAGCCACCCGGAGAGCCAAGCCGGTTACACAACCTCATCCGCCGTGGGGCTGGCAAGACACTCGTGCGCTTTCACGGAACATCATCCTGGGGGGAGCGAGGAGGGGCTCCCGGATGTGGGGGCCCGTCCCGGGGCCCTCCTGGCTGGAAGGCAGGCGGTGTGACTTTGCTGGGAAGCTTGGCTTCCTGCGGGGAGCCCCCTACCTGGGCCATGCTCTGCATAAGGTAGCCTGAAGGCAGGCGCGGATTCCAGGCTGAGCCCCTAGGGAGCCTCGGGGCTGAGCAGAGGGGTACTGACTGTGGGGGGAGGGGGCTCCTGGAGCCCCAGGATGGGGGAAGGGTCACGCCCCCTGTGATGCTTCCCAGGAGGGGAGCCCTGGAGGCTGGTGGAGGCACAGACGGGGGCCAGTGGGGCAGCCCCAGGGGTCTGAGCCACCTCCCAATGAGGCCACAAGCTGGTCAGCCTGCAGGGTGCTCGAACGGCACCCCGCCCCACACAGACAAGCGGAGGCTCTAACACTCTCTGTGGTCAGCAGTGAAGCGACCCACACCTCCCAGGGCCCACATGAGAGCGGGGCAACGCGGGCAGGGGGCACGGGGGCCGGGAGGGCTGCCTGGGGACTCCCTGGCCATGGACTCCCGGGGACGGGGCCACGGCAGCAGCTCTGATCTGTCCGGGTGGGCTCTCTGGGCCTCCTCCCCTCCCCCGGCAGCGGCTGGCAGTAGCCAGGGCAGAGGCTCCCAGGCCCCGTCACAGCAAGGAGGCCCGGGCTGAGCAGGCGCCCACCGCAGGCACCTGGAGGCTTCTGAGCGGGCCGAAGTCCAGGGGAGCCCCGCCGGACCCTGCCCCGTGGCCCCGCCTGCCCCCTCCAGCCCTTCCTTTGCTGAGGAGCCCCAAGAGGACTCAGGGGCTCTGGCAAAGCCGCGTGGGCAGTCTCTTCCAGGGGAGGAGCTGATCCGTCTGCCGTGAAAGGCAGGTGTCACCTGCATGCCAGAAGCTGGACGGCCTGTGGCAACCGCGTGAGCCGCACCCTCCAAGCCTCTCCCCAGGACTCTTCCCCGCCGGGTCGGGGCCTGCCCGAGCGGTGGGCAGGGTCCCTGTCTCCACCCTGCGCTTGCCCTGCCAGGGACACTGATGTGTGAAACAGGTGTGGTCAGGCCCCAACAGGGATGTGCCCAGTGTGGCTGGGAGTGCAGGGGGCTACGGGGCAGCAGGGATGGCTGCCCCGGGGGCCCAGCTGACGGGGAGACGTGCAGAAAAAGACCAGACCCGGCACAGCAGGGGCAGCAGGACCGTCAGGGGAGAGGACGGGGCAGAGCAAAGGCCCTGGGGCAGGCTCGCGGCGGGAGGGAGAGTGGACAGGGCCCGCGAGCAAGGCCGCTGAGGGGCGGGCTGGGGAGATGGGGGTCCCTGCAGGCGCCCCCCGAAGGCCCACTGGGCAGGTGTTTGGTGCAGGCAGGTGGGGGAGGTGGGGGTCCCTGCAGGTGCCCCCCGCAGGCCCACTGGGCAGGTGTTTGGTGCAGGCAGGTAGGGGGCAGGAGGCAAACCTGGCTTTTGGGAGTTGACTTTCAGCGCCCTTCCTGTGCTGGTGGGATTGCCAAGCTTGTCTCCAGGGGAAACTGCTTATTTGTTTAGGAAAATATGTTAATGGACCTTTCATTTCTGAAAGGAAAATTCCAGGGCTCAGTCTGGACCCAGAATCAAAACAGAGTCAAATTGCCCCCCCACCCCCAAGAAGGAGGGCGGTGCTTTGGAGTGAAGCTGTTAGGTGACCTCTCCGTCTCTGGAGGGGGAGGGGGCAGGGAGGGGCGGGGGGAGGGAACGCCCCGAGGTAAGGAGGGAAGGACTAGTTTTCATTTAATTTCTCCCATGGCCCTATGTCTACGGCAAAGCCGCGTGGGCAGTCTCTTCCAGGGGAGGAGCTGATCCGTCTGCCGTGAAAGGCAGGTGTCACCTGCATGCCAGAAGCTGGACGGCCTGTGGCAACCGCGTGAGCCGCACCCTCCAAGCCTCTCCCCAGGACTCTTCCCCGCCGGGTCGGGGCCTGCCCGAGCGGTGGGCAGGGTCCCTGTCTCCACCCTGCGCTTGCCCTGCCAGGGACACTGATGTGTGAAACAGGTGTGGTCAGGCCCCAACAGGGATGTGCCCAGTGTGGCTGGGAGTGCAGGGGGCTACGGGGCAGCAGGGATGGCTGCCCCGGGGGCCCAGCTGACGGGGAGACGTGCAGAAAAAGACCAGACCCGGCACAGCAGGGGCAGCAGGACCGTCAGGGGAGAGGACGGGGCAGAGCAAAGGCCCTGGGGCAGGCTCGCGGCGGGAGGGAGAGTGGACAGGGCCCGCGAGCAAGGCCGCTGAGGGGCGGGCTGGGGAGATGGGGGTCCCTGCAGGCGCCCCCCGAAGGCCCACTGGGCAGGTGTTTGGTGCAGGCAGGTGGGGGAGGTGGGGGTCCCTGCAGGTGCCCCCCGCAGGCCCACTGGGCAGGTGTTTGGTGCAGGCAGGTAGGGGGCAGGAGGCAAACCTGGCTTTTGGGAGTTGACTTTCAGCGCCCTTCCTGTGCTGGTGGGATTGCCAAGCTTGTCTCCAGGGGAAACTGCTTATTTGTTTAGGAAAATATGTTAATGGACCTTTCATTTCTGAAAGGAAAATTCCAGGGCTCAGTCTGGACCCAGAATCAAAACAGAGTCAAATTGCCCCCCCACCCCCAAGAAGGAGGGCGGTGCTTTGGAGTGAAGCTGTTAGGTGACCTCTCCGTCTCTGGAGGGGGAGGGGGCAGGGAGGGGCGGGGGGAGGGAACGCCCCGAGGTAAGGAGGGAAGGACTAGTTTTCATTTAATTTCTCCCATGGCCCTATGGCCCGGGAGCTTAAGTACTTTCACTTCAGACACTTGAATTATTTTATGTAAATTGTTTTACCCTAGTCTTTCCCCATTTTCCACTGGGATATTTGTCTTTTCTATTACTTTTGGAATTCATCTGTTGCAAATATTTTTTTCTTATTTGTCACTCGATTTTTAATTCATTAAAGATATGTGTACATAGAAAAATGTTAAGATTCTCTACAGTCAAATCTATCTGCATCTTCCTTTCATGATTCTTCTCTGGGTTAGCGCTTAGAAAGCTCTTATCAAAGTTAAAATTAGTGCAACGCCTCCACATGCCTTTTTAATTTATAGCATGATTTTATTTTTTCATTGCTTCTGCAATCCTTCTGGAATTTAATTTACGTGAATACTTGGTTAGAGATACAACCTGACTTTTGTCTCTGGAGATTTAGCCAAGTGTCCTGACAACACCTGTTGAACACTCACTAAGCAACAGTCAGAGCGCTCATGGCTGGTCTGGTGCTTTGACTAAGGCTTAATTAAGGTGGCCACTCAGAGGCGCGGGCGGGTTCAAGGGAACAGAGAGGACCGAGGCTTGTCCAGGAGCCTGGAGCCTGGCATCCTAGGTCCAAAGCTGCATGGAGGAGGGCACCCACCGGTCAGGGAGAGACACAGCTTCCTGAGCAAGCTGGCCCAGCTGGTCAGGAAAGAATTTCCTGGCCTCCCTGCCACTCCCCCAACGCTGGGCAGCAAAGTTCTCCAAAGAGGAGGGAAATTCTTGCAGTCCATCACTGGGTGAGGGCTGGGGGCGCAGAAAGGGAAGCCCCTCAGGCCCTCCCCCAGGCAGTCTCCAGAGCCCGCCTCTCCTCTTGCAGCCCTGGGGGGAGACCTAGGGCCTGCCTGCAGGGAGCAGCCCGGGTCTAACTCCAGCCGCTGTCAGCCTCGCCCCGCCCCGTCTCCAGGGGCCACACCAGTCCAGCCCCGCTCCTCTGTCTGGCAGGCTTCTCTGATGCTCAGACGGCGGAGAATCTGCCTGCAATGCTGGAGACCTGGGTTTGATCCCTGGGTGGGGAAGATGCCCTGGAGGAGGGCATGACAACCCACTCCCATGCCCTGAGGATCCCATGGACTGAGGAGCCTGGCGGGCTCGAGTCATAGTCACAGTCAGACAGGACTGAACTGACTGAGCGCAGATGCAAAGGGGAGAGAGTGGCTGAGGCAGGAGCAGAGAGCTGGCAGATGGAGACCCAGGATGCTCAGGGCCCATGAGGCAGACACCCGCGAGGCTCTGCAAACCTCAAGCAGAGAAAGCAAAGCAATGAAAAATAAGGAAATTGCCAACACCGGGAAAATAAAAAGTTGTACAGCAAAGGGAACGCAAGCAAATCACAGTTCCAGCTTGAGTCTAAATGCCATTGACCTAATCTAGTAACATAGCCACCAGTTTCGATTTAATAGAAATTATGATATATCCCATAAAAATATGGGAAGAGAGAGAAGTTGATGGGTCTGTGTAGTGGGGTGGAGGCAATGGAAGAGAGGTTACCTTCATTGTCCCAACCAGGAAGACTGTGTGTGTGTGTGTGTGTGTGTGTGTGTGAGTCGCTGTCATGTCTGACTATTTGTGACCCCATGAACCATAGCCCGCCAGGTTCTTCCGTCCATGGAATTCTCCAGGCGAGACTACTGGAGTGGGTTGCCATGCCCTTCTCCAGGGGATCTCCCCAACCTGACCCAGGGATCAATCCCAGGTCTCCCACACTGCAGGCAGGCTCTTTACCGCCTGAGCCACTGGGGAAGCTTACAACACCTAAAGCTGAGACATCGAGCCGCGGTGGGGTAGTGTGCTGTTTAGAAATGGATTGGTAAGCACCAGGAGGACTTTCCAAAGAAAGCTGAAAGCGGCGACCTTGCGAGAGCGGGAAGTAGAGGAAGAGCGGTTGGCATTATGCTGTAAAGCCCAGACAGCTGTGAGTTTTAAAGTCAAAATGTGGATTACTTTGATTAAAATTAAGGTTAGTGATGAGTGTTCACTGGCAGATCAATGGATAAAGATGTGGTACATATATACAATGGAATGCCACTCAGCCATAGAAAGAGTGGGATAGTGCCATCTGTAGCAGCGTGGGCTGACCCAGAGATGACCAAACTGAATGGAGTCAGACAGAGAGAGGCAAACACCATCTGCCATCACTGGCGTGTGGCATCTAAGCTATGACACACATGAGCCCGTCTGTGAAACAGAAGGGACTCACAAACACAGATCAGACTTGGGGTTACCGGGGGGAGGGGCTTGGGGAGGGAAGCATTGTGCTTTCAGAGTGAGGAGATGCAGGTTGCTTTACAGAGAATGGGTAGACAGCAAGATCCTAGTGCACAACACAGGGAACTATATTCAGTGTTCTTTGATAAACCGTAATGGAAAAGAACGTATAAATATGTAAGCAGAAATCAACACATCATAAGTCAACTATACTCTAATAAAATAAATGTTTTTAAATTTAGGTTAATGAATATTAAGTGTTATCAATGTTTTTTGTAGTGTCTATTGATAAATTATCATGTTTATAATGATTAAATTATTGATACAATTTAGATTGTATAATTTTAACTCATTCTTGTCTAAAAAGGATAAAATTAATGCACTCAATGTATGGTTGATTTAAGATGGTGACAACTTAATTTGCTAAGAATTTATTTGGAATGCTTATATTTGCATTCATAATTGAGACTGTATCAAAAGGGTTTTCTTAGAATGCTAGCTATGTTAAATTAGCATTTAGGGTTGAATCGTCGCTGTTGTTCACTTGCCAAGTCACGTCCAACTCTTCAAGACCCCATGGGCTGCAGCACGCCAGGCTTCCCTGTCCCTCACCAGCTCCTGGAGTTTGTCCCAAGTTCACGTCCACTGAATCAGTGATGCCATCCAGCCATCTCATCCTCTGTCGTCCTCTTCTCCTCTTGCCCTCACTCTTTCCCAGCATCAGGGTCTTTTCAAATAAGTCAGTTCTTTGCATCACGTGGCCAAAGTATTGGAGCTTCAGCTCCAGCATCAGTCCTTCCAGTGAGTATTCAGGGCTGCTTTCCTTTAAGATTGACTCATTTGATCTAGTGGGATAAAATTAATTGGGAAGTTTTCTAGATTTTTCATTAATCAGTTGACATATATATATACATATAGGTACACACACATATGGCCCTGGAGAAGGAAATGGTACTCACTTCAGTATTCTTACCGGGAAAATCTCACGGACAGAGGAGCCTGGTGGGCTGCAACCCATGGTGTCACAAGAGTCAGACAGGACAGAGCCAGTAAACCACCATATGGCATTGAAAATATCTGTTCCTTAAATTTTAAAAGGTTGTTGTTCAGTCACTTAGTCGTGTCCGACTCTTTGCGAGCCCATGGACTGCAGCACGCCAGGCTTCCCTGTCCTTCACTATCTCCTGGAATTTGCTCACACTCATGTCCATTGAGTCGGTGATGCCATCCAGTCATCTCATCCTGTCGTCCCGTTCTCCTCTTGTCCTCAGTCTTTCCCAGCATCAGGGTCTTTTCCAATGAGTCAGTTCTTCGCATCCGGTGGCCAGAGTATTAGAGCTTCAGCTTCAGCATCAGTCCTTCCAATGAGTATTCAGGGTTGATTTCCTTTAGGATGGACTGGCTTGACCTCCTTGCTATTCAAGGGACTCTCGAGAGTCTTCTCCAACACCACAGTCCTAAGGCATCAGTTCTTCAGTGCTCAGCCTTTTTTATTGTCCAGCTCTCACATCTGTACATGACTTCTGGAAAAGCCATCGCTTTGACTAGATGGACCTTTGTCAGCAAAAGAACGTCTCTGGTTTTTAAAATACTTTCTAGGTTCGTCGCTGCTTTCTTCCAAGGAGCAAGCATTTTTCAGTTTTGTGGCTTTGGTCACTATCCACAGTCACTTTGGAGCCCAAGAAAATAAAGTCTGTCACTGTTTCCATTGTTTCCCATCTATTTGCCTTGAAGTGATGGGACCGGATAATTCACCCATAAAATTGTATTGGCCTGGCACCTCTGTGAATAATTCTTTGGCAGTCCTTTCAGTTTCGGCCATGGTTACTTACTCATCTATTACAGTATTCAAGTTTCCTCATGAGACAATTTTGGAAAAGCACATTTTCCTAGAAAATCAGCCCCTTCTCTGAGATGTGCACACTGTTAGAGCGTTATGCATGACCTCACTTATTATTTGTATGCTACTGTGCTATTTTTTAAGAATTGTTTTTGACATTTAATTTTGCTTTGTAACCAAATACAAATACTTAGACTAATTCCATGTGTAATTGATTTAAAAGCTCACTACAAATTTTCACAATTTCAGGGCGTCCTCCTCTCTGTACCCTTGGTCCAGCGTCCTGTCTTGGGGCAGGAGGGGGGCGCCGCCATCTGGCTGTCTGATTCCCTCCCCTCCAGGAGGCTCTCAGGCCTCTGCTCACGTACCGGCGACCCTGTTGTTCTCCCTGAGCTTAAGACAGCTGCTCTCCTTTTAAATCACACCTCGTTTCTCTCCGGTATTGTCAGTACCTTTATTCTTGATCTTTGACAAAAGCAGGAAGCAGACAGTCAAATATATATGCTTCTCTACTAGAAAATATTTTGCAAACTGTGTTTTCCTTTTTCATCTTGGTTCCAACGTTCTCCATCTCTCAGGATGGAGGGCTTTTTTTACAGGCCCAAGTGGGTTTTTTGGGTGTGAGCACACGGGTGCATGTGGATACATATGTGCACACACGCGTGGGCTGTACCTGTGCACGCACGTGTGCACAAGCGTGAACTCCTGTGTGTGTAGATGTGAAGGCACTCGTGCAGGTGTGTGTGTGTGCGCGTGGTCGTGTGTCCGTGTGTTTGGTATGTTTGCGTGTGCTTGCATATGTGAGTGTGTATGGGTGTGTGTTCGTGTGCCAGTGTGTTTATATTTGTATGTGTGAGTGCGCGCGTGTACTACGCGAGCGTGCTTCATGTCTGTCACGCTGGAGCGGCTAGAGGCCGCCTGATGAAGGGAGACGCCAGTGGGCGGAAGCTGCGGTGCGCGGTGCCCCGGGCCACCTGCCGTCTGCCGGCCCTGCACCTCACGCGGAGGTTGCTGGCCGTCATCCCCCTTGAGAACTGGATCCTGAGGGCCCCGGCAGCTAGGGCTCGGGCACCGTGGCCCCGGGGTTAGCGGCGCCCATCACAGACCGCAGATCCAAGGCAAAGCACCCCGGGGCCTGCCTCCAGCAGGGCCGCGTCTGGGAAGCCCCAGGCCCAGAAAGGGCATGGCAGGTGGCCCAGGACCCCAGCCGCTGCCTGCCATCCAGAGGGAGCACGCGTCCAGCGCCCCGCTGTCTTCTCCGGGGTGTGTGAGTCCGCCGCAGCTCCTCTTGGCATTTCGGCAGAGCAACATCCATCAGCATCGGCCCTTTGCTTCTGACTCCGCCCGCCCGCCGCCCACGTGTTCCCAGGCCCCGCCCCCGTGTTCCCAGGCCCCGCCCACGAGTCCCAGGCCCCGCCCACGAGTCCCAGGCCCCGCCCACGAGTCCCAGGCCCCGCCCACGAGTCCCAGGCCT
>SJYG01000250.1:933542-975569 GCA_006410535.1 Litocranius walleri | reverse complement strand
CCATTTGCTGCCCCCTCCCCACCCCCACCTGGAGACCCCTCCTCCTGGCCACCCCTCCTCCTGGCCCGGGGGTCTCCGGCCTCCTCCCCTCAGGTTGACACACAGCAGGGCCTGTCTGTGGCTGTGCGGTAACCAGACCGCCGCCCACCTGGCTCCTGGGCCCCTCACCGTCCTGCACGTGGGGTGACCTGCTTCGTCGGAGATGACCTGGGAGATCCCGACCCCGTCCAGAGCCCAAGGCCTCTGAGGGGTCAAGAGAAGCCCCTGGGATCCGAAAAGAGTAGGAGCCACCTGTTTCCTGGAAGACTTCCGGTGGAGCCCCATTGGTGGGCACCGAGGATGCTGGGAGGCCGTGTGGCAGGGCCAAGTCCAGGACGTGCTGCTTCACTAACGAGCGGGCCTGGTGGCCCTAATCCACCAGCTTCTTGCTCAGAGGCGGCCTGGGGCTGAGGGCACTGATGGCAAGCCTGGTAATTCCTGCAAAGCCACCAGCGGCCCCCTCTCCGGCCTCCACACACTGTCCAGATGGACAGGTCTATTTTTAGGCCTGGAGCGCATGCCAGGACACCTCCCGCTGGAGCGGTGCCAGGGTCTGGGGCCCTCCCTGCTTCCGCAGCAGGTGGAGACGCACCTGTCGGGGTTCCTGAGGCCTCCGAGGTCTGGAGAGTGGGTCTCAGGACCGCAGCCGCAGAGCTGGGGACCAGCTGAGGCCAGATGGGGAGGGGCCCAGCCAGGGAGTCTGCATGGAAAGCAGGTACCCTGTAATGTGCCCACGTCCCCATGTCCCCAAGGCCAGCAGGAGAGGCTCCAGGGAGGCTCTGGCAGGTTGGTTCGGGGTACAGACGGACAGGGATACTGGGGGCCTGGGCTTCTGCCCGCAGGGAGGACCGGGGAAGCTGAGCCCCGTAACCTGCCTCTGTGTGGAGAGGCCTACTGGCCCATGGTGCTTGTGCAGCCCTGGGCAGGGGAGCTAAGGAAGGAGGGGACAGGTCAGCTCGGGGCCTCCTCCTGCTGAGCAAGGCCACTGCGTGGCTCTGAGCCTGGGGAGGCCTCCTGTCCCCGGTCACTGGCCGATTTCTCAGTCTTATCCATCTCTTCGGGGGCGCAGAGGCAGGGCGTGCCCAGTGGTGGCAGGGGTCTGGAGGCCGGCAGCCAGCTCAGAGTCTCTGGAAACCCACCCTTCAGATGCCGGGTCTCCTCGCAGGTGGGGGCCTCTGGCCTGGGGCGTTAGGGGCACTGGACAGGGCTGCTGCAGACCACCCAACCCCTGACCGTAGGAGACACAGGAGGCTCCCACCCGCCCGACTCCACCGGCCCACGGGGGCCTCCAGGCGCCCCACCCCAGGCCCACAGGCCCCCATCTGTTGGCTGTGGTCTCCTCCTACCCGCCCCCAACCGGCCCAAGTCCGGGCTGGGTCCCCGCCCTAGATGAGCACTGCCAGCACGGCGCCGGCCCCCCAGGGACCGGGCGGAGCGAAGCAGCGTCAGAAAGCAGAGCGGCCTGGAGCCCCGAGCTCCCTCTCACTCCGGAACACGCTCCGGGAGGGGCGCGAGGGGCGGGCAGGGGGAACACGGGGCGGGGGCGGGGCAGCAGGCCCCTGGGCACAAACCAGCAGCGACTCCTCCAACTGAAAGCCCAGCCCCCGCTGACGGTGCCGGAGAGACGCCGACCCGCCCGGGCATCCCTGCCCCGCCCCGGGCGAGCCGGCCGGCGGGTGGGCGGGGGCCTCCCGGGCTGCGGGGGCGGTTGCGAGCCCGGGGTTGAGGGTGGGGCGCGAGTCTCGGGCAGTCGCCCCTCCTCGCACCCCCCGGGAGGAAGAGGCCCCGACCCTGAGCCAGCGGGAGCGCGGGCGCAGAGCAGGAGGCCCTCCCCACGGAGACGCCCGCCCTGGGGTCGCGCAGGGGCCGGGCGGGCAGGGCGGGCGGCTGGGCCTGGGCCCGGCGCGGTGGGGCGGCGGGGTGCGTCCCGCGCTCCGCCCCGCCTGCAGGCTTCGCTGCCCAGCGACAGTGGACACCCCCCACCCCCGCCGTCGGGCACCCGGACCCCAGAGCGACCCTCCTGCCCCGGTGCACACGGAACGGGCAGAAAGGAACCGCTGGTCACAACACGGAGCACACCGATCTCCATGAAATGATGCCTTAGGAGCCAGGCTTTCGGATCGTAAATCAATCATCCAGGAGCGAAAACAATACTTAGAAGATACTCTTAATGATTTCAAATTGTGAAAATACTCTTTTAGAATCTCCGTTCATTTGAAAAATAAAACACTTCCGAACGAGGCCTGAGTCAGAGCATGAAGCGTCCGGAAAGGAAACAGAACTGGACTGTGATGGGGAGGCTGCCTGTGGCGCTCCTGCGTGCGACACGCGCGTGTGGGACAGTGCCAAGTGGGGTTCAGGGGGAGCTGTGTCGCCTTAGAAGAAGAAAAGAAAGAAGAAAATAAGCAAGTGTCCAACTTAAATCAGAAAACCAATAAGGGCTAAATTAATAAAAAGAGGAGGAAAACACAGAGATTAATACAAGCAAATGATAGGCACAGAAATGACTGCGATAGGAAATGACAGCCGGAGAATCTAAGACAAAAGCTGGTTGGTGACCCGGGAGAGGACAGCGGGGGTGGGGCGGGGGTGGAGGGGTGCCGAACGAGCATAAGGACAAATTAACATTTGGAATGTAAAGGGGAAACCATCTCACACAGAGGCTTTAAAAGATAAAAATATCATGAGCCACTCAGTTTGAAATCTTATTCCAGTTGAACAAATTCCCAGGAAATTATGACTTTAAAAAATTGATTCAAGAGGAAAGAGAAGACCAAACGATTCTATGACATTTAAGGACATTTGAACATTAGCTGAAAATTGTCCTGCAGGACAACTCACTTCTGGGATTATTCAGATATATTCTGCCAAATTTCCAAGGAATGATTTTTTCAGTTTTATACAAAGCGGGAAACCTCCCCAAATTATTTTGGAGCCAGCACAACTTTTAAAACAAAGCCAGACAAGAATAATAGTACAAGAAGCACATTTTAGTCCAGTATCTTAAGAAAGGACATAAAAATCCTAAACAAATTATTAGCAAACTTCACCCTGTAAACTGTATATTTTTAAAAAGGGATGACACTCATGATCAAGTTGGGTTTATCCCAGGAATGTGAGGGTGTGAAATAATACGAAATATTATCTTAGATGAAAATACTTGATAATTTTTCTGACGTTGTCATAAGGCAGACATTATGACATAAAAAGGCTAGATTTAGGCCAGACATAAAAAGACTAACCATAGTAGAAAATACTTCATAAAGTGACTGTATCAGAATTCAAAACTTCCATTCACTAGAAAGCACCATGCGGAAACGCAAGCCACTTGCCAGAGGAAGGTGTTTGCTGTTTCCAGTTTTATTGAAATATAATTGACATATGACATTGTTCAAATTTAAGATGTATAACAGTGATTTAATATATGGACATATTGTGAAATCATGGCCACAAGTTTGATTCCATCACCTCACCTGTGTGTGTGAGTCGCTCAGTCGTGTCTGACTCTTTGTGGCCCCATGGACTGCAGCCCGCCAGGCTCCTCTGTCCATAGGATTCTCCAGGCAAGAATATTGGAGTGGGTTGCCATTCCCTTCTCCAGGGAATCTTCCTGATGCAGGGACTGAACCTACGTCTCCTGCATTGCAGGCAGATTCTTTACTTTCTGAGCCACCAGGGAAACCAGCTAGGGTAAAATAAAAGGGTTCAATACTAAAGTAACTGGATGCCAAATATTAGAAGTCATACAAATGATGGTTCACTGTCACAAAGTTCTCGTGGGGAGATGGAGGAAATATTTCCAATTAAGTGACTGAAGCAATTTGTGTATTTTCACCTCACATAGTTGCAAATTTTTTTCTTGTGATGAGAACTTTCGAGACTTATCTGCCCTCTTAGCAACTTTCAAATGTGCAGTGCGTGCCTGCGTGCTAAGTCGCTCCAGTCACATCCGACTCTCTGTGGCCCCGTGGACTGAGCCTGCCAGGCTCCTCTGTCCATGGGATTCTCCAGGCAAGAATCCTGGAGCTGGTTGCCCTTTCCTCCTCCAGGGGATCTTCCTGACCCAAGGATCCAGTCTGTATCTCCTGCATCTGGTCTCCTGCGCTGCAGGCGGGTTCTTTACCTGCGGAGCCTCTGGGAAAGCCCCGTAAAGACACTTGTAATGTACAAGCGTGCATTGCAAATGAGGATTATTCAGCACTTTTCAAGGTACATTACAATGTATGTATGCATACTTACGTATCAATATGTGTAAGGAAAAGCAAATGGCCCAATATAACTGAGTAGCCGAGAAGGAGCAGAGAGGGAAACAGTGATCCCAGACCACGAGGAGGAAGGGCCTTTATCACTGTCCTGCGGGAAATGTGAAGTAGCAAAAATCGGGACGTCTGACCAGACGGAGTTGAAAGGCCCTGTTCCAAAAAGAGCTCCCCAAGAGCAGGGCTGGGTGTGCGTGCAGGCCTGGCCTGCTCAGGACTCATGCTGATCTTCTCCTGAAGGGTTTAATATTCACGCAGCTCTGACTCTACAAACTGACTCCCAGACAGACACAGCTCCTCGGGCGCCAGGGCTGCCTTCCTCAGGCTTTTCCCTGACAGGCCTCTTCTCAGCAGGGCTCCCTGGCACCTCCTGTGCCAGCTGTCTTCATGCTTTCCCCAGTCAGCACTCCCGGGCCTCCTGTGTGTTTCCCCTGTCTGCCGCCTCCTCCAGGATGGCGGCTCTGTGGGGCTGGGTGTTCTGCCACGCTCGGCAGTGCTCTGAGCCCAGGGCAGTGCCCGGCACATTCTAGACACCGGTACGTATTGGGAGAATGAAGGGGTGAAGGCGCGGGTACAGGGATGACCTGACTGTTGCGGGCGCGCCTGCAGTATCGCAGGGCCTGCTGCTGTGTGTGCTGAGTCACCTCAACCACGTCCGACTCTGTGACCCCATGGACAGAGCCCTCCAGTCTCCTCTGTCCATGGGATTTCCCAGGCAAGGATACTGGAGTGGGTTGCCACGCCCTCCTCCAGGGGATCTTCTCCACGCAGGGATCGAACCTGTGTCTCTTACGTCTTCCGCCTTGGAACAGGCGGGTTCTTTACCCCTAGTGCCAGCTGGCAAGCCCTTCAAGGGCCCGGGCAAAGGGGTGACTGAGGCTCCCGTCACACACGCGTCTAAGCCTTCGGCGCCGTGCCTCATCCTCAGTGAGGGGGCTTCCACGTCTCCTGCAGGCAGGCCTCAGGCTGGGGCTCCTGCAGGCCCTGGAGGTGGGCTCAGGCCGTGGGGCGGCATTTGGGGTCCTGGGCTCCCTGCCTGTGTTCCGGAGGAGGGCCGTGGCTGTGTGTGGATGACTCCTCTGTGGGCGGGGGTAAAGTCTGAGGAGGGCAGAGCGGTCCTTCCAAAAGGGCACCTTGGGCCCTCGAGGGACACGGTCCTGTGGGTTCTTATTGGCAGGCGAGCCTTACGTGGAGCCCTGAGGGCCTGAGGCTCTGCATTCTAACAAGCTCCCAGGTGACGCTGGCCCTCCTTGGAGGTCAGAGAACGCGGGCGCAGGGCTGGGGGCAGGTGGAATGGGGGACTGTGAGTGAGAGGCCTCATGTTCTGTCTCTAAGGAGAAGTGACAGCCCCTGGAGGCGGAACTGCCAGCCTCCGAAAAGCTGCGCTTGGTCAATAAATGGCTAAACGTGTTAGCGTGGCCTGGGAGGGGCCCCAGGGCCTGGACAGGCCAGCAGAGGATCCAGAATCAAATCAAGGAGCCCATTTAGCGTGGCAGGGCTGGTTTTGCAGCAGAGAGAATCGCATCAGAGGCCTGGAGCCCGGAGCCAACGAGATTACCGCTCAGGGTGGACTGAGCGGGCTGATGAGGGCACCTGGGCTCCCCCGCCCGTCCAGAGGGCACGAGCTCCTGCTGGTGGGAACCTGCTGCTTCCTAAATGGGAGACACGGAGCCTGGTCCAATGATGCTCAATCCTCCTCACATTGTCCTCCCCAGGCTCCTCGGGCCTCCCTGGCTGCCAACCTGGAGGAGGGGGCACAGCCCAGCTGGAGGAGGGAGCACAGCCCGCCTGGAGGAGAGGGGAGCACATCCTACCTGGAGGGGGGAGCACAGCCCACCTGGAGGAGGGAGCACAGCTGCCTGGAGGAGGGGGGCGCACAGCTGCCTGGAGGAGGGGGAGCACAGCCCAGATAGTCTCCTCGTGTCTGCGAGTGAGGGTCACCCCCGGGCCTTCTGCGGGGGGCCTGGACAACTGAGCACAGCAAGAGCCCAGGCCCGCGTGGCCTTGTCACCTACACGTTTACACGTTGGCGCTTGCGGTCCACCTCACACGGATTAAACTGCGAGCCGCTGTGGCCTCTGACCTTCAACAGTGCCTGAAGGAGCTCAGGCGGTGAGCAGGAATGAGGGCCTGGGCACGGGCAGAGACGGTGGGGAACTGGCCGAACAGGCCTTCGGACGGTGAGGTATGTTCAGGAGACGACTTTATGAGCCTGATTCTTCTATCTCCTCAGATCTAGAAAAGCACTACAATCCTTCACGGTGACGACTGCTCCTCGTGACTCACAGAAGCATCAGGAGACTGGCTGAAACCTGCAAAAATGTGAGCTTGGTTTTACGTACCCCCGTTCAGCAGAGGCCCATTTGCACTGACCTTTCCCCCGCCTTTCCGGCGCAGACTCTCAGCCTGAGGCGCTGCCTCCTGGACTGCCGTCTCCATTTTGCCCCAGACAGAGTGTAACTCCCAGCTCTCACACTGTGCGTTTTCAGCCAGTAGCCTCTGCCCCCTCAGTGGGGAGCAGACCCTTCTCTGCCCCTTCGCCACCCCAGTGCCAGCTCTGGGAGCAGCAGGGGCTGGGGGAGCTGGGCTGGGCCCCCTCTGTGGGGCCGTGGGCCCGCCCTCCACCCCAGGGCGCTGAGGGTGGGCAGAAGCCGCAGCCCTGGGTTCGCCCCAGGGTCCAGGCCTTGTGTGCGTCCCTGGCTGTGTGTCTGCTCCCGCTCCAGGTCAGTGCCCCCCACCTCCGGTGGGTGTCTCCTGCCGCTTCATGACAGCAACAGCGGTTCCTGGTCCATCTTGTCCCTTCTGTGGACCCCTGCACGAGGCCCGGCAGAGGTGGGCACAGTGGGAACAGGTCAGCTGCTCCCTGAGGGTCCCTGGGCTCTGTGGTCAGCTCCTGTGGGTCCCCGGGGCCTGCTGAAGTTTCTCAAGCCTACCCAGCAATGCCCACCCCCAACTAAGCAGGATACCCCCACCTCTACCCCAGGGCTGGGTCCTGGTGGCGTTAAGCCCATGGGGCATCCCCAGGTTCCCGCATGTGACCTAGCAGGTCCCACTGGCCAAGTCTCACTGGGAACAGAGGCAGAAGCCGGCTCTCCTGTCCTGTTAGAACCTGGCGGCTTGTGGCCTCCAGGCCCCCAGCCTCCCCTGGAGCCAGAGGTGGGGCTGGGGGCTGGGGTCTGCTGCTGGGGAAGCAGCTCCAGCAGCTTACGGCCTTCCCGCCCTCTGCTGCAGAAAGCCCTCCTCTGGCCAACGGGCCGTGTTTCAATGCCCACCTCGGGCCTGGACTGTGTCCTGTCTGTGAACGGCTGAAACCCCTTCCCCTGCTGGTCATCAGGCCACTGCTCCCTTAAACGGGATCATCTCTCAGTTGCCTTTATCTGTTTCTAGTTTTTTAATAGAAATGACTGGCTTTCAAAGGAATACCAGTTTATGATAAAAGTCTGGCCAATGTGTTGTAGCCACGCGTTCCGGGAAACAAGCTCCCCCAGAAGGACGATGCAGGTAGGAGAGAGCAGCCATTACGCCGGCGGCCCGAGGCCGAGTCTCTCTCAGCCGAGGACCCCACCAGCGTTTGTGGGAATCTCTTCTGCCCATGTGCACGTGTCTGAACCCACCACCCCAAATTCCTTGAGACTTACATGAACCAAGGAAAATACAGTCCCAGCAACCCCATCATTCACGTGCTGTGTGCTCATGTGCGCAAACAAACAATTAGCCAATAATCAATAAGCCCAAGGTTACACGCCGACAGATAGAGAAAACTTTATGGCCTGTCTGGAGGAAGGGGTGATAGTGTACGGTTTCTCTTAGGTGATGAGTAACCTACATGCGATCTTCAAGGCTCCCCTGTCTTGAGGGAGTCTTATCCTTCTGTTGTTTCCATAGGCACTAAACACAGAGTTCAGAGTCCCCTGGAGAGCTGGCCGAGCATGATCAGCATGAACAGGCCTAGGATGGAGTCCAGGCCCTGTGAATTCCTTCTTCAAATACATAAACCAGAAGGAAGAATACGCGCGCCCACGGCCCACGGGCTGTAATGCGTGCTGTCACCCGAGGGGGACAGAGTGCGCGGATGGCGCTGAACCCACCAGCTTCCAGCACCTCCTTTGATCATGAAGGGGACGCACGCACGTTCCAGAAGGCCGGACGCCGCAGGAACGAGCCTCTCTGGGGTCGTCTCGGGGGCTCTGCTCCAGGTCAGCCCCTCGGCCAGATGAGTGTGAACGTGTCCACCGTCCAGGAGTGGGGAGACGAGGAGGAGCTGGGAGTCAGGAGCCCCCAGTCATGGCTTTCCATTCTCTGTGAGTGGAAATGAACGCACGCTTCAGCGAGAGGCTCCGTGGGGCAGGGGGGTCCTTCCCAGCTCACAGCCTCTGCAGGAGCCGGGCCCTGGGCACAGCCCTGCCTTGGAGGGGGCTGTGGGCTCCTGCGGTGCTTCTGCCGCCAGGGTCTCAACCACAGGAAAGGTCCTGCTGGAGCTGGGGCAGACAGGCTGGCCCTGAGCCCTGGGGGCCAAAGGCAGAGGGTGGGGGCGAGGGTGGGGGGTGAGGTGCGGAAACACGCCCACAGAACTGGGCCAGGCCAGGGGCGGGAGAGGGCGCTGAGCAGCCCGGCTCTGGCCGCAGAGTCTGGGGGCACAGGGAACATGCTGTTTCATTTCTCATTTGGCTAAACCCTGTCTTCAGGGCTGCCTGGACAGCGTTATGAACCGTATCACAGTCCTTATCACTGCCCTCCTATGCTGATAAGTAAACTGCCTGTGGCTCTATCAATAATAAAAGTTATTGTTTTCTTCTTTAGGGATAGTGTGATGGCTGCTGCCCCCTCTGTGGGGCCGTGGGCCCGCCCTCCACCCCAGGGCGCTGAGGGTGGGCAGAAGCCGCAGCCCTGGGTTCGCCCCAGGGTCCAGGCCTTGTGTGCGTCCCTGGCTGTGTGTCTGCTCCCGCTCCAGGTCAGTGCCCCCCACCTCCGGTGGGTGTCTCCTGCCGCTTCATGACAGCAACAGCGGTTCCTGGTCCATCTTGTCCCTTCTGTGGACCCCTGCACGAGGCCCGGCAGAGGTGGGCACAGTGGGAACAGGTCAGCTGCTCCCTGAGGGTCCCTGGGCTCTGTGGTCAGCTCCTGTGGGTCCCCGGGGCCTGCTGAAGTTTCTCAAGCCTACCCAGCAATGCCCACCCCCAACTAAGCAGGATACCCCCACCTCTACCCCAGGGCTGGGTCCTGGTGGCGTTAAGCCCATGGGGCATCCCCAGGTTCCCGCATGTGACCTAGCAGGTCCCACTGGCCAAGTCTCACTGGGAACAGAGGCAGAAGCCGGCTCTCCTGTCCTGTTAGAACCTGGCGGCTTGTGGCCTCCAGGCCCCCAGCCTCCCCTGGAGCCAGAGGTGGGGCTGGGGGCTGGGGTCTGCTGCTGGGGAAGCAGCTCCAGCAGCTTACGGCCTTCCCGCCCTCTGCTGCAGAAAGCCCTCCTCTGGCCAACGGGCCGTGTTTCAATGCCCACCTCGGGCCTGGACTGTGTCCTGTCTGTGAACGGCTGAAACCCCTTCCCCTGCTGGTCATCAGGCCACTGCTCCCTTAAACGGGATCATCTCTCAGTTGCCTTTATCTGTTTCTAGTTTTTTAATAGAAATGACTGGCTTTCAAAGGAATACCAGTTTATGATAAAAGTCTGGCCAATGTGTTGTAGCCACGCGTTCCGGGAAACAAGCTCCCCCAGAAGGACGATGCAGGTAGGAGAGAGCAGCCATTACGCCGGCGGCCCGAGGCCGAGTCTCTCTCAGCCGAGGACCCCACCAGCGTTTGTGGGAATCTCTTCTGCCCATGTGCACGTGTCTGAACCCACCACCCCAAATTCCTTGAGACTTACATGAACCAAGGAAAATACAGTCCCAGCAACCCCATCATTCACGTGCTGTGTGCTCATGTGCGCAAACAAACAATTAGCCAATAATCAATAAGCCCAAGGTTACACGCCGACAGATAGAGAAAACTTTATGGCCTGTCTGGAGGAAGGGGTGATAGTGTACGGTTTCTCTTAGGTGATGAGTAACCTACATGCGATCTTCAAGGCTCCCCTGTCTTGAGGGAGTCTTATCCTTCTGTTGTTTCCATAGGCACTAAACACAGAGTTCAGAGTCCCCTGGAGAGCTGGCCGAGCATGATCAGCATGAACAGGCCTAGGATGGAGTCCAGGCCCTGTGAATTCCTTCTTCAAATACATAAACCAGAAGGAAGAATACGCGCGCCCACGGCCCACGGGCTGTAATGCGTGCTGTCACCCGAGGGGGACAGAGTGCGCGGATGGCGCTGAACCCACCAGCTTCCAGCACCTCCTTTGATCATGAAGGGGACGCACGCACGTTCCAGAAGGCCGGACGCCGCAGGAACGAGCCTCTCTGGGGTCGTCTCGGGGGCTCTGCTCCAGGTCAGCCCCTCGGCCAGATGAGTGTGAACGTGTCCACCGTCCAGGAGTGGGGAGACGAGGAGGAGCTGGGAGTCAGGAGCCCCCAGTCATGGCTTTCCATTCTCTGTGAGTGGAAATGAACGCACGCTTCAGCGAGAGGCTCCGTGGGGCAGGGGGGTCCTTCCCAGCTCACAGCCTCTGCAGGAGCCGGGCCCTGGGCACAGCCCTGCCTTGGAGGGGGCTGTGGGCTCCTGCGGTGCTTCTGCCGCCAGGGTCTCAACCACAGGAAAGGTCCTGCTGGAGCTGGGGCAGACAGGCTGGCCCTGAGCCCTGGGGGCCAAAGGCAGAGGGTGGGGGCGAGGGTGGGGGGTGAGGTGCGGAAACACGCCCACAGAACTGGGCCAGGCCAGGGGCGGGAGAGGGCGCTGAGCAGCCCGGCTCTGGCCGCAGAGTCTGGGGGCACAGGGAACATGCTGTTTCATTTCTCATTTGGCTAAACCCTGTCTTCAGGGCTGCCTGGACAGCGTTATGAACCGTATCACAGTCCTTATCACTGCCCTCCTATGCTGATAAGTAAACTGCCTGTGGCTCTATCAATAATAAAAGTTATTGTTTTCTTCTTTAGGGATAGTGTGATGGCTGCGCTTGCATCTCTGATGGGTGTGCTTGCATCTCTGATGGGTGTGCTTGCATCTCTGATGGGTGTGCTTGCATCTCTGATGGGTGTGCTTGCATCTCTGATGGGTGTGCTTGCATGCGTGGCCGCTTCAGTCGTGTCTGAATCTCTGCGAGCCCGCAGACTGCAGCCTGCCAGGCTCCTCTGGCCCTGGGACTCTCCAGACAAGAACACTGGAGGGGGTTGCCATGCCCTCCTCCAAGGGATCTTCCCGACTCAGGATCTAACTGCATCTCTGTCTCCTGCACGGCAGGCAGGTTCTTTACCCGTAGCGCCACCTGTTTGACGGCCAGCAGCTTGGTGTTTGCAGCGGGTTGAGGCAGCGTGGACTGGGAGTTGTGTCACCCCTGCGCCGCACAGCGTCCTCTCCAGGGGCCGTGGCAGGCGTCCTCCACCAGCAGAGCGCCTGGACGCCACCTCCCGCTTTGCTGTGGACAGTGGGTTTGGCGCCTCAGATGCTGGACGCCTTTTCCCGGTCCTGCCCCTGGACTGACCACCGGCCCTGGAAAGGTCCCTGGGTCTGCTCTTCACACGCAGGGTCTTCCTGGCTGAGCGTGCCTGTCCCCTGCCACGCTGGCCCGCCCTCGCACCGAGGTTTTCCGCTGAAACCTCCTGACTTGCTTCTGCTGCCTGTCTTTGAGGGCTGCTCTCTGGAAGGCGTCTCTCACCCCGGGTGGGGCTGGGCCTCCCACATCCTGCTGTGACTGTCAATTTTCTTCTTGTCTTCTCATCTGCAGAATGACACTGTCTCCTGTTTTACACTCTTTCCCTGTGGTCCCCCAAGACCCTCACTCTGCTAGGGGCTGGCCAGGCTGCCGATGGCCCACTCCGAGGTGAGGGGGCCCAGAGCCTCCTCCTCCTTGGTACGGGGCCCCGGCTCCTCCTCCTTCCCACCGCATGGCGCTGGGCTGTGACCGTTGCTTCCCCTGTCACCCCAGCCCTGGTCTCCAGCTCCTGCCCAGCCTGTGGCTCCGTCAGATCCAGGCCCGTCAGCTGGCCCTTCCCTGGGGCCCGGGCGGGCTTGGTGCTGCCTCTGCAGGGTGACCTGAAGCTCTTGACGGTACTGAGCCCTGATCTCTTCCTGCCAGCCATCAAGAGCCTCCCACACGAGCGTGTCAGTCTCAGAGCAGATAGGTGCTGGGCACCTCGGTGGAGACTGAGGCTCATCCACCTCAGGAACCTGCCTTGGTCGGGGGGCCGGGCCTGTGCCAGGAGAAGGCTGGGCACAGAGCAGGGATGGCCACTGCTTGACATCTACTCTGCCCACCTCTTTGTGTTAAAATAAAACTCAGAGGCAGAAAACCACACCAGGAAGGCATGCGGGTGAGTGAGCGTCAACTCGGCATCCTTAGAACAATCACCCCAGTTAAGGTAGGGACTCAGCTGGCCACCTCCCAGGCCCAGGAAATGCCCTGCACCCCCAGGACCCCCGACTCTCCAGGACCCCCGCCCCCCAGGATGCACAGAGGGAGGCATTCCGAGCACCAATCCTGGAACCTCATGACGGGTTTGTGGTGTTTCCAGGACTTTGGGAATAGGGTGGTGGTTTGATTCAAGGGAGGCACTAAGGAAACCCACTCCTGGGGATTCGTGGACCTGGAGACCCAGAGAGGGGGCACCTTTCCTATCGCCCCTCAATTGTTGCTTCTTCAGGAAGGCCATGCAGACCCCCAGCCAGGTCACCTCCCCTCACCCCTTGGAGAGTCCCCTGCACTGGGGACACGCCCTGCGCTGGGGACATTCCTTACAGTGTGGATATTTCCTACAGGGAGGACACACCCTGCAGGGACACACCCTGCCACGTGGGGGCAGGTCTAGAGCTGGTCTCATCTGGCTGGTCTGGTTTCTTAGGGCATCTGGGAGCACCTTCGCCCAGAGAAGCTGAGAGGGTCTGGCTGGGAGGAAGGTGCTTGGTCCTCCTGCCCTCCCCAAGGCCACACGCCATGTGGGGCCCATCTCCTCCAGGACAGACAACCCCGGCTGGAGCAGGCACCCTCGGAGTGAGCTCTGTGGTGGGTACAGGCCCCGGGTCAGCTCTGCTTTCCCACAGTCACCCTTAGGAGCCGGGCAGGCCTGGTGAGCAGATGGCTGGAGCAGCCACAGACTGCCTCTCAGGGTGCCTTGATCCTTCCGTGTGGCTGGGGAACCTGCCTGGATGCCCCTAGCAGGCCTGGCTGCCTCCTCCCAGCCCAGTGCCCCCCGTGGGAACATGGGCTCCACCCTGGCCACGTCTGGCCCCACACACACCAGGGCCAGAGGGGGACCGTGGCCGGAACCCGGGAGCTCCTGGAGCTTGAGTTCTTGGAACCTGAACAAGGATGTACCAAGTGTATTCACGTCCTGGGTGCAGGGTCGGGGGGCTGTTCAGAGATGAAGTCAGAGGAAGTCTGCCATCCCAGTAACATCCGGAGCCAGGGCTGCAGAGACAGTCAGTCAGGGGCTGTTTAGGGCAGGTGGTCCCTAAAGGGTAAGCGTTCCTTTTCTGGGTAACGAAATGTTCTGAAAGGGACCGTGGTGATGGCTGTGTACACCTGTGAGCACAGCGAAAGCGTCGGACGGTAGGCTTCAGGTAGGTGAAGTGTGTGCGCTGTGGGTTACAGCCCTGCAAAGCTGTTTTATTCATTTCTCTATTTTGAAAACAGCGTTCCAACAGCATTTTCTCAGCAGATGTTTCTAAGGGCTGGCACTGTGAGGACAGGATCCCAGGCCAAGACCCAGCCGTGGCGCCCGGGTGCAGGGAGGCTGGCCTGGTCCCCCGCGGCCTCACGAGCCTGGCCTTCCACTGAGGAGCCTGCCTTGGACTGGTGGCCACAGGGCGCTGGGCCCGCCTGGAGCACGCCAGCCCCTGCTCTGCGCGTGCGGGAGTCTGTGGACTCTGGGTGTGGACGGCACGAGCGGTCATGGAAATTTCCCACGATATTTAGGCCAAGATGACTCAAAGGGAAAGGAAACCTTTTTTTAGCTTCATCCCTCCTAAGGATGACTTGAAAGGGCCATTGTTAAGGATATGCGCAGATAACGTTTTTTAACTCTCAGAGTGAGCTTGTTCTCAGCCTCCACGTGAGGACTAGGAGGGAGTGTGTGTGTGTTGGGGTGGCACTTATCTTTCATTGTTAAAAAGAGTCTCCAGTAATAATTCTGAGGGCTTTGATTTTCCTGCCCGAAGGCCTGGAAGGTTCCAGCAAGCAGCCGCTCCCACAGCAGCACTTTGGATGCAGAGGGTGGGGGCTGCCTGTCTGTGTGCACCTCCGTGGGAGGGGGCAGCTCCTGGCTGGACTTGTGGGGACGGGGGCTCCAAGACCGCAGGCCCTCCAAGTGGGCTCCATCCGGTTCTGATTGCAGCCCCAGCCCGAGAACAGCCACCGCCAAGTGGACGTTTCCAGGGAAGCATGCTGCCCCCGTCCAGGGCCCCGTCAGTGCAGGCTCAGAGGCTCGGCGACACCCGCAGGCCCTGGTGGCCCCGGGCTTCCTCAGAGCTGGCCGAGGCTGGTCACCTGCGGGATCTTCTGCCCAGGCTGCCCGTCTCCCAGAGCAGGGGTCCCGGGAGCCGCCCTGTGGGCCGGACAGGAGCTGCACGGCTCACAGCGGGTGGGCCCCTCTTTACAAAGGACGGTGCCCCCCTGGGAGCAGCCTCTGCTTTTGGAGACAGTGGAAGCTTGTTCTTGGTGGACATTCTCTGAATCACCAAATGCAACAATGAGCTGCCTTATTCAGGCTGGTGAGCGTGGCAGGCGGAGCCAGGGGCCTAGAGGGCATCCCGGGCTCACGGCCGCCCACCTCCAGCAGCCCTGCTGCCTCCTTCCGAACCGGGCTGGGCCCGTGCGGCAGTACAGTGAGCACCCTGGAAAGGGCCACCTCTCTGCCCAGGTGAGCCTGGCCCCTGTGCTGGTCATCCCTGGGCCGGAGGGGCTGTCCTCACCTGTGAGCTCACACACACACCCGACCCCAGAGGGGCTTGTGTCCGTGAGGAGAGGGTTGGGGCCGTGAGGGTTCAGGCCGGGACGGAGTCCTTGCACTGAGCTGAGCCCCGGGGTGTCTTGCCGAAGCCCTTGGCCCTTGGCTCTCCCGTGCCCCCCAGGCCCAGTCTCCCCGCATGCCAGGCCAGGCCAGGACCGGACCCCTGCCCCCACCTCCACGATAACCTGGGGCTCGGTGCCCTGGGTGCCCGTGGGTCACACCCAGAGTGGAACCGTCACAGCAGAGAGTGGGCCTGGCCCCAGCGTGAACTGCCGCCTGAGGTCAGCACCCCCGGCGTGACCACCGACCCCTTCCTGATGCGGAGGTGGCTGTGCTCTCCAGGGACCAGTCCTCCCACAGAGCAGGGGGCGCGTCCCAGGCAAGACTGCCCTGATTGTAAGTAGGTGGCTCACATTTCAATTCGGCGAGAATATTACAAGACGTCCCAGAGGAGGCCGCCGGAGGCTGGGCAGGGGAGCTGAGGCTCCAAGGAAACGCTGGGAAAGGGGGCTGTGGGCTTGCCTCTGGCCGGCAGGCGGCTCCAGGGTTGTAGGGCCATGCTCTGCACACCCAGGAGGCTGTTCAGGGTCCCTGCAGGCTGCAGCAAGCCAGCAAGAGCGGCCTGAGGCCTGCAGCCCTGCCGGGGTCTCCCCCGCCGAGGGTAGGCGTGACAGCGGCCTCCCCACACCCCTCCCCAGAGTGGCCTGGGGCCCTCACCTCCTGGACGGTATAGCCCCATGTCCCTGGAGACCCACCTGGACCTCGACCCTCCAGCCGGTGCCTTGCTCCAGGCTGCCCGGCACCTTGAAATGGAGGCTCTGGGGCTGCCCTGGGGGGCAGCCGGCGGACCTCCTGTCCTCTCCTGACGACCCTGCGCCATCTGAGTTGACTGGAGTGTGAAGTGACTCCAGGAAGGTTAGGGGACCCAAGGGGCCACAGCGAGGGGGGCTGTGGTAAAGGGGGGCCCTGACATCAGCCAGCGGTTGGGCTCCTGGGGCCCCGTGTCCGGGGCTGCACGGGGAGGCGTGAGGGCCCACCATGGGTGTGTGTGAACCTCCTCTCAACCACCATCATGGGTCCCAGGCTTTGTCAGAGAGGGGGGCTCTCCCAGGAGACTGAGAAGTCCCGAGTCTAGGCCTTGCTGCTCCAGAGGGGACCCCGGCATTAGCACCTCTATGAAGCGGCCCTCGTCCTTGAGAAGCTGGGTTCCTCGCAGGCCGACACAGGTGCCCAGGCCCCAACCACGCCAGAGCTCCGGGCCCTGTGAGCGGCCCGCAGCCTCCCGGGCGCCCGGGCCGAGCCCAGCAGGGCGGGTGTGAGCTCGAGGCTCCAGGGGTCATGCAGGCTGTCCGGCAGGGCCCCACGGCTCAGGGCTCGGCAGCCACTGGATTCTCAGTGGCCAGTTCTAGGCCCAGCGCCCCGAGAACCCACCTCGTGTACCTGCCTGGAGCCGACACCGCAGAGCCCAGTCCTGCCTCCACCTAGCAGCCCCAGGCGGTCCTGGGGAGGCCTGCCCCAGGCCCAGAGGTCACAACCGGCTGGCCCAGCTCGCCACCTGCCAGTCCTGGCCGACATGAGTTTATAGTTTACTGTGCAAACCAAACCCTCGGAAGCACTCAGAACAGTCAGCAGCGTCCCGACTTGGCATGCGAGGGGACCATGGCCACCTCCTGGTGGACTGGAAGAGGTCAAGCTCTAGACAGCGACCGACCACACCCGGGTCAGCAGGGGGCAGAAACCAAAGCGCATTCCACGTTCACTTCCTCGCGCCTAAGGGCTGAGACAAGGCTTTCTCTTGGGGTGTCCTTGAGGGTGTGAGCAGACAGCCCCAGTCCTCTCCACGGGAAGCGAGCTGAGTCCCCAGCAAAACCCTCAGAGAGCCCAGCAGAGCCCGGACCTGCTGCCCTGGCCATGGAGGCTGGTGGATCAAACAGGGAAGGGGCATTCCCCAGCCGACGACCGGGGTCTGGGGGCACACCCCTCCCCTGAGCCATGTTTGCAGCCCCACCTGACCCTGAAGATGGTCAGCCTGCAGACCCCTGGGCCCTTTGGGGCTCCAGACTCTTGTCAGCAGAGACCCAGTCAACAGCTCTCCTCCACTTGGAACTGACGTCCTTTCTGGAGCCTCCGGCATAGACCTGGTCCCCACGCCTTACCTGCGGGGGCAAGGCGCGGGGGATGCACACGGGGCAGATCCATCCTGCTGGGGCCAGCCGCTCCCAGACACGGGGCCCCAGGGAGCCGGGAGGACTGTGGTTGATTTTTCTTCTAATTTCACAGTCTTTTTTTCTGGAGTGATCTGTTCTCCCCCTGAGTTTATTTTTAAGTTTATTTTACTGATTCCAGATCTTCCATCTCATTCAGAACAGCACCATTTAGGTCCATCCTCTTAGGCGCCTCCCAGAACTGTGACGAGCAGTGTCCTCCACTTCACTGTGCTTTCCACACCCTGGGGTTGTGGTTTTGCTGATCTCTTTGACCCAAGAGCTATTGTGGGGGATTCTCTTACTTTCTAGCTGCGGGGGGTCTCCATGTGAGCTGTCAGGGTGGCCCAGTCCAACAGGGAGGAGGGCTCCAAGCCCAGCTGCCCCGTATCCTTGGATGGCTCTAATCTGGAGCTGGGCCCCTTCGTCCCTTCTCCTGGGGGAGGGGGACACCGGGGGTCCCTTCTCAGAAGTGACAGGTCAACATACCTGCAGCCTGGCCCCAGTGCATGAGCTTAAACTACTTCACAGCTGTAATCAAGTTGTCATCCACATCTAGTTCATTTCATTGCAGTGAAAATACATGATTTCTGTTAAAAAAATTCTTTCTGGAATTACTGAGGTCTAGCAAGTGGCACTAGTAAGAGCCCATTTGCCGATGCAGGAGACGTGAGATGCGAGTTTGATCCCTGGGTCGAAAAGATGCCCCGGAGGAGGGCGTGGCAACCCACTCCAGTATTCCTGCCTGAAGAATCCCGTGGACTGAGGAGCCCGATGGGCTACTGTCCGTGGGGGTCACACAGAGTTGGGCATGAATGAGCGACCGAGTGCACACACAGTACACAGACACATTTTAGGAAGCTCTAAATATGCTCGCAAACAAGCCTGTTCTTCAGGGTACACGTGGCGTTTGGTGGGACAGGTTGGTCTACTTCGTTATTGGATCTTAGTTTCCCTCAGTCATCATCTCCCAGAACAAATGGACCCTGTAAGGGGGCCTCGGCATCCTGAGTGTCTACCGTCTTACTTGATAACGTTGTTCAAACCCAAGGCTCCGTGCCTTCATGCTCCACCACGTTCTGTTACATCCTGTCTCCACCACTCACCTTGCCGACTCCTCCTCCTTCACGGAGACCAGGCCCCTGGAGCTTACGGCCTCCCCGACTACCTGCAAGTCTTTTGACTCCAAAGATTTGTTCTTCTGAGTCATCAGGATGATGGTGTTGTGTCTCCTTATACAGGGCTGTGATGTGAGCTCTATGACGTGTGCCTGTGTGTGTTGTCAGCCGTGTGTGACGGTGTGTGTGTGTGTGTTGTGTTGTGGGGTGGGGGATCCATCAGGTGCCGTGGGGTTTTGTGTTTCTCCCTGCCTCTGGGGGTCTCTTACTGGGAAGTTTAAGAGGACACCTGGGGTAGCGAGTGTCAGCCAGATATTTTTAATAGGAAACTTTTTTCCAAGTGATTTTGAAGTTAATGAAAAACAACACAATGCTTTCATTCTAGAAAACGGCTTTCATAAATCTTTTTATTTCCCGTTGCTTCATGAAAGACACACTTAGGAATAAAAAAAAGATGCGGAACCAACAAGGTATAATTTCCTGTCATCATCCGTCTTTAGGGAGCAACTTCTTCCCTAAATATAACAGCATCCTGACGCTTGAAGCAGAGAAAAGAACCCACAGACCAGGCGGGGGCTGAGTCCAAGGTCGGAAGCAGCAGGACCGTCTCTTGCTGACCTCCTTCTGGGAAACACAGGACCAAACGCCTGCAGCTGGACAGCCTGGGCAGGGGAGGCCAGCAGGCCGACTGGGCGGGGGCAGGGCCTCCGCCTCCTGGCGTCTGCTGCTCGGGTTTGCTGAGGCAAAGGCGGCCAAAACCACAAGGAACTGCTGGGAAGGTTCAGTGTCAGGGCTTGTGAGAACTGCCCTTTCCGGCCAGAGGGCTCTGGGGTCTCGGTCCGGCTCTCCACGTCCATGCTCAGCCCCAGCTTCAAGCCACCAGGCCCCGCCCACCGCACAGTCGCCTCGCGCCCCAACCCCCGCCACGCTGCCGCCGAGCCCTGTGCTCTGACGGAACTGCTGCTCCCGCCCCACACAGGCCCCGGCTTCAAGGGGTCCTCCTCCTCCCTTCTCAGCCCAGGGCCACGGGGAGGCCTGGGCACCAGAGTGCTGGCCGTGCAAACCTGCTGGGAGGAAGTGCCAGTGAGCGGATGTCCCTCAGGCTCTTTCCCCTGGACCAGAAGATGCTGAAGAAATGGCAGTTCACGCCAAAGGACCAGAGCACCCACACACACGCGTGAGCACACACACATGTGCACAGGAGCACAGACACGTGTGCACAGTGCATATACACATGAGTGAGCATGTTCATGTGTGCACAGCACATACACGCGAGTGAGCTCACTGTGTACACACAAGACTGTGCATGTACACATGAGCACATGAGCACACATGTGTGCATAAGAGCACATGTGCCTACACACACGTGCGTGCCCAGCGCCCTCCCCCCATTCCACACGTGTGTCCCCCAGGAGGGGAGCGGGATGCGCTTCCACACCAGCCAGGCGGTCCAGTGACACAGGGCAGGGACAGGAGGGCGGCTTCCCTGCTCCCCTCCGGCCAGGTGACCTGCTCCAGGCCTGCCAGTCGCACACAGGAACTGGGCTGCTGGGGGCAGGACCAGCCTGGGACACTCGGGAGGCACCTCAGGTGCCCGGTGCCAGGGAGAGATTACCAGAGGCCGTGGGGCCAGGGCTGCCCTGGGGGCAGGGGAGGGGGAGGAGTGGGTGGCCCCCAGGACTCCCGGAGGCCTGCAGGGAGCGGGGACTCAGGCCTGGCCCCCGTGGGGCTCCACGCAGCTCCGCAGAAGGTGAAGGTCAGGTCGCATTCTTTGCTGAGGCTGGAATTCTGACATCAGATTTTCCATACTCTGCTCGGGGGAGGAGCTGGCAGTGCAGGGCAGGAATAGCAGGCCGGGCGGGGTTGGGTGAGGCGGGGCCTGGAGGCTGCCAGGCGCCCACAACTCAAGGCCCGAAGGCTCCACTGGCCCCACCTGACTGTGCCCAAGCCTGGGCTGCCCATGCTCCTGCCGGGCGCATCCCGACCATCGGCCAGCATGCGACTTTCTCATCCCAGCAGGGGCCTTGCTGAGTCACACAGGGCTGCGTTAGGGACTCTAAAAATAGCCTGATGGCCGGGCCAGTGCAGGAGTTATTAATAGGTTGGGACAGAGCCCCTCCTCCTGGGGGGCCTCCCTTCTAAGGGCCGGAAGAGCTGCGGCCTCGGCCAGGGAGGCCGCGCTGCTAGCTGGTCCCGCCCTGCATGCTCTTGCCTGCCTGCCCCTCTGGGGCCAGGACTTGCTTCTCTTTCATCTGAACCTCCCCAACACCCTCTTCTCCCCAAACCCCACAGTACACCCTGAGGGTGCTCTCAAAGCTCAGAGTGCCCCCAAGAGCCTGCAGACAGCACAGCCCCTCGTTCAGACGATCGGAGATCTCAGAGAGAGCCCAGAACCAAGGAGCTGCCCCAGCTGTGACCACTCAGGGATGGGAGGTGTCCGGAAGCCCCAGGCCCCAGCTCATTACCACACCAGGGGTCAGGGGGTGGTCCCTAATGGCCGGGCTTCGTTTGTTTCCGCAGGAAAAGCAGCTGCCTGACAGCACCTCTTGGGCCCCCGGGTTCCTGTGAACCCGTGGACCTCGGAGTGGCCGTAACCTCCAGTGCAGAAGAGGGATCCCCTGACGCAGTCTGCGGGCAGACCCCAGAGTAGAAGGCTGTGCTCCAAGCCCCTCCCTGAAGCTCGTGGACTGAGCCTTCAGACAAGGTGCTGACTCGAGGGCAGGCACTGCTGGGCCAGAGGTCCCTGCCCCCACCTCCACGATAACCTGGGGCTCGGTGCCCTGGGTGCCCGTGGGTCACACCCAGAGTGGAACCGTCACAGCAGAGAGTGGGCCTGGCCCCAGCGTGAACTGCCGCCTGAGGTCAGCACCCCCGGCGTGACCACCGACCCCTTCCTGATGCGGAGGTGGCTGTGCTCTCCAGGGACCAGTCCTCCCACAGAGCAGGGGGCGCGTCCCAGGCAAGACTGCCCTGATTGTAAGTAGGTGGCTCACATTTCAATTCGGCGAGAATATTACAAGACGTCCCAGAGGAGGCCGCCGGAGGCTGGGCAGGGGAGCTGAGGCTCCAAGGAAACGCTGGGAAAGGGGGCTGTGGGCTTGCCTCTGGCCGGCAGGCGGCTCCAGGGTTGTAGGGCCATGCTCTGCACACCCAGGAGGCTGTTCAGGGTCCCTGCAGGCTGCAGCAAGCCAGCAAGAGCGGCCTGAGGCCTGCAGCCCTGCCGGGGTCTCCCCCGCCGAGGGTAGGCGTGACAGCGGCCTCCCCACACCCCTCCCCAGAGTGGCCTGGGGCCCTCACCTCCTGGACGGTATAGCCCCATGTCCCTGGAGACCCACCTGGACCTCGACCCTCCAGCCGGTGCCTTGCTCCAGGCTGCCCGGCACCTTGAAATGGAGGCTCTGGGGCTGCCCTGGGGGGCAGCCGGCGGACCTCCTGTCCTCTCCTGACGACCCTGCGCCATCTGAGTTGACTGGAGTGTGAAGTGACTCCAGGAAGGTTAGGGGACCCAAGGGGCCACAGCGAGGGGGGCTGTGGTAAAGGGGGGCCCTGACATCAGCCAGCGGTTGGGCTCCTGGGGCCCCGTGTCCGGGGCTGCACGGGGAGGCGTGAGGGCCCACCATGGGTGTGTGTGAACCTCCTCTCAACCACCATCATGGGTCCCAGGCTTTGTCAGAGAGGGGGGCTCTCCCAGGAGACTGAGAAGTCCCGAGTCTAGGCCTTGCTGCTCCAGAGGGGACCCCGGCATTAGCACCTCTATGAAGCGGCCCTCGTCCTTGAGAAGCTGGGTTCCTCGCAGGCCGACACAGGTGCCCAGGCCCCAACCACGCCAGAGCTCCGGGCCCTGTGAGCGGCCCGCAGCCTCCCGGGCGCCCGGGCCGAGCCCAGCAGGGCGGGTGTGAGCTCGAGGCTCCAGGGGTCATGCAGGCTGTCCGGCAGGGCCCCACGGCTCAGGGCTCGGCAGCCACTGGATTCTCAGTGGCCAGTTCTAGGCCCAGCGCCCCGAGAACCCACCTCGTGTACCTGCCTGGAGCCGACACCGCAGAGCCCAGTCCTGCCTCCACCTAGCAGCCCCAGGCGGTCCTGGGGAGGCCTGCCCCAGGCCCAGAGGTCACAACCGGCTGGCCCAGCTCGCCACCTGCCAGTCCTGGCCGACATGAGTTTATAGTTTACTGTGCAAACCAAACCCTCGGAAGCACTCAGAACAGTCAGCAGCGTCCCGACTTGGCATGCGAGGGGACCATGGCCACCTCCTGGTGGACTGGAAGAGGTCAAGCTCTAGACAGCGACCGACCACACCCGGGTCAGCAGGGGGCAGAAACCAAAGCGCATTCCACGTTCACTTCCTCGCGCCTAAGGGCTGAGACAAGGCTTTCTCTTGGGGTGTCCTTGAGGGTGTGAGCAGACAGCCCCAGTCCTCTCCACGGGAAGCGAGCTGAGTCCCCAGCAAAACCCTCAGAGAGCCCAGCAGAGCCCGGACCTGCTGCCCTGGCCATGGAGGCTGGTGGATCAAACAGGGAAGGGGCATTCCCCAGCCGACGACCGGGGTCTGGGGGCACACCCCTCCCCTGAGCCATGTTTGCAGCCCCACCTGACCCTGAAGATGGTCAGCCTGCAGACCCCTGGGCCCTTTGGGGCTCCAGACTCTTGTCAGCAGAGACCCAGTCAACAGCTCTCCTCCACTTGGAACTGACGTCCTTTCTGGAGCCTCCGGCATAGACCTGGTCCCCACGCCTTACCTGCGGGGGCAAGGCGCGGGGGATGCACACGGGGCAGATCCATCCTGCTGGGGCCAGCCGCTCCCAGACACGGGGCCCCAGGGAGCCGGGAGGACTGTGGTTGATTTTTCTTCTAATTTCACAGTCTTTTTTTCTGGAGTGATCTGTTCTCCCCCTGAGTTTATTTTTAAGTTTATTTTACTGATTCCAGATCTTCCATCTCATTCAGAACAGCACCATTTAGGTCCATCCTCTTAGGCGCCTCCCAGAACTGTGACGAGCAGTGTCCTCCACTTCACTGTGCTTTCCACACCCTGGGGTTGTGGTTTTGCTGATCTCTTTGACCCAAGAGCTATTGTGGGGGATTCTCTTACTTTCTAGCTGCGGGGGGTCTCCATGTGAGCTGTCAGGGTGGCCCAGTCCAACAGGGAGGAGGGCTCCAAGCCCAGCTGCCCCGTATCCTTGGATGGCTCTAATCTGGAGCTGGGCCCCTTCGTCCCTTCTCCTGGGGGAGGGGGACACCGGGGGTCCCTTCTCAGAAGTGACAGGTCAACATACCTGCAGCCTGGCCCCAGTGCATGAGCTTAAACTACTTCACAGCTGTAATCAAGTTGTCATCCACATCTAGTTCATTTCATTGCAGTGAAAATACATGATTTCTGTTAAAAAAATTCTTTCTGGAATTACTGAGGTCTAGCAAGTGGCACTAGTAAGAGCCCATTTGCCGATGCAGGAGACGTGAGATGCGAGTTTGATCCCTGGGTCGAAAAGATGCCCCGGAGGAGGGCGTGGCAACCCACTCCAGTATTCCTGCCTGAAGAATCCCGTGGACTGAGGAGCCCGATGGGCTACTGTCCGTGGGGGTCACACAGAGTTGGGCATGAATGAGCGACCGAGTGCACACACAGTACACAGACACATTTTAGGAAGCTCTAAATATGCTCGCAAACAAGCCTGTTCTTCAGGGTACACGTGGCGTTTGGTGGGACAGGTTGGTCTACTTCGTTATTGGATCTTAGTTTCCCTCAGTCATCATCTCCCAGAACAAATGGACCCTGTAAGGGGGCCTCGGCATCCTGAGTGTCTACCGTCTTACTTGATAACGTTGTTCAAACCCAAGGCTCCGTGCCTTCATGCTCCACCACGTTCTGTTACATCCTGTCTCCACCACTCACCTTGCCGACTCCTCCTCCTTCACGGAGACCAGGCCCCTGGAGCTTACGGCCTCCCCGACTACCTGCAAGTCTTTTGACTCCAAAGATTTGTTCTTCTGAGTCATCAGGATGATGGTGTTGTGTCTCCTTATACAGGGCTGTGATGTGAGCTCTATGACGTGTGCCTGTGTGTGTTGTCAGCCGTGTGTGACGGTGTGTGTGTGTGTGTTGTGTTGTGGGGTGGGGGATCCATCAGGTGCCGTGGGGTTTTGTGTTTCTCCCTGCCTCTGGGGGTCTCTTACTGGGAAGTTTAAGAGGACACCTGGGGTAGCGAGTGTCAGCCAGATATTTTTAATAGGAAACTTTTTTCCAAGTGATTTTGAAGTTAATGAAAAACAACACAATGCTTTCATTCTAGAAAACGGCTTTCATAAATCTTTTTATTTCCCGTTGCTTCATGAAAGACACACTTAGGAATAAAAAAAAGATGCGGAACCAACAAGGTATAATTTCCTGTCATCATCCGTCTTTAGGGAGCAACTTCTTCCCTAAATATAACAGCATCCTGACGCTTGAAGCAGAGAAAAGAACCCACAGACCAGGCGGGGGCTGAGTCCAAGGTCGGAAGCAGCAGGACCGTCTCTTGCTGACCTCCTTCTGGGAAACACAGGACCAAACGCCTGCAGCTGGACAGCCTGGGCAGGGGAGGCCAGCAGGCCGACTGGGCGGGGGCAGGGCCTCCGCCTCCTGGCGTCTGCTGCTCGGGTTTGCTGAGGCAAAGGCGGCCAAAACCACAAGGAACTGCTGGGAAGGTTCAGTGTCAGGGCTTGTGAGAACTGCCCTTTCCGGCCAGAGGGCTCTGGGGTCTCGGTCCGGCTCTCCACGTCCATGCTCAGCCCCAGCTTCAAGCCACCAGGCCCCGCCCACCGCACAGTCGCCTCGCGCCCCAACCCCCGCCACGCTGCCGCCGAGCCCTGTGCTCTGACGGAACTGCTGCTCCCGCCCCACACAGGCCCCGGCTTCAAGGGGTCCTCCTCCTCCCTTCTCAGCCCAGGGCCACGGGGAGGCCTGGGCACCAGAGTGCTGGCCGTGCAAACCTGCTGGGAGGAAGTGCCAGTGAGCGGATGTCCCTCAGGCTCTTTCCCCTGGACCAGAAGATGCTGAAGAAATGGCAGTTCACGCCAAAGGACCAGAGCACCCACACACACGCGTGAGCACACACACATGTGCACAGGAGCACAGACACGTGTGCACAGTGCATATACACATGAGTGAGCATGTTCATGTGTGCACAGCACATACACGCGAGTGAGCTCACTGTGTACACACAAGACTGTGCATGTACACATGAGCACATGAGCACACATGTGTGCATAAGAGCACATGTGCCTACACACACGTGCGTGCCCAGCGCCCTCCCCCCATTCCACACGTGTGTCCCCCAGGAGGGGAGCGGGATGCGCTTCCACACCAGCCAGGCGGTCCAGTGACACAGGGCAGGGACAGGAGGGCGGCTTCCCTGCTCCCCTCCGGCCAGGTGACCTGCTCCAGGCCTGCCAGTCGCACACAGGAACTGGGCTGCTGGGGGCAGGACCAGCCTGGGACACTCGGGAGGCACCTCAGGTGCCCGGTGCCAGGGAGAGATTACCAGAGGCCGTGGGGCCAGGGCTGCCCTGGGGGCAGGGGAGGGGGAGGAGTGGGTGGCCCCCAGGACTCCCGGAGGCCTGCAGGGAGCGGGGACTCAGGCCTGGCCCCCGTGGGGCTCCACGCAGCTCCGCAGAAGGTGAAGGTCAGGTCGCATTCTTTGCTGAGGCTGGAATTCTGACATCAGATTTTCCATACTCTGCTCGGGGGAGGAGCTGGCAGTGCAGGGCAGGAATAGCAGGCCGGGCGGGGTTGGGTGAGGCGGGGCCTGGAGGCTGCCAGGCGCCCACAACTCAAGGCCCGAAGGCTCCACTGGCCCCACCTGACTGTGCCCAAGCCTGGGCTGCCCATGCTCCTGCCGGGCGCATCCCGACCATCGGCCAGCATGCGACTTTCTCATCCCAGCAGGGGCCTTGCTGAGTCACACAGGGCTGCGTTAGGGACTCTAAAAATAGCCTGATGGCCGGGCCAGTGCAGGAGTTATTAATAGGTTGGGACAGAGCCCCTCCTCCTGGGGGGCCTCCCTTCTAAGGGCCGGAAGAGCTGCGGCCTCGGCCAGGGAGGCCGCGCTGCTAGCTGGTCCCGCCCTGCATGCTCTTGCCTGCCTGCCCCTCTGGGGCCAGGACTTGCTTCTCTTTCATCTGAACCTCCCCAACACCCTCTTCTCCCCAAACCCCACAGTACACCCTGAGGGTGCTCTCAAAGCTCAGAGTGCCCCCAAGAGCCTGCAGACAGCACAGCCCCTCGTTCAGACGATCGGAGATCTCAGAGAGAGCCCAGAACCAAGGAGCTGCCCCAGCTGTGACCACTCAGGGATGGGAGGTGTCCGGAAGCCCCAGGCCCCAGCTCATTACCACACCAGGGGTCAGGGGGTGGTCCCTAATGGCCGGGCTTCGTTTGTTTCCGCAGGAAAAGCAGCTGCCTGACAGCACCTCTTGGGCCCCCGGGTTCCTGTGAACCCGTGGACCTCGGAGTGGCCGTAACCTCCAGTGCAGAAGAGGGATCCCCTGACGCAGTCTGCGGGCAGACCCCAGAGTAGAAGGCTGTGCTCCAAGCCCCTCCCTGAAGCTCGTGGACTGAGCCTTCAGACAAGGTGCTGACTCGAGGGCAGGCACTGCTGGGCCAGAGGACCCCCACCGCCCCCAGGCTCCGGCCGCTTCTCCCTCCCCCTCAGTCACCCGCCATCTGACCCTGCACTTTTGTAACCGGAGGCTTTGGCAACTGAGAAAACCCCAGTTCACACTCAGCCACCATACCACCAACCATGGGACCCCGAGAGGGGCACCCGCCCCCAGGGCTGGACTCTGGGACCTCACAGAGGGATGCCCATCCCCAGAACTGGGACCCTGGGAGGGGTGCCCACCCCCAGGGCTGGACCCTGGGGCCCTGGAAGGGCGCCTGCCCTGGGGCTGGACCCTGGGACCCAGGGAGGGGTGCCTGCCCCCAGGGCTGGACTCTGGGACCCCGGGAGGGGTACTCACCCCCAGAGCTGGACTCTGGGACCCCGGGAGGGGCGCCCACCCCCAGGGCTGGACTCTGGGACCCTGGGAGGGGCGCCCACCCCCAGGGCTGGACCCTGGGGCCCTGGAAGGGCGCCTGCCCTGGGGCTGGACCCTGGGGCCCCAGGAGGGGCGCCTGCCCCCAGGGCTGGACTCTGGGGCCCTGGAAGGGGTGCCCGCCCCCAGGGCTGGACCCTGGCCCAGCCCCCAGAGGGCCTACCCTGTCCTGCCAACACGGTCAGGTCATCGCGGGGCTCATGCAGCCTCCAAGCAGCAGTGCAGGAAAGCGCTCACCCACAGAGCGGACAGCTGGGGGCACAGCCCCGTGCTCCGCTTCCAGAGAGAAAAGGAATGAGGTCCATGGGGCTGGTGGGTGACCCAGGAATCTTGGGTCCGGGTGGGGCCTGCTGTGACTTACAGATGCTGACAGGGGAGCCCCTCAGTCAGGCTGCTGGAGAGGGGCTCAGCCACCCACAGGGAGGCACCCTCCAGGGAGCCAGGGGCCGCACCTGTCGCGCCTGCGGAGTCATCCCCAAGCGGCACGTCCACCCTGCGGTGAGATGTGGGAGGCTGAGGGTGAGGCGGGCCCCGTGCTGGGGCTGTCCTCTCCCCATTCCCGTGCTCACCCCTGACCCACAGCCATGCCTCCCGTCGAGCCTGTGGGTCATTTGACCTTTTACAAGAAGTGAGCGTTTCTACGCTTGGCTCACAGACCTTCTGGCAAACGCAAGGCTTTTCCTCCTGACAAAATAATTTATGGCCTGAAAGGGGGTGCGAGCCGCCCCTGCCGTCCCCACACTGGGCCATGAGCAGTGCACGTGTGGGGTGGCTGTCTGGCCCCCACCTCAGCTAGACCCCCATCCTTGGCAGGGACGCCCGGGGTCGCAGCTGCTCGTGAGGTGGCGGATCAGAGCGGCTGGGACGAGAACAGGTCTGTGCAGGAGCCCAGGGCCGCCCAGGGCATGGGGCACCCACCTGTCAATGGCTCACGTCACCCCCCTCCAGCCATCTCAGTGCATCTCCAACCACAGTGCGTCTTCCCAGAGGCGGAGGGGACCCAGGCGCCCTGCCCTTGGCTTCCAGCCGGTGCCCACATGGGGCCCCTTCCCATGTGTCCGGCTCTACCCAGCACCCCGTGTCCCCCTGGCTCTCAGTCTGGGCAGGCACCTGCAGCAAGAGAGCCTACAGGAGGGGGAACCTGCCACGGACACCGCCCTGGCGCGGCCAGGACCCACAGAGCCAGCACCCCAGGCTGCAGCGCCCGAGCTGCGGGAGCCGGCGTCAGGATGCGGGCCTGCCAACGCCCGCCCTTCCAGGATCATGGGCAGCTCCCCAGAAGGAGCCAGCTGGGTTCTGAGCCCAGGGTGGAGGAGGGGTGGGCAGCCAGGTAAGTGGGGATCTTGCCCACCTGCCTAAAGGCCTTGAGGAAAGATTGAACACCCACACCCACATTTTTGCTCAGAGTGAGCTCTGCCCTTGGAGGGGAGACTTCAGGGGAAGAGGGACTTGATAAGGGGGCAGGTGGGACACCCCTGCCAAGGTCAAGGTCTTGGCGCAGCAAAGGGAGGCCATGGAGAGGAAAGAGAACAGGGCTGGGACGGGGCCACCTGCCCGTGGGAGCTGGGAGCCCCGGGGGGCTGAGGGCCTCCCAGGCGGCCCTGACCCCCGCTGCAGGCCAGCAGCAGCCTCGTCCACACGCGGGGCCTGCTGCTCGGCCACCATCCAGCCCTGGGGTCCACCGGCCCTGCCTTGCCGGCCAGTTGTGGAGAGAGAAGAGCCGAGCGCAAGGGCTGGGCCTCCTCCCAGAGGAAGCGGAGGGCGGGTAGGGGCTGGGGGTGGGCTTCTCCTCAAGCTGTGGAGGAGGGTCTTCGTCCCGCTGATCTGCTGACCTGGAGAGCAGGGGCAGCGTGAACAGTGACCACGGACGTTCTTCCTCCCAGAGCTGGATTCTGTTTTAGAAATCCTGCTTGCAGACGGACTCCGGGAGGGCTGCTTGCTCTCCGCTTCCATCCAGGCCCACCTCCTCCCTCTCACCACCTCCCTCCCCTCTCCTCCCCCTTCCAGAGTGTGGGAACTCCCCCCAACTCTAGGCCTCCAGGAGGCCAGACAGAGCCCAGAGGCCTGGGGGGTGGGTGGCGGACATGAGAGGCTGAGACCCGGGAGACCCTGGGGCCTTGGGGGGCAGTGGGGGGGGGCGTGGGAAAGCCCGGAGGACACGGAGCAGGACAGGAGGCCGCCCACTGAGTGGTGCGCCCTGAGTCCTCCCCCGGGGGCCTGGTCCTCGAAGCAGGGGTTGGCTGGGCCCCGAGTCAAGCTGGGTGGGGTGGGGGCCACTCAGCAAAGAGCTGCTGCTCCTGGGGAGGCGAGAGGCCGGCAGTCAGGCCCCATGGGGGCGAGGGGTAGTCCAGTGCCTGGGGCTGGAGACCCCTGGCCGGGGAAAGAGTGACAACCTGGGGTGGGGGTCCCACCGGCCCTGAGCCCCCCGGTGAGCACAGCTGAGTCGGACCCAGAGATGGGACCCTTGGCATCGACCTAACCCTAGACGCGGAAGAAGGGTGGTCTTGGGACCTACATTTCCTAAGGACTTGCCTCCCAAGCCCCGCAGTCTGCATCGAGGCGTCCAACCCCAAACACGCTGGACGAGGCGTGGCCAGTGGGGACCTTTAAGGGGTAGAGGGGATACACAGAGGGAGCGGGCGGCTGAGAATGCAGGCCCCTGGCGGGGGAAGCAGGCAGAAAGGGTTCACAGACCCCGCTGGGGACCCCGGCTGCAGCCAGAGGCGCGGTCCAGGGTGAGATGGAGCTGCAGGGGCACGGTCCAGCAGGCCCGCAGGGGGTCAGGGCAGGGCTGTGCTCTCTTTCCCGAGTCCCGGAAGGCGGGAGGGGTCTCTGCTGGCCATGCCTGGCCTGGCCTCTGTCCAGCACCCACACCGATGAGCCACTGCCCCTCGGCGCTGACGGGCCTGCCAAGCCAGGCCGCTTGCCGGCGTCGGGCTGTGCCACCCACAGAGCGGGGCTGCCGCAGAGCCTGGATGCTGGGCCGCTCGGCCGCTGGACGGCCCTCGGCTCCGCTGCCCCAGGACATGGACCTGTTCCTAAAACCGCTCTCACTTCAGCCTCCTTCACTTCTGGGCCTGTGCTTAAAATAGCCCGGGTCAGGCCCCTCTTCGTGGTGAGAAACCGTCTGCCGTGCAGGCAGAGGGCAGCCCGCGGAGACGCCTTCTCCATCCTGTGGCTCGCGGCCATAACGCTTCTGAAAGGGGGTCTGGTTGGCCGGTCGCTTTCTCTGACGCGGACAGAGGGCTGCGAGGGGCCAGGCAGGGGCGGAGGCTGCTCCTCCCACACACTCTTCCAACTCAGACCGGGGATGAATCCACACTCGGCCTGGCGCCCAGGCCAGGGGCTGGAGGGGCCCTCACCTGCCATCGTGTCCTTGCTGCGGTTGGGGCTTCTCTGCTCTTTGTCAAGGTCCCTCGGGGGCTGAGGAAGACGCCCGGAGGCCCGTACATCCTGGCCCGACCAGGACCATGTCTCTGTGGGGATGTCCCAGGGGGCCACCAAGCTATGCCTCCTCTTTCGGGGAGAGCGCAGGTCTTCCTGTTGACCCTGGAGAAGCAGGCTGCCCAAGGGGCACTGCCGGGCTCCCCCATCCCGGGCTCACCTTCCTACACCCTGGTGCTCCTCAGGCTACACCCAACCTGGGCAGCCCAGGAGGCTGCAGGGACAGTGGCTGGCAAGCTGGCCTCCTTGGGACAATGTGATGCCAGCCCCAGCTCTGCTGGGTGCCAAGGAGACTCCCCAGACCTGGAGCTGAGGGATGCCTGAGGCCCAGCTTAAATTAAGCAGGTGCACCCCCCGCCCCCGCTGGCAGGGCACCACGGGGCGCCTGTGAGGGTGGGATCAGGCCAAGCCACCAGCCACACAGGCTGAGAATCCCTGCAGGGTGCCTGAGTGTCCACAGAGGGTCCCCTCACCCGCCAACCCCCGCTGGAGGCAGGCGGCTCCGGGGCCCCTCCCCGCCCGTCCACTTCCCTTTCCTTCCTGCCCTCCCTGTGGTCCCGGGCTGACCGCACCCAGGTCTTTCCAGGCCATCTCCGGGCCTCACCCCCCGAGCCCCGAGGCTCAGCTGGTGGTGCTGGCAGCTGCTGCAGACCCCCCAGGGCCCGCCTGCGTCTCCCCTCGCTCTGCCGCCCGGGCCGGTTCCCCGCCCTGGCTAACCTCACTGCCTAGGGCCCCCTCCGACGGGCAGAAAGCCTGGCCTGTCGGGAAGGAAGAGACGCGGTGTAGACGCGGGGTGGACTGGGGCCCGGGGGGTTCCTTCCTTGCCCGTCTCAGGGGGCCAGGAGCCACTGAGCAGAGCCCCAAGCGCTGTGATGTCAGAGCATCCCTGGGAGTCAACGGAGAGCGCAGCAGCCCCGGAACCCGGTTCACAGTGACGGAGGACTCGAGGGGCCCTGCGGAAGGGGCCTGGCCTCAGGCACGCTGCTGCGGAGTGAATCAGGACCTTGAGGGCAGGTCCCAGGGTCCAGACCTGGGTGCGCCCACGGCAGGTGCGGTTGGCCTCCTGGTCGAGGGGTCTGTAGGCAAGTGAAGCATGGAAGGAGATTCTGGGAGCTTGACCTGTTGACAGGCAAGGGAACGTGAGCCGCCCTAGGGAGGAAGCCGGCCCAGGGGAGAGCCCACCCCCCAGAACCGCTCAGTGGGGACCCGCTAGGGACTGGAGGGCCCCCAGGAGTGAGGCCTGGCTGCTGAGCTGGAGGATGCAGGGTGCGAACTTGGGCTGTGGGTGTCCCCCCCGCTCAAACTTGGGGGCTAGAGAGACCTTATGAAGGGCCTTGGGGCTGGAGGGGACGCTCAGTCCCCATCCTCCCTCTCTGCTGCGGCTCAGAGGCTGAAAGGCTGAACTGAGGCCTGCCTGCAGACCTCTGCCTGGGTCCAGCCTGTGGGCCGCCATGGGCGACGCAACAGGGCCCTTCTCTCGGCCCACCCTTCTCGCCCCAGCTGCGGGGCCGCCCCTCCTCTCTCCCTGCAGGTCGCCTTCTATGCCCAGGCCTGGGGGCCTGAGCTGAGACCCCAGCTACACGCTCTGGGCTTTGGCACAAACGTGGCTCATCCTGTGAGCAGGTCTCTCACAACTCTGATTCCGTTCTCATGAAGGCTTCATCTCTGCTCGCATGAATATTTCATTCGGAGCTTAGTTAGCATCGCCCTTTGTCTCCGGACAGAGAGGAGCGAGAGGCTCCTCGACGGGCACCACTGCCCAGCCCTTGTGCCCCTGCTCTTGGTCACCAGGAGGAGCCTCACAATCACACTGCCACGCAGGCCAGCGGCTGGGGCCTCGTCCCTGCTCCCTGGCCTGCATGAAGGGCCCGATGTGTTGAGGGTCACCCCTGAGACACTGCCTGGGGTGGGGCCCTCCAAGGGGGTTGGGATAAGGCTGACCGTTGTGGGCACCTTGCTGGACGGTGCCTCCTGGTCTGGGTGCTGACGTCTGGAGCTGCTGGTGGGTGACCGGGGTTCCAGCCCCGCCCGGTGACGTCTGCTGCCCCGCGGCCTGTCTCTGCATCTGAGGCTCTGCTGGCCTGTCTATCTGTGGGCTCCTGCCTTCCTCCCTGTCATGGGGAAGTTTGCAGAAGCGGCTCCGGTCCATCTCGTCCTCCCGTCTGGGGATGTGGAGCCCCTGGACCCTGCACCCCCATGAGAGGACAAACACAGACATTGGCACCAACAGAACAGGAGAGGGGTCCCCCAGGGGAGGGAGCCGGCAGAGCCTGCGTCCTGCCGGCCTCGAGGGGACGCGTGAAGGGAGCGGGACTCTGTCCTGCAGACCAAGAGCATGCAGGGTGGCTGGGGGACCATGGAGGGGGTCCCGCCCCAACTCATGCCCCTTGGAAGCCAGGCTGTTCAGAAATCAGCCAGGAAGGGTAGGGGGCTTCCCGGGCCCGCTGGGAGGAGCTGAGAGGAACCAGTGGACTCTGAAGGACGACGGACAGAAGGATCCAGAGGCTGCTTCCTTGTCCCTCCCTCCCCAGGCCAGGCCTGGTGGGCGCCCACGAGGCCGGGTGACCTCTCTCTCAGCGCCCTCAGAGGCTTGGAGTTGGCCGCACTCTGTGTCTCAAAGGAGGAACCAGGTCTGAAAGTCCTGCCAGAGGCGCACAGTGGTGCCCGGTACCCGGACTGGGTTCTTTAAACCGTGTTAGCAGAGCGGGCCTCACTCTCCGCAGGCTCAGACTCAGCACTGGGAAGACCCCCTGCCACCTCCAGAGAAGCAGCCCGCATGGTCAGAAGCCCACCTCCCCGTGATCTGCGTCCTCTGGGGCAGCCTGCCATCCCACCAGCCCTGGGTGTGACCCGCTGCCCCAGGCCTCCCCGCAGCCCCAGTGCCCAGAGGCGAGGAGCAGGGGCGGCTGGGCCTCCCCCCGCACAGGCTGGAGGTGGAGCAGAGCTGGCCTTGGACTCACTGTCAAGGCTGGAGGGTGAGGGTGCCTGGGGTGATCATACCCTCTGCACTCCAGGTTTGGGGCCATTTCCCTGCCGGCTCAGAGGTCACCCGTGGAAGGTGGCTACTGAGCTGAGCATAGGCGAGCCAGGCCTCAGGCCAGACCCCACCCCACCCCACGCCCCCTCCCCTCCAGGCTTGCTGGGCCAGCAGGACGCACCAGCAAGGTCTTTCTTCTGAAAGAGTTGCTCGGAATGGTTTATTACTCAAGGAAGGACATTTAACACGTTATGGTAGGGCACGTTATAAATATTTCACTGGGCTCATTTCAAAAAATAAACAGTTTAATTGAATCTATTTATGGTTTGAAAAGCTATCTGTCCTGTCTTTTCCATCCTTGGGGATATCGTAATTTAGCTTTAAATAGCATTAATGCCAAATCTGTCCATGTGACTGCCTGCCTGAAAAATCCAAGAGAATGTCTAATAAATAAAGAGAGAAAACCAGAAGCAATCCTTTTAAAATTTAAGTATATATTTAGACTAGTCAACCTTTCTGCTCACACACCACACAGTCTGTGTGATTGAGGCTGTCACGTTGCTAATGACAGGCAGAAGACTGAAATACCCAGGAACACGGTTAAGGAGTATGCATGATGTGAAAATTTAAAACAGGAAGTTATACAAAGGATATATACGAATCCTTGCATTAATAGAAAAGCTTGCTTTTTATATTGACATATTTTAACTTTATAATTAAGACGATAATAAAAACGTCTTACCAAACAAAGCAATACATTGTATAATATCAGAAAACTTTTATTAATGATATATTTGTTTAAAAGAGGAACCAAGAAAGCATAAATACATATAACAGGAAAATGAAATATGTGATCTTTACTAATTTCTCTTCTTAGACTTGAGTTTCCCTAAGACATGAACAAATGGTCACGCAGTGATGTAGGAGGTGTTCCTGCCTTAATTATATTACTATCCAGACAACCCTGTTATAGGCGTGAAGCTGTTACAGTATTACCAGCTATAACATAGTGAGTACTTTAAATGAAAGAACACTTGAAGACACAAGGCCTTTGTAACAGAGGTGAGGCCAGCGGGGGTGGGGGGGGGGTCGCCCTAGAAGGACCGCTTGCTCTGGGAGGACGCCGGAGTGGCCTTCAGCCTCCAGGAGGCGGAGTCTGCGGTGGCGGAACTGTCCCGAGCGGGTGGGAACTCTTTCAGGGGTCGTGGTGAGCAGCTCTTTTTCCTTTTCTTCCTTCTTTCCTCCTTTCCTTTTTTTTTTAAACTCAGAGAAACTAGCTCTAGAGTGCAGCCCGTGATGCTGGCCTGCGTAGGAGAACTCTCTCCCCTGACCGGAGGGCTGGCGGAGGGGCTGCCCTGCGCATCCCACCATTTTCCTTAAAAACGCAGGAACTAGCACAGGGAGGGATTAAGGCGGATCTGCCGAGAAAGAGGCCGTGGGCTGGCGAAAACAAACCCCCGGGAAGGCCATTTTAATAGAGACACGTAACCTACGTAAGCAGTGAGGTTTGACGATGACCAGGCCGCTACTCACCACGATGGCAACATTTAATAGGGTGGCATCTTCAATTAGCCCGTCCCACCTACTGGGTCCTTTATTCCCGTGCTTGTATGCTTATTTGCCATCTATTCGCTTCCACGGGCTTCCCTGGGGGTTCAGCTGGTAGGGAATCCACCTGCCAATGCAGGAGACGTGACTTCGATCCCTTGGTCGGGAAGATGCCCTGGAGGGGGAAACGGCCCCTGACTCCACATTCCTGCCGGGGAGAGTCCATGGACGGGGAGCCTGGCGGGGTGTGGGCCACAAGCTTGCAGAGAGTCAGACAAGGCTGAGCAACTAATGGAAGCTTTCACTTCCACACAGGGCCCCGTTCCCATGTTGACAAATAAAACCAACAGGACCCTCTTTATACAAAGCTCGGAAAAAAGGGGAGAAGGAAACAAAGAAAAGAAGAGGTGTGTGCTCACAGACTGCTGTTGATTAAGGGCTTAGCTACTTGTGGAGGGTTTTTTCTTATAAAATAAAGTTAGGGTATTTTTGAAGGGAAAATGGAGATGAATCTTCACAAAGCTGATTTCATAAATACAGAGTTGCAAAACAGAAATTACAGTTGGGCTGAGAATCCTTAAAAAGCCGTGGCTGTGAATGGCCCTTTTGAACAGTGCTGATTATCAGAGGAGTCTGAGAGTCTTCAGTGCCGTCAGCGGGAGAAAAAACAGCCTCTCTCTTTACCCTCAAAAGGAGCTGACGGGCCGGGAGCTCTGACAACTTTAAAAGAGCGTTGCCGACGCTGACACAGATTTTCCCGTGCAATGCTCCACACTTTGTCTCATTTATCAGTTGGGATTCAACGATTCTGGAACCGACTTGTCCTTTGACTACAGAGGGTTAATTAACCCTTGGTCTGGGCAGCGATACCCCGAGAGCCCACACCCGATGGATGTGTGAGCACTTGCCTGCCAGAACCACAGGGAGGCCAGCATTTGTCCGCATAATTTTATGTAAATTACTTGGCCCTGTCAGCAATGTTTCTGCCAAGGGGGCGGGTTTTAACCACCCTCCCCAGACACAGGCCTCCCTGAGACTCTGCCTTGAGGAACCACAGTTCACTCTGATTCCCCCTAAAGTCAAGTGCCAGGCTCACCCCTAGGTCAGGCTGCAAGGGGAAGGTCAGGATGGGTCAGCGTTTGGGGGTGAGTGGCCAAAGGGTCCAGACTGCGAGGCCCAGGCCAGCAGGTTACCCCAAACCTTAGAAGTATGAGAACAGTGATAGCACTATTAATTTTACGGAGCGGGCGAGAACAAACCAAAAGGAGGAGCTGTCAAGGGCCTCCGAAGTCAGGACAGGCGTCCCGGAGCCTCCTCCCAGCCCTGTACGGTGCGTCCCACGATGCTGGAGCTGGGGTTAGTGACCCCTCGCTCGGAGGCTCCGTTTCTTCAGCGGAGCGGTGCTGTTGACACTGCTGTGGGCCCCAGGCCCGTCTCACAGCCAGGCGGCCCTCTGCCCGCCCCCGCCTCAGATGCCTGCAGCTCCTTGGGCTCTGGGCTGATCAGACCCCGGGAGGCTGCCTCTTCCAGAGGCTGGAGTGCATCTTCTAAGGATGGAAGTGCAGGTCTGAACCGGTCTGTCTTCTCAGGCGCTGTCACAGTTCAAGTTCCGTATCTCTCACCCGAAACCACTGGGACGAGATGGAATTCAGGTGCAGATTTTAGAAAGATTTAGATTTCTGCATACCGCACATACCGTGCAACCTGAAGAGCAGGGGTCGGGGGACCCACGTCCGCACGGGAGACACACAGAGGGATTCTCGGGCTGGGAAGACTCCAGCTTGCTGTACTTTCCAGGTTATGCAAATAAATTAAAGGAGAACATCCCAGGTTTAGAGGATTTGAGTTTATGTTATCGTGTGTAAGAAATTGCAGGTGGGACTTGCCTGGAGGTTAGAAATCCGCCTGCTGAGGCAGGGGACAAGGGCTTGACCCCTGCCTGGTCTGGGAAGTTTCCACACGCCGAGGGGCAACCGAGCCTGTTTGCCCTAGAGCCCGAAGCCCCTGCTCACCGCAGCTGGAGGAAGCCTGCCCGCGGCAGCAAAGACTCAGGGAAGCCAGAAATCAGCAAATTAATAAAATGACAAAGTAGTGAGAATCTTTAAAAAAGAAATTGTAGATGTGCACAGTCATAACGGTTAGCCTATTTTCCTTTCCAAATGGCTCAGATCCATCCTATTGAGGTTTTCTTACAGTGAAACGCACGTGTGTTCCGTGGACAGTTCTGTGAGTTTCAACAAACGTATACAGCGCCTATCACCACCACTGCAATCAACATCAGGGATGTTTCCTTCTCCCAACAAGCTCCCTCGTCTGCCCCTGGCACGCAGCCCTCTCCAACCCTGGGCCTCGCAGCCGCTGGTCCCCTCTGCCACGGGAGACAGAGGTGCCCTTCCCAGAAGTCACAGAGAGAGTGACTAGTCTGTGTCTGGTGCTCCTGAGCCCGGCCTCTGTCATTTCTGTTACTGAAAGTTGTTCTGTTTTATGCGGGCATGAGGATTCTTACTCCGCCCATTCTCCTGATGGACGCTGGAGCATTAAAAGGGTGCCTCTTTCCATTTTATTAACATTGTTTCTCAAAGAACACAGTTTTAAAATTTCGATAAAATACATTTTTTTTCTTTTTCTCTTTCTTTTATAAGCAGCGAGTTTGGTGTCCTCTCTAAGAAAGCCTGCCCAGCTCCAAGTCCCAGAAACACCCGCAAGTGTCCAGAAACTTTAGGTGTAGTTCTGGGTCTGTGATCCGTTTCTAGGCTCCTTTGATATCATGTGCATCAAGCCTTATTTTGCTTCACATAGATGTCCGATGGGTCCCAGAATGGTCAGTTGAAAAGACAATCCTTTCCCCATGGATTTCGCTCCTTTGTCTAAACTGATGACCACACAGATACAGGCTCCCTGCCCTGCCCTCTGATCTGTGTGTCTGTCCTGCTGACGGAACTGTCCTTGTTTCTGCATCTTCGTGGTCAGGCTTGATCCAGGCACTGTGAGGACCCCAGCTTTGCTCTTTTCACATCTCTCCTATCTAGTCTACGTATTTTATCTCTCCATATATATTTTAGAATTGACCTGTTAATTTCTAAAGAAAATAAAACAAAAAAAGCTTTCTGAGATTAGAGCGGGATTGCCTGAAATCTGCATCAGTTGAAGAAAACCAACATTTTCACATCTCAGAATTTTTCAACCCACGAATACGGTGTATCTCCACATTTACTTAGATGTTCTTTAATTAAATTTTTTTGATGTGGATCATTTTTGGAGACTTTGTTGATTTTATTACAGTGTTGTTTCTGTTTCATGGTTTGGCTTTTGGCTGTGAGGCGTGTGGGATCTTAACTCCCCAACTAGGGATCGACACTCACCTCCTGGGTTTATTGGAAAGCAGAGTTGTGTGGGGGATGCCCTCAGATCTTTACCTTTAATTCTCTGTGCTTTGTAGGTTTCTTGTACACCTTTTGTTACATTTATTCCTACACACTTTCACTTTCTCACTATTGTAAGTGGAAATGATTTAGAATTTTATCCTTCCAATGTTCACTCTGATATACAGCTATACAATTGATTTCTGAATACTGACTTGAATTCCACGAACCTGTGAAATTCACTTTTTCAGTGGCATGTTTTGTAGCTTGTTGAGGATTTTCTGTGTAGATGATCAAAGGCAGAAAGCAAAGGCAGGTGGGCCAGTTCTCTCCTGAAACTTTGCAGAACTTTTTTCTCCTCCTCCATCTCCTTATTATTATTGCAAAGGTGACAAACACGGAACAATGTTCAAAAGGCAAGAAGGGCACCGAGCGAAGATGGTCTCATGAGCGCGGCTTCTCAACCCAGTGGCCAGCACTCAGTGTCACTCTGAAGGTTGGGCAGCCCTGGCCCTGGGCACAGAGACGACTCCTGTGTGTCATTGGCTCACGCAACACGTTTCTGGAGTGTTTCTCTGTGACAGGCTGTGCCACGTGCTGCGGGAGGGGAGGCAGTCTCAGGCTGAGGGGGCCAGAGAGTCTGGTTTCCATGGTGAGGTGGGTGATGTGACGTGGATGTGTAGGGTGCGGCGGCAGGGGTCAGAGGGGTCTGATGCACCCAGGGGCACTGAGAAGCCTGACAAGAAGGAAGAAGCTGGTTGAGTCGCCCCCGGGGCAACCCCGGGACCCTGCCGCGGTCGCGGGTTCGAGACAGCGGGAATCAGGAATCTGTGGCCACGTGCTGGGTCCAGTGAGGCACCCGGGCGCACGGCTGAATCGGGAGACCATGATCACAGTGAGGGTCCCCAGTGTGCTCCGAGGGCCTGGGAGGGAGCAGCCCATTGACCCTGGGGAGAGACAGCCCGACTCCAAGGACCGGGTCTGTAGCAAGGGAACCGGACAGAGGGCAGGAAACGGTGGCTGCAGAGCTGGCGGAACCACGTGGACGGGGTGGCCAGAGGGAGGAGGAGCAGGTGCCGGCCCAGCAGGAACACCTCTGACCACAACTCCTCCCCTGCTGAGGGGTCAGGGCATCCCTGGGCGGGAGGACCTGGTGATGGCTTGGAGCAGGAGGAGAAGGGGTGCCATCTTGGAGTGATGGGGGCATGCGCTGCCAGAAGGCCTGGTATTCAGCGCGGACATCCCTGAGGTCGGCGCGCTGCTGGCTGGGAGTGCGGGGTCAGGTCTCTCTGGTTTTCCCTCACCTAGGCACAGTCTCAGAGGTAATGTGTGTGCGCAGGTGTGCACCATGCAGTGGGGTTTGCGCCTGACCGCAGTGACTGGGGCAGCAGGGAGAAGACAGCCGATGTAGGGGGCGATATCACCGCCCAGAACCAGGCTCTGCCGCAGGTTGGCCTCCGGCCCAGCCTCTGCAAGGGTGTCCTCGGCGGTGCGGGCTGCTCTGGTCAAACAGCAACGGACGCAGTGTCAGCTCGCACTGCCGAGCCCGACACCCAGCCCTGTGCCTCAGCGACAGCGAGTTTTCCCTTCCAGTTCTGTTTCTGGATTGTGGACGGCCACCGGCAGGCTGTGTTCCCATGACCTCTTGTTTTCTGTCCAAAGTGGGAGCCTGTAGGGGAATCAAGTGCCCTGGGTCTCTTCTTATAGAAGCAAGGCTGTTGAGAAACAGTCCCACCCTCATCACCGCCTGTAACCTTAATTAACCTCCAGAGGCAGGTCACACAGGGGGCACACTGGGAGCGGGCCTCTCCTGGGGACTCTGAGGACACGTTCGGTCCACAGCCAGCCGCTGCGTGGACTGGACAGGCTTTACGCGGGCAGGAGGGGACGCCGTCCCCGCAGGGCTGTGCCCTGCTCCGTGTCCCCTGGACACGCCGCCTGGACACTGTCCCCGCGGACACTGTCCCCCCGGACACGCCACCTGGACACTGTCCCCCCGGACACGCCCCCTGGACACTGTCCCCCCGGACACGCCGCCTGGACACTGTCCCCCCGGACACGCCGCCTGGACACTGTCCCCCCGGACACTGTCCCCCCGGACACGCCCCCTGGACACTGTCCCCCCGGACACGCCCCCTGGACACTGTCCCCCCGGACACGCCGCCTGGACACTGTCCCCCCGGACACGCCCCCTGGACACTGTCCCCCCGGACACGCCCCCTGGACACCGTCCCCCCGGACACGCCCCCTGGACACTGTCCCCCCGGACACGCCCCCTGGACACCGTCCCCCCGGACACGCCCCCTGGACACTGTCCCCCTGGACACGCCGCCTGGACACCGTCCCCCTGGACACTGTCCCCCTGGACACTGTCCCCCTGGACACGCCCCCGGACCCCAGCGCCGCGGGGAGGAGGCCGTGGGGCAGGCGCCTTCAGAACCCCGGGAACCACGCGCGACCCGCATCGGCCGCGCGGACGGCGCCAGCTTCAGCGCGGCTCCCTGTCGCCCATTCCCGCGTCCAGTCTCCTCCGCGGACCGCCGGGCGCGCGGCGTGCGCTGGGGGACACCATCGGCCCGGCACACCGGCGGCCCTCAGCTCGCGGCCCGGCGGCCTGGCCTCGCCGCCCTCCTCTGTGCGGGTCCGGCGCAGTTCGCATGGGGCCACGCGCTCCGGCCGCAAGCCTCGCCTGAGTGCCAGGGGGTCGCGCCGGGCAGCAGCCACGAGCAGCGCGCGGCCCCTTTAAGACGTGCCCTGCGGGAGCAGGGCCGTGACGTCATGGGCTGCGGGAGGAGTCTGTGCGCAGCCGCGGCGCGGGGAAGGCGGGGCGGCCGCTGACTGACAGGAGCGCGGCGGAGGCTAACGCCCGAGCGCGCCGCGCAGACCCCGCCCTTCGGGCCCGCCCGGCCCCGAGAGGCCTCCCCGCCCGCCCCGCCCTCCCCCCGCTGCCCCGCCCCGCCCCGCCCTCACG
>SJYG01000250.1:909859-931068 GCA_006410535.1 Litocranius walleri | reverse complement strand
CCGCCCCCGCCCGCCCCGCCCCGCCCCCGGCCCGGGCGGGCCTCGCCTCTGCTCTCGGCGGCGGTGGCGCTGCGGGAGCTCCGGCGGCCGCGATCTAATGGCTGCGCCCGCGCCGCGGTGATCGCCGGCGGAGAGCGACGGGCGCGGGGCCGCGGAGATCGAGAGCGAGCGCGGCTGGACCCCGGCCCGGCCCGGCCCGACCGGCCGAGCCCGCGATGCGCTCCGGGGCCGGCCCTCGGCGCAGCTGACGCCGCGGCGCGCGGAGACCCCGGCCGGCCGGCTCCGGAGAGCCGCTGCCCCGGGCCAGGCCGCGATGGCGGGCAAGGCGGCTGCTCCGGGCACCGCGGTGCTGCTGGTCACGGCCAACGTGGGCTCGCTCTTCGACGACGTAAGTGTGGCGCCGGACCCGGGATCCCGGACCCCCGGACCGCGGACCCTGAGCCCCGGGACCACGATCTCGGTCCCGAAGCCCGAAGTCCCAGGACCCAGACCCCAAGTCCTGAGCCCCGGGACCGCGGGAACCCGGGCCGGATCCCTGGCACCCGGGCACAGACTTGAGCGCTGGACCCGGGAGCCTAGCCCCGTCCCTGGAATCCTGGTCTCCAGGTCCAGCCTTCAAACTCCATGGGTTGAACCCGGAGACCAGTCCCTGAACCCAGGTCCCTAAATCCTAGTCCTGATCCCTGTCCAGGGTCCCCAAGTCCTGACCCCAAACCCCAGTTCGAGGGCCCCACACCCTGGTACCCAGTGTTGACCCAGGAAGCTTGACCCTGAACCCTCGTTCCCAGACCCCAGCCCGTGCCTCCTGGGCCCCAGTCTCTGACTTCTGGCCGGTGACTCCCAGCTCTCCAGCCCATGGCCCTGGCCTCTGCCGTCTGCCTGCCTCCCTGCCCTGCCGCCTGGGGCTGCCCCCAAGTGTGGGCGCCCTCATTCACCCTGTCACTTAGCATCTCTCTAGCTCGCAAACAAGGGGCTTCTGTTGGAAGCCTAGAGGACTTTATGTTTCTTGCCTATTAAAGAGAAAGATGCGAGAAGCTTTTCAAGGCCAGAGAAAGGATGCTGACTGTCCAAGGCCTTTACCTTCTGAGGCCTTCCACCCGGCACCCGAGGCCACTGGGAGAAGAGTCAGCCAAGGCCTGGTGCTCCCCCGGCTCCGGAGGCAGGCGCAGGCTGACCTAGTTCACGTTGCAGCCGCGGTGCCACCCCGCTGTTGGTACTTATACTGCCAACCCAAATAAAGCAGAATGCGGCTCCAAGTGGCGTGCTTGTTTAAGAAAAGAGGGTGATGGCCCAGATGGAGCTCCAGGCAGCCCCACACTACACCCCCCCACCCCCACGGAGGTGAGCGGTGGGGCAGCCCCTTGACCAAGCAGACCATGGGCAAACATGCCTCCCACCCCTGCCTTCCTTTGCTGGCTGGCAGTGAGCACTGGTGAGGTGTTTCTTAGGCTAAGTTCATGCACAGGCGAGGAGTGATCAAGGTAGGCGTTATTTTTGTGCTTTTTTCTTGTTTTAGCGTCCAGGCGCGACGTTTTGCACTTCCCTGCTGGAGCTGAGCTGCTTGCTCTCTGGCATGGACAGGACAGCTCTATCTAGTTTCACGTTTGATCATTTTCTACAAAAGTGCCTGGTCTGGGTGTATGTCTGTATGTTTAGCATTCTATTCTTGGCTTTCCAGCAACATCCACTCTAACATGGTTTTACTCAGATGATTCAGATCCGTTAGCTGTCGCTTCAGAGCCTCAGAAATGTCAGGAAAATTAAGCACGGTGGGGTATTTCAGTCTCCAAGGGAAGAGAATTTTGCTGTGCAGACATTCTTCCCAATAATTTTTTGATTCCGAGTTCTAGCGTTTTTGTAGTGTTTCAGCTGTATACACACACTTCCCTCCATGGGCGTTAAAGTGGCTCACTTGGCTTGCTTTTGGTTAGCCCCAGACTCTCTCCAACTTTCCGTTCTTCTGAAAGGCTGTGTGGAGTGCTGCGTCTTGTTTGTATCACGAAGGAGCCTTTGTCTTGGTAAGCAGCGCCCAGGTTAATTCTGCTTGGTGGCTTTCGACTCAAGGGCCAGGAGAGACGTATCTGTCCTCACCCACGTCTTTCTTAATGTGCGCAGCTTGGCTGGGGACTGTCCCTCCTCAGCGGCCTGGAGAAGCAGGGGTGGGTGTGGACTCGTCCCCCGGAGCCTGACCGGGGAAAGCAGCCGACGCCTGAGTGAAGGACGCTTTCTCTTCGGGTCGTAGGAGGCCTCAGGAGGGCTGTTCCGGGACTCTGTCTTGTGGCGTGCGCCTTGCGCGCTGACGCTGTTCAGACGGCCCAGTTTCATCGTCTGGAAGCCATGCTCTGTGTGGTGGGCGGCATCGGCCCCCTCCTGGGGGATGCGGGCGGCGGCGGGGGGGGGATGGCCCTGTGGGGTGGGCACATTCTCCTTTCGTGCTCCAGCGACAGGTGGCTGTGTTTGCTTGTGCAGCCCTGTGGGCTCCCCTGGGCTCCTCCTTGTCCAGCCATGACCCTGTGGAGCACTGGAGCTGGACTTCCACGTGGCTTGGCCCTAACCCCTGCAACCCGCAGAGCGTCCTGTCTGTGGTCGGCTGTGTCCTCGCCTGCCCCCTCCCCCGGGCTCCGTCGGGTCTGGGATGGCTCAGCACCTTGTCCCCACAGGCCCTCAGGTTGCTCCCCACTGTGCGCTGCTACACACCAGACGGTAGGCAGAGTCCACAGCACGGTGGTTCGCACTTTTCCCGCTTAATTAAGGAGCGCCCGAAGAGTCCTCGGTCAGCCCTACCAGTCAGTCCAGAGAGACTGAGGATGGCGGAGGCTGAGGCTGCTGCAGGTGCTCTTAGAAGGAAGGTGTCCTCGCCAGTTGCAGCCCTGGCAGGCCCTGCCGGCCATGCGGCGGACGGTGGGACGAGCGTGAGCCCTCGTGTTGTCCTGCTGTGGACAAAGCTGCTGGGCCCAGGGCCTCCGTCCTGGCTGGGGGCGAGCCTGCGGTGGGGGGCTGCCCCCGGCTGGGGCCTGGCATTGGCTGTGCTGCCTGCCTGTTCTGGGTGTCCCCAGGGAGCCCGGGGCTCTCTGCAGTCGCCGGTTGGACCCCTGCTGTCCCCAGCCGCTTGCTGACAAGGCTGCTCACCTGGCTGCTGTGCTTGAGGTGGCTGGCTTTCAGACAAGCGAGGTGCTAGCTCTTGGCTCTTCACGCGGTGGGCTTGCTTTCTGCCAGAAGCTTAGGGGGGAAGGTGGGTTCTTGCAGCTGTGGCTTCAGAGCTTGGCCCCACCCTTACATGGTCAGGCTGCTTCTTGGGAGGGAGATGAGGCCAACAGCGGGGTTCTGAGCGTGCGGCTCACTCTTGGGTGTCTGCCTGGAGCACCGGTCCTGCCGTGCCTTCCTGGCCGCTTCCCTTCCTGAGCCGCTTCCCATCTCCCCCCGTCTGCTCAGGAGCAGCCCTCTCTGTGCCTGGACCTGGGGCCGCTGCCGGCTGTGCGTCGGGGTCTGGGAGCCCCTGCGGCGGGCTGGGCGCCTCCGCTTGTGCGTCTCTTCCGACCGCTTGTTCTGTAGCCCCGTCCCCATTCCGTCCTGAAAGCCCCTGCCCCGGGGCCCCCTCCAGCTCTGTCTCCGCCTCCCCAGCCCTGTGTGCAGGGCTGCCCCTCCAGCCCAGGGTGCGGGGGCCCTGTGGGGGCCTCGTGCAGGGCCGCCCCTCCAAGCCAGGTGCGGGTCCCATGGGCCTCGTGCGGGGCCGCCCCTCCAGCCCAGGGTGCAGGGCCCTCGGGGGTCGTGCAGGGCTGGCCTTGGTCCCGGCCCGCTCACTTGCTCTGACACTTCTTCGAGGAGTCGCATTTGGTGATGGCTTCACCAAGGTGTCGTTCACGTACACGGACCTCACTCCTGTGAGATGTGCAGCCCAGCGGTTTCTGGTGTCACACAGCTGTGTGACTGTCCCCACAGTCGGCGTAAACTTGTTTTCTGGAAAGAACACCCCATACGGCTGAGCTGCCCCCTCTCCCTAATTCTCGCCGTCTCCCCAGAAGCCCCCAGCCCTTGGTCCCCACCTGTCTGCTTCCTGTCTCTGTGAGTCTGCCTGTCTCACGTGAGTTTGTGTAACAGCTGGCTTGGCATTTTCAGAGCTCAGCAGCTGGATATCAGCGTGTCAGGCACTCTAGTGGCCGAGGACCGTCTGCCGTCCGGCTGTGTTTGTCCCTCGCTGGCGCTGGGTGTCCGGGCGGCCTGCCGTGCACATTCTGCTTCTCCTGAGCCCGTTCCCGGGGTAGGGGTCGGCCGGGCCTGTGGTGACTCGCGTGGAGCCTTTTGAGGAACTGCCGGCTGTCCTGCAGCGTCATGCGCTCTGTGCCCTCACCAGCCAAGCTCGAGGGCTCCGATTTCTCCACATCCTCCAGCGCCCAGCGTCCCCTGTCTTTTCTCAAAGTCTTGTGCTAGGCCTCTCCCCCGCCCCCCAGGAGCACGTCTCCTCACTCCTGCCTCACGGGAGCTCGTCTCTCTGGACTCTGGTGTTTAACGAGCTCTCCACACAGACGCCCAGGAGGCAGGAGGAGACCCCAACCCCAGGGAAGGGCCAGAGCATCTGGCCAGAGCTGAGGGCCGGGGGCAGATCTCCTCGAGGATGGAGGCGCGTCTCAGTCTCCGAGATGGCTCTTTCGGCACTGTCCCCCATGCCCCGAGGCCCTCGAGGGCTGTGGCGCCGGCCAAGGTGAGGCTGAGCCCCAGGCCTCTCTGCAGACCTCTCCCAGCCCCCTAGCAGCGTGGGGACGGCTGTGGGGGAGAGGCGGCCGGTGGGGAGGCGTCTCCGCGTCCTTCTGGCTTCGCTGCCTCTGGCCTGGGACCTCTGCGTGCTTCCCCTGTGGGAGTTTGGTCTGTGTGCCTGAGTTTGGGTCTCTCTGTAGATGGGGTCCCACCCGGCTCCAGGGTGGTAGGGTTCAGCCTGGCGGGGTTTCAGGGTTGCTCCCCCAGGTCAGGAGGCTGCGCTTGCACCACACACCTTGCAGCCGCAGTGAGCCGTGGTCCCACCACCGCGGAGCGCCCGGGGTCTGCAGCCTGTCGCCTGTCCGCAGGTGTCCCTGCCCCCTCCGTCTGCCACCATCCCCGCTGGTCGCTGCTGCGCACGGTCACCTGCGGCCTTTCCTGCTTTATCAGTGCTGCAGACGCTGGGCGGAGGCTGCTGGGGCGGAGATGGTGCTCAGCTTTAGCGTCTTGGACGTTTCGTGTGTTTTGAACCCAGTGGCGTGAGCCCCACAGGGCAGCCGGGGGGGCAGTCCTGAAGGATGGGGTCCCGGGGCATGTTCCCACCCGCTGCCTCTCAGGCCACGTCCTTCCACGTGGTCAGGTTCTGGGCCCGCGTCATGCGCTCTGTCGGCACGTGGACCGAGCCTTCCGGGGCAGGAGGGGCTGCCGCTGCTGACTGCAGTGGTCTCCGGTGGGCGTTTGCCTCTGGGAAGGGAGCCCCTTCTGGGGTTGATTCCACGATGTGTCAGATCTGATTCGGAAGTCACAGATCTCGGACCAGGCCTGCCTCCCAGGAGACGCCCCTCGTTTATGGAGCCCACCGTCTGACCCAGGAGTGGGGATGAGGAAGCAGGGAGGCTGCCTAGGCGAGGGGGCGAGTCTTGCTGAGGAGCCGGAGCAGGACAGCTCCTTCAGTGTGGACCCCCAGTGCCTGCCCCGGTGGGGAGGGGCGGGAAGCGGGGCGGCAGCTTCTGCGGGGAAGTGGGCCCCGTTCAGGAATGGGCTCCGGTGTGGAGGGATCAGCGCCGGGCTGGGAGCCTCGTCCAAAAGGCGGCCGCAGGTCTGAGGGGTGTCTCAGCCCTGCGCTCTGTGTCTCCTGGGCCACGGCCCTGCTCGCTCCGTGTCTGCGGGGCGGGGGTCCCTTCCCACCTGAGTGAGTTTTGGGGAGTGGTCGTGGGCCCGGGGAGGGGGAGGGGGAGGGGTGAGACTGTGGCGCGTTCCCTAGTGGACACGGAGGCGGCTGCCTCAGTTAACTGGGGCCCAGGGTGCTCTGCCAATGAGCCCGAGGGGTGACTGGACATGAGGTCTTGTGCCGGCCGGGGTGGGCAGTACACCCCGAGAAAGGCTCTGAGCTGCAGGACGGCCCACCCCGGGGGACACAGGCTCTGAGCTTCGGGATGGCCCAACCAGGGGACACGGGCTCTGAGCTTCGGGATGGCCCACCCCGGGGACATGGGCTCTGAGTTGCAGGACAACCCACCCCAGGGGACACAAGCTCTGAGCTGCGGGACGGCCCACCCCGGGGACACTGGCTCTGAGCTGCAGGACGGCCCACCCTGGGGACACGGGCTCTGAGCTGTGGGACAGCCCCCCCCAGGGGACACAGGCTCTGAGCTGCAGGACGGCCCACCCCGGGGACACTGGCTCTGAGCTGTGGGACGGCCCACCCTGGGGACACGGGCTCTGAGCTGTGGGACGGCCCCCCCCAGGGGATGCTGAGGGTCTCGCCCTCGGTGGTGCGTGCGGGTGAAGGGCGGCTCCCTGATGCGGCTGAGGTGCGGGGGGCGCAGGGCTGCCGGCTGTCGAGGTGGCGAGAGGCGTCACTGGCACTGTTTGGGTGGTGGTTTCTGTGACTCCGGGGTGGAGGGTAGGGGTGGCCCGCGAGTTCCTGAGCTGTGGGGACGCCCTCTCTCTGCCCATCGGGGGAGGCCTGTGGGGACGCCCTCTCTCTGCCTGTCGGGGCAGGCTGGGCGCGTGTAGGCCTCTGTGTGGGGAGCATCCTGGGCTTCAGCGGTGGCCCCTGCTTCCAACTGGCTCTGGCGCCGAGGCCTGTCTCTAGAGCCCCGAGTGCGGCGGCTCCTGTGGAAGGGGGCGTGGCCCTGGGGCAGGGGTCCCCTCGGGTCACTGAGTGTGCGGGGTGGGGGCGGCGTGGGGCTCAGGCTGCACCGCGGGAGGAGGCGAGCGGGCTGAGCAGCGGGGGCCGCAGGGTGTGAGGGCGCCCTGCACTTGATCCCGCACGCCGCCTGCTCAGCGCCAGACCCCGAGCTCCTGGAGCGGGTTGGGGTGGGCAGCCATGCACACGGCGAGGGGTCCTGACCGTCAGGGACACACACACGAGGGGTTCTGACACGGCGAGGGGTCCTGACCGTTCCCATGCAGGGCAAGGGGTCCTGACCGTCCTCGCGCAGGGCGAGGGGTCCTGACCGTCCCTGCGTGGGGCGAGGGGTCCTGACACGGCGAGGGGTCCTGACTGTCCCCGCGTGGGGCGAGGGGTCCTGACACGGCGAGGGGTCCTGACTGTCCCTGCGCGGGGCTGAGTGTCCTGACATGGCGAGGGGTCCTGACCGTCCCCGTGCGGGGTGAGGGGTCCTGACTGTCAGGGATGCGTGCTGCACTGCCCAAGCTCACAGAGCTTTGCTTTTCCCTCGAGTAAGAAGCCCAGCTGTCTTGGGAGCATGGCCGTGGGTCAGTGTGGGTCCTCGTGACCCTGGGCTGTTTGCGCCTCAGGCAGGGAGGAGGGACAGTGGTGCGGTGGCCGCTGGGGGTCGTAGGGGGACGGGGTGCCCCGGCGGGCGTGGGGCCCTGGTGCTGGCCGACCTGTCCTGGCCGTCCCCACAAGGCCTCGGTGGGCCGCAGCCTCGTCCTCGCCCGTGTCCCGGGCTGGGCTCAGGCTTCCTGGCGGGTCCCTCACCACGGGTGTGGCCAGCAGGATGGCCCAGCAAGCTCACGTGCTCCTTCCCAGTGGCCCCGACACGTGACCCCAGCCCGCGCCCCCCTGAGTGCCTGCAGCTGCACCCTCCATCCTCCGGCGGGACGCGCTCTCCGGTCTCCGTGCTTTGGCATCAGGCCAGGAGTCTCGGCACCAGGGTGGCAGCACGCACCCTCCTGGCACAGGTCACTGCCTGGCTCTCTGCCGCCTTCTCTGCCCCTCATTAGTTACAAGCTCTGGGCTTTTCTCGTGCTTTGGGGTGATCGGGCCTGCTGGTCTCTGACCAGCGGTGCAGGGCCGGGATTTGGGGTCCCGCCCCAATAGCCATGGAACTGGACTTGCAGCCAGCCTGCTGGTCGGCAGGGCCCCGTCAGAACTGGGCAGGCGCTGAGTTGGGGAAGGCGAGTGACCCCCAGCCTGGCACCTGCGGGCACCAGGGCCCAGTGGCAGGGCTGTCCTCGGTGGCCGGTGCGCAGGTGTGGCTGTGGGGGCAGACGGGACTCGGTTTCCGGTGGCTCGCCCCGCGAGAGTGCCGCCCCTGGTCTGAGAATGGACGTTTCCACCGTGCAGCGGTCCCCACCGTCCAGCCTGAAGCCCAGCCCTCCCGGCCGTCTGCGGGGCTGAGCCCCCAGCTGTTCACCCCCCAGCTGTCATCGCCGTGGCTCCCACAGCTCGGGCTGTCGGGCCCTTCTGCCAGGCGCTGCTGTGCTGGCTGGACAGACCAGCCAGCGTCCCACACAGGTGGACAGTTTGCCATGTTTCACGGATGGTTTTTGGCAAACTGTTGACTGTGAGGACGGCAGTGGCTCCTTGGGGGTTGCGCGTCGCACTCCCTGGGAGCGGGGTGCAGAGGGAACCACGAGAGGCCTGCTTTGGCCGGACAGTAGTAGACTATGACCTGGGCGCCCCTCTGAGCAGTGTCCTGTTGGGGTGCGGGGCCGCCATCCGGGGCCCTGCTGTCGCTGGGGGTGGCGGACGGCACTCCTCCCTGCGGGGCTGGTGTGCCGGCCGAGCCCCATGCCCTGCCCGGGGGCAGGCTGCTCAGTCTGTGTGAGGGGAGGGCTCGGGCGCGCCCCCTCCTGCTGACCCCGGCACGGGGCGCGCCTCCCCAGGTTAGGGGCTGACCCCCACGCCCGCCCCGCTGCCTTCTTTTCTGGCAGAGGGGCTGTGAGCCCAGCGCAGCCTCGGTCAGCTCCGACCAGCCTGCGGGTGCCTCGCCTGCCCTCGGGGCTCAGGGTCCCTGGGACACTGGCCCTGGGGCAGCCCCACGGGCGTGTCCGTGCCCGTCTGGGCTCAAGGGCGGGGAGGGCAGTGTTGCACAGGGTAGCAGGGTACGGACAGGTGCCTGTGTTTCCAGCCACTTGGTGCTGGAAGAGCAAGAGGCGGCCCTGTGGCCTGTGCCGCCCACTTTGGGGACAGCGTCGGCCTCTGGTCCCCATGTGGGGCAGGTGTTCAGGCTCCAAGAGGCCTGCCCCCGGCCTAGCCTGGCCTCTGGCCGTCTGTGTCCGGCCCGGTCGTCATTTCTGCACGTTGGGCCTCTGCGGAGGCCTCTGGGGGTAAGGCGGTCCCTGCTTGGGCCTGTGTCCCCGGGGACGGGGCTCAGGACCCTGCGGCCTTCCTGGAGGGGTTGCTCTGGGGTCTACCTGGGCTGGGCCAGAGGCCTGAGACCCCCGCTCCAAGCACCCGTCCCGCCTTCAGGGGCTTCGGGGCAGCGTCCACCTGGGTGGTAGAGAGCTGGGCATGGGCGCTCTGGCCCCACGGTGAGCCCCGGTGTGGGGGGCAGCCCGGCTCCAGCTGTCAGTGCTGCCAGCACCCTCACAGCGTTGCTGGGGCCCCTGCCCCGGGAGACCGCCTGGAAGGGCCGGGAGGCCCACCGTCCCGGTTTGCCTGCTGACGCCCCGGGCACTCTCCCCTGCTGCATCTCTTCTGCCCAGAGCTTAGCTGGGGCATCTTGAGGGCACACGCCCGGTCCAGGGCAGGGCTGTCTACCCCACGCCACAGGGCGGAATGCGACGTGCGCGGTGGCTGTGCTGGAATTTGCGGTGATGTGGGCTTTCCTTTCAGCTGGATTCACTCTGTTAAAAACGACATCTGTCCGAGTAGCCAGCGAGTGTGTAGGGGCAGCGGTTTTGCTTTTGTTTTCTCCTCCATCCCTGTCACTGTTTGCAGATCTGTTGTAACTTCCTGTTTTTGCTAAGGCGCGGTTGCTTCCCTCCCGGCTGCCTGCAGGGTGAGCGGCCCAGGCGAGGGGGTGGGGGGGGGGGCAGCAGGCTGGCGGGGACAGGGTCGTGGTTATCAGCGCAGCTGGCAGGACATGGGCGTGTGGCGGGAGCTGGCCGGCGGGGCGGACGCAGGGCTGTCTCAGCAGAGCAGGTGGCGGCTTGCCTCGGTGGCCGAGCAGCGGCCCCCAGGACCTCGGCCTTGCGCGCGTGGCCCCGGGGACACGGGGGCTGCTGGGGACACGGGGCAAGGGGTGCGGGCGGCCCAGGTCTCCCGGGCCTCGGGGCTAGCCTCCGCCGAGCACAGGGATGCGCTGCCGCCTGCACCACAGAGGCTCGTGTTTGAAGGTGGTGAACGCAGCTGCCCACCCAGGGGAGCTCACTGGGCGCCTTGTAGGTGGGCCCCTCCCCCAGGGCCTGGAGGCGGCGCCCCGGGCCCCTCCCCACACTGCACTCCCACCAGCCCAGCCCCAAAGCCCCTCCGGGCGGCTCTGAACTGGCGGCCTCCTGCGAGCTGCCCCCGGCCCGACATCCCGCTTGCCTGCCCCTCCCATCCTTGGCTGATGGAGCAGGGGTCTGTGGCCGGGAGAGGCCGGGCAGGTGCCTGGGGGGGCAGGGTCTGGGAGGGGCGTTCTGGGAGTGGGTGGCGTGTTTGGAGGAGTCGGTGGGGGTCCCAAGGCCCAGGGTCCGGGAGGCTCTAGGAGCCCGCAGGTCTGCCTGCACATAGCCTGTGGGGCCGGCGCGTCCCCCGGGCGTCGCCCTCTGGGGCCAGGCTCCTGAACCCCTTGGCTAACAGGGCAGAGGGTGCGCTGACCCGGGCCCCCTGGCTCACGGCTTGTGTGCGGTCCCAGGCTGCCCTGGCTGCTGAGTGCAAGCCGGAGACCATCAGGGACCTCGGCCGTGACTCGCTCAGGCGACGCCCCGACAGAGACCGCGGAGCGCCTCCTGGGCCGGGACGCAGAGGCGGGTGCTGAAGGCTCTGGGATGCGCGCGTCAGCCTGCAAGCTTGGCAGGGTGGCCACTGGTGCCGTTGCAGGGGCAGCGGTGCAGGAAGCGGGGAGCCGTGCCTGTCGGGGAGGCCGCGTGGGCCGCGTGGCCCACGTGGGCTGGCCCGGCCCGCACAGGTGGTGAGCGGGAAGCCGGCGCTGCAGGACGGTAACGGTCTCTGCACCTGATCATACCGGGCCTCGGGCCCTGCAGGGGATGCGCGGGGGCCAGGCCCCGGTGTGGACAGTCGGCTCCCTCCTCCAGGGAGCTGCCTGTGACCCATCTGCCTGTTTAACAACTGATGAGAGTCGGTGCAGAAGGGGAGGACGCGGGGACTCAGACCCTGGAGGACGCGTGCTCTGACTGCTCAGGGGTGCCGCTGGAGACCGCGGGCCGTGGAGGTGCGCCAGGTGCAGAGGCTCCTTCCGGAGGGCTGCCTGAGGAGCCCAAGGTGGCAGAGTGGAAGCCCCAGCATGTGGCCTCCCCGCTCAGAAAGTTGAGACTTCGTCCTAGCTTTTAGGGGGAAATTGACGTCTGTGTGCCGTGATGATCCTGAGAGTTTGTTTTTCATAAGGACAGTCCCGTGGCAGCCCCGGAGTTCCCCGAAGCGCCTCCTCTGCTTTCGGCAGGGCGCTTGCCTTCGAGCTGATGGCCCAGGTGAACCCCGGGGACACCTCCGTGTTTCAGGCAGCTGCTGCGCCAGAGACCTGTGCTGTGGACACAAAACGAGGTTCTGATGATTAGTAAGAGAATGGAGCCCTAACTGCTGGGCGGAGCCCGCCCCGTGGGGCCGTGGAACTGTGCCCCTGTGCTGGGTCTGCTTCTCTGGAACGGGCTGGGCAGGCGCGATGCCCCGTCCAGAGCCTGGCTGCGTGTCCGTCCGTGTGTCCTGGCGAGCGGAGCTTGGGTGGAGGCACCTCCAGGCCAGTCCGGGCTTGTTGCGGACGGGCTGCTGAGTCCCTGGGCCTGGACTTGAGCTTCTGGACGGTTCTAGGCAGAGCTGGTTCTGCATGGCGCGTCCCCGCAGCCCGGCGCCCTCTGTCGGCTGAGTTCTGGGCACTCTCGGGCTCCCTCTAAGATCCAGCCCCACAGGGCCCCGGCCGAGGCTCTTCCTGTCCTCGTGGGGTCCCCACTCCCGGGAGGTGCCAGAGCCCACAGCTGTGTGACCTCGCAGGGAGCAGGCACTCAGCATCCCCAACGCTGGGCCTCTCCTTGCTGCCCCTTCAGCCCCAGCCTGGCACCCTCGGGCCCCCGAGTGGCCTCTCCTCCTCTTGGGGTCCCTGGTAAGGAGCTGGTGAGGTGCTGCTGAGCCAGAGAGGATGGTGGGTCCCTCCTGGCTCCGCAGGAGACCCGTTCGGCACATCTGGGGCGTTGTACTCTGGCCTTTGTGCTTGCTGTTGGGCAGGCGACGCGGTGGCTCCCTTCCGCGTGGCCCCTTAGGCCTGGACGCCCGTCCGGTCTTGCCCTCGGCTGCGGCTCACGTGTTGTGAAGGTTTCCCACAGTGGAGGGCCCGTCATTCCGCTGGGAGGTCAGCACTGGCTGTGTTCATTTGTTGTTATCATCATCTATGGAGAAGGACGTGGCCGCCCTCTCCAGCATTCCTACCGGGAGAATCCCATGGACAAAGGGCCGGATGGGCTACAGTCCATGGGGGTTTCAAAGAGTCGGACCCGACTGACTGACTAACACACACACACACTGTCATCTAAACGCTGAGACAGACCTCAGACACTGTGAGTTTCTCTCTTCCTGAGCCTGCCGCTCGGCATTTTCACGTATCCTCCAGGCTGAGCAGCCGCCACACTGCCCTGCCCTCGGGCCGCCGTTGGCGGTCACTCCCCGCCCCCCCACCCCGGACCCTGGCCTCCCCTGGTCCACCCCGTGTCTGTGGATCGGCCTGTTCTGGACGCGTCCTGCACGTGGCTTTGGACACCTGATCTGACCTGTGGTCAGGGCTCATCCACGTCGTGCATGTAGCAGAGCCGGCCCTGTTCGCACCTGAGCACCACCTCCTAGAAGCACAGACCACACTCCGTCCGTCATCCAGCAGGCGATGGACGCTTGGCTTTTGTGAATCGTGTGTCTGTGAACATTTGTGTTTAAGGTTTGTGTGAACATGTTTAGATTCCCTTGGGTATGTATCCAGGCGTGGAATTGCTGAGTCATAGGATAGCTGTGTATAACTTCTTGAGGAACTGCCAGACTGTTTCCCAGTGTCTGCACCATTTTGAATTCCCACCAGCATCGCACAAGGGTTCCGGTTTTTCCACATCCAGAAACAACACTTGTTATTACTCGTCTGTTTGCATCTAGCCACCCTGCTGGGCGTGCAGCGCATTGATCTGCGTTTCCCTGGCAACTGATGATCCTGAATGTCCCCCCTCCCCCGCCCCGTGCTTCTTGGGTGTTTATTTGTTTACCTACTTTGGAAAAGCATTTATTTAAATGTTTTGCCCATTAAAAATTTTTTCTTTAATTGTTGAACTTTTCTGTATACATTCTGGATGTAGATTCTTATCATACAGATGATTTGCAAATGTTTTCTCTCATTCTTTGTGCTTTCTTTTCACATCCTTGATAGTGTCTTTTTGAAGCCCTAGCATTCCAAACATTGATAAAGTCCAGTTTGTTTTTTCTTTGATTGTGCTTCAGATGTCACATCTAAGTAGCCGTTGCCAACCCTTCTCCACTGCCAGGGGGAATGTGAACTGGTCCAGCCACTGTGAGGAACAGTATGGAGATTCCTTATAAATTGGAAGCAGAGCCACCTAGGATCTTGCAGGTCCAGTCCTGGGCACGTACCTGGAAAAGACAAGAGCTGATTCAAGCAGAGGCCTGTGCCCTGTTGTCATTCACAGCGGTAGTATTCACAACAGCCTAGACACAGAGGCAGCCTGCGTGTCCACAGACAGACGGATGGATAAGGAAGCCGTGTGCACACGTGCACGGGACACCGCTCAGCTGTGAGGGGGGGAGCGAGCCCTGTCGGCAGCAGCACAGATGGGCCTAGAGAGCAGCGTACTGAGTGAAGTCAGTATTACTTACACGCGGGCTGTACAGGATGGAACAAATGAGCCTGTCTATGGGGCAGAACTAGACCCACAGACACAGAGAACAAAGTCATGGGTTACAAAGGGGCGGCGGGTGGGTAACTTGGGAATTTGGGATTAACAGGCGCACACTGCCGAATACACGGCTTCCCAGTGGCTCAGTGGTGAAGGGCCCCCCTGCGGTGCCCGAGACGCGGGAGATGCGGGTTTGATCTCTGGGTCAGGAAGACACCCTGGAGGAGGGCATGGCTGCCCACTCCAGTGTTCTCACCTGGAGAATCCCATGGACAGAGGAGCCTGGCGGGCTACAGACCACGGGGTCGCACGGAGTCAGACACGATTGAAGTGACCATTACCGAATATGAAAATAGACAAAACAACAAGGCCCTGCTGTGCAGCACAGTGGGCTGTGCTCAGTATCTCCTTATAACCTGTCGTGGAAAAGAGCCTGGAAAAGAATGCGTGTACACAGACATACAAGTATGTGTGTACACATGCACACACACGCACACAGACGTGCACACACACACATAGATGCACACACATACACGCACACACACACAGATGTGCACACATGCAGATGCACACAGACGCGCACACACAGACGCACACACATGCACACATGCACACAGATGCACACAGACACACACAGATGCACATGCACACACACATGCACACAGATGCACACACATGCACACACACATACACGGACACACACACGCACAGATGCGCACACACGCACACACACAGACGCACACACACATATGCACATGCACACACACACAGACGCACACAGATGCACACACACGCGCACACACACACAGATGCACATGCACACACGCACACACGCAGATGCACACACATGCACACAGATGCACATGCACACACGCGCGCGCACACACACACACACATACGCACACACGTGTGCACACGCGTACACACATATGCACGCACACACACACGGGCTTCCCTGCTGGCTCAGATTGCTCATTCGTGTCTGGCTCTTTGTGCCCCCACGGTCTGTACAGTCCATGGGATTCTCCAGGCCAGAATACTGGAGTGGGAAGCCTTTCTCTTCCGCAGGGGATCTTCCCAACCCAGGGATCAAATCTGGGTCTCCCACACTGCAGGCGGATTCTTTACCATCTGAGCCACCAAGGGAAGCCTAGATGGTGAAGAATCTGCCTGTAATGCAGGAGGCCCCCAGGTTCAGTCCTTGGGTCCAGAGGATCCCCTGTCGAAGGGAATGACTACCCACTTCAGCATTTTTGCCTGGAGAGTTCCATAGACAGAGGAGCCTGGCAGGATATAGTCCATGGGGCTGCAAACAGTTGGACATGACTGAGCGATTAACGCACACACACATGTAATTGAGTCATCTTGCTGTATACCTGAGACATTGTCAATTGGCCATACTTGAGTTTAAAGATGCAGGGAAGACAGAGGGAGAGAGCAGAGAGGACAGAGCCCATTGCCAGTCCGAGGCCATGGAGCTCATTCCTGCCCTTCTTCTAAAGCTGACAGTTTCAGCTCTTCCGTGCAGATTCCAGATTCACCTTGCCTTAGGTGGCTCAGACAGTGAAGAACCTGCCCTCAGCGCAGGAGACCTGGGTTGGATCCTTGGGTCAGGAAGATCCCCTGCAGGAGGGCATGGCAGCCCACTCCAGTCTTTTCGCCTAGACAGTCCCATGGCCAGGGGAGCCTGACGGGGCTGTGAAGAGTGGGGTGTGACGGTGCGCGCAGCGCCAGCTCCCAGAACCATCCTGAGGTCGATGTTGCTCCTGGTGTGAGCGGGGCGGCGACCTCGTTCTTGGGCGTGTATGTCTTGCTGCCCCGCACTGTCTGTTGGAAAGACTGTTCTCCCCGTTGAACCGCCTTGCTGGTTCAGTATAGTTACCCACCTTAGCGGACTGTAGACGTGTAGACTTTCTCCTGGCTTCTCATTTCCGTTTCTTCATCTCTCGTCGTCCACGTGCCAGGACCAGAGGGTCTTGGCAACTGCAGTTAGTAGGGAGTTTTTAAATAGGAGATGTGTGTCCTCCAGCTTTTTCTTCAAGTTTCTTATGTCTGCCCGGGGTCTCTGCGTTTCCACGTGAACTCTGGGCTTTGCCCATCACCCCCAGCTGGCATTCTGATGGTGGCTGTTGGCTCTGACTTCGGGTCCCCTTCCTGCATGAAGAGCTTCGGGCAGTTCTCCTCTGCGCCCAGCCCCGGGCAGGTGGCCCCCCTGCAGTTTGCTGGCTGCGCCTGCTGCTTGAATGCCTGTGAGCAGGGCCCCTGCACACTCTGGCTTCCCAGGCCCCACGCTGGCAGCGCCGAGCCCCTGCGGGCCATCACAGGCTCTCTTCTTGGTGGGCTCCCTCTCTGGCACAGGCCGGCACAGTGTGTCTAGGGTCATCCGAGTCGACCCCAGGGGAGTCTGCCCAGCCTCCTGGTGGCCCGACCTGGAGGAGCCGTGCGGCCGGCTCTGGGGGCTGTCCCTGCGTCCGGCCCTGGTCCCTGAGTGTGGACATGCTCCACCTCGGGGTTTTCCTGGAGCCCGTGAGGACCAGAGGCGGCCTCAAGCCCCGCTGCTGTTGCCCCGCATCCCAGGAGAGAAGAGGCTTCTCGCAGCCAGGCGAGTCTCGCACCATCAGTGTGAGCAGGGGTTGACATGAGTCCTCGGGAAACAGCCTCCTGTGGGACGCACCGACCCCACGTGCCCCACCCGCCCACCCCGCCCTCTCTCCCTGAGGCTGCTGGTGGCCGGCCCCCTGCTGCCACTCAGACACCTCACGGCTGAAGGTCGAGGTCACGGCTCCCAGCACGGAGTTGCTTTGGGGGGACCCGAGAGAGTCTCAGCTCTGGGGCTGACTGGAGTGCTGGGCTGGCTCTCGCCGACCACACTCCGGACCCTGCCTGGGCGGGAAGAGGCCCGCCTTGGCCTGGGTGGCCGGCCTGGCATCCACGCCCAGCACTCGGGGTCCTTAGGGGTCCACAGAGACTCTTCCATCCCCGCAGAGACTGAGCTCTGACCCGGGCTCTGTCTGAGGCGAGCACCAGGCGCTCCCGGGGGCAGCGGCTGCTCCAGAAGTGGCGTAGCCGCTCTGACCTGGGTCTGAGCCCTGCGTCAGTGGCAGGGGACCACGGCCGGTTACCCACTCTCAGCCCCGGGCGCAGGCGCTAGACGCAGAGCTGGTCTTGCTTGTCTGAGCGGAAAGGGAAGTTTAACAAGCGGGCGGCTCCTCTGGGCCGAGTCCACCCTAGCGTGCTGCGGGGCAGAAGGCGGGGCAGCGGGCCTGCCCAGGGGCCTGGGGCAGCGGGTCCTGCTGCCCTGCCGAGGTGGGCATGGGCAGGCCTCCTCCGCTCAGCGCTGGGGTGGGGCCCGGGAGCCATGGGGGCCCTGGCTGGCCGGGGCACTGTCACCCTGAGGCTGCGTGACCCCCGCTGGGCACGCCGGCCGGTAGGTCTTCACACGCCCCGTGTGAAATTCTGGTCACTATGAACAGCAATACCTTGGCCTAAAATATTGTTTTCCAGCAGCTTGTCATTAGCAGCCTAAAAACAGACGTTCTAGTCTAAAGCAGAAAAGGAAGCGCTATTTATAGCGTGAAGGGCAGGAAAGCCTGGCGCGCTGCAGCCCGTGAGGTCACGGAGTCAGATGCGGCTTAGTGACGGGACAAGAGCGTCAGCAGAGGGAAGGCTGTTCGTGGCTCCTTGCCCGCGGCCGCGCCCGAGCTGGCGACCCTGGGCGAGTGCAGGGCTGGGTGCTTGGGGCTGAGGCCGTCAGGGCCTGCAGGGCCCGAGCACAGAGCTGCCCGCCTGTCTCCTCTGCTGCCCGAGCCGCCTGACATCGGGCTGTGACAGGACACGGCGTGTTTGTGACTGCTTTGCTGGAGATGTTTAAACATGGGCCTTGCTGGATGTTTATGGCTCTGAGATGGAGACCACGTGAGCGTGTGTGTAGATTTGACACGTCTGTACGTGGACAGGCGTTGTCGTGACATAAACCACCTTCCATTTATTGCTTCTTTGCAAACACTGGTTTTTAGAAACACAGGAGCAGTGAATGCTGTGGTCTCTGTTGACTTTAAGGAGGGCATTGGGCAGGCAGGGCCCCCCTTCCTGAGTCTGAACTGTGGGGAGGAGCCGCTGGCCAGGGCCTCGTGGACACCGTCCTGGGTTCAGACACGGCCCGGGGACTGTCGCTAAGCAGTGGGGTCTTGGATGTCTGCTCAGGCCGCTGACCTGGAAGGAAGAGGGAGGCCCCGTGCGGGTCAGGGTCTCTAGGCGCAGCAAGGCCTCGCAGGACTGGGCCTGTGCAAGGGCCCTCTTGGGACCACCAAGATGCGGCCCCCAGCCCCACGCCTCTGGGCCCGCCGGTCCTCGAGCCCGAGACGCCTCCCTGCGTGTCCAGGCATCGGACAGCCGTCGCTGGCTTAGACGCCATGGGAGGGACTTGGGCTCATCTCACTACGTGTGCTGGCCAGCCTGGGTGGCCAGCCTCCCAGCCTTGAGGCAGAGGGCAGAGGGCAGAGGTCAGATGGGGATGAGGGGTGGTGTCCCCTAGGAAAGGGGTGCCCCGCAGGGCTGTCCTAGCCGCAGTGGACCCGCTGCTGGGCGCCCTGGGCCTTTCTCAGCTACGAGGGCACCCGCCTGCGGGCTGGCCTGTGGGGCTGGCCAGTGCTGCCCCTGTGAGTGCTGGGGAGGCCCTCAGAGGCTCACCGGGCAGTTTCCAAGCTCTTCACACCTGGCAGTGCCGCTGTCGGCCGGGGGGGGCCAAGCCTTCAGGGCTGTCCGAGGCGGTCGGTGTCCCCTCGCCCCTGGTATCCACGGAGACAGAGCTGTGGGGCTGAGGCTCCCTGGCCCTGCTTGGGTGGGACTGAAGCAGAGCTGGGGACGCGGGGGCATCTCGGACCCCCAGCCACGATGATGGGGTCTTGCGTCCTTGCGGCCTTTGCATGCTTTCTCTCTGGGCCTCCTTTGGCCATTGGAGCAGGGGTGACGGGGCCGTAGGTTCAGAGGTGACGGGGCTGTGGTCTGAACTGGGAGCCTGGGCAGGACCAGGCAGGAGCTCGATCAGAGTCCGGGCTGTGATTCCCTGGGCCCAGGGCTGGTCTCGGGCTTGGACCTGGTACCAGGGTCTCCTCACTGCCTCCTGGGAAGCCCCTGATCCCTGGCCCTGGACCAGGCTTCTGGTTCTGGGGCTTCCACTGGGGAGTGTCCTGGGACCCCCTGTGAGGCCTGGAGTCAGTCCGTCCCTGCGGGGGCGGCTCCATCTTTCCTGGATGATGAAGGCTCTCTGATGCAGATGCTGGCACTGCAATTAAGACAGAAATTAAACAGGCGCGTGTTCATGCCGGCGAGTTTTGCAGGAAGGCTCGGGTGTCATGTGTTAGTGAGCGAGTGTAAAGCGTGCACAGGCAGGGGAAGCGATGAAGACGCCCCCGGCTGAGAGGGTCGTCGCCACACACTGCGCAGCGAGTGACCTTAAGACCAAAGGCTTTCTTTTCTCAGTGCTGCGCCTGAGACGCAGAGTGTGAGGGGGTGTCCCTCGAAAGAGGCCACAGAGAAAGGAGCGGAAAGAGTGCGATGAGCCCAGACCCCCGGCACGCGCGGGCTGGCTGTGTGGCGACGCCGTGACTGCTGCTCAAGCCTGACCCACGGGTCCAAGTGCCCCGTCCTCGTCACTCCGTGTTTCGGGAGGCAAGGATGTCTGTCTTCTCGAAGCTCGCCATCCAGGGCCCCCCGCACAGGCTCGCAGACCCTGTCTCGAGAGCCGGCGGGCCGGCCAGGCACAGCGGCAGGACTCCCGCCGCCCCTGCGGGCTCCTCTGCCGTGCACCACGCCCCTTCAGCGGCGCGCTGAAGCCCGGGAGCGCAACAGGAGAACCCGCTGCAGCCAGGGAAGGCCCTGTAGCAACAGATGCCCGGCTCGGCCAAAACAATGCCTGAGTGAGCAAATAAGATGAGCGATGAGTGAGCGAATAAGATGAGCACGGGGCAGCTAAGGAAGTCAGCAGTGGGTGGGCAGCGTGAGGAGGGCACAGGGCGGCTTCTGGGTGCCCAGCACAGCGGGCAGTGGGGTGACTCCCCTCGGGACCCTCGCGTTCCAGCCTGCGAGGGGCTCCCGTGGGGTTGACTCCTGTGGCGGGTGTTGCCGCGTGCCCACCGTGTGCCCGGCCCTGCATGGCGCAGGGGGCGGTGCCAGCGGGTGAGCGGTGCTCGGGGCCCAGCTGGCCCTGCTGTGGTCGGGCGTGGACCCCCCGACCCCCGCGGCGTGCCCCGCAGCCTCGGCGAGTGTGACGTTCATGTCATGTGGTGTCTGAGGACTTACTTTCATTCCGAATCTAAACATTTGAGAAGTGAGCTAGACTTTCCTTTAGGCACTTTTCACCTCTCCGTCTTCGGCATCCAGCCTGCTGGTGTAGACGACACACACGGTGTGTGGGGTCTGCCATGATCGAGCGCCCCCCTCGCAGATGCCCTGGACTTGAGAGTTGGACAGGGGTGCGGTCCGGGCTCTCCACATACCTGTGGACAGCTCTGCCTCCTGGTTGCGAGGCTCTGAGTTTGGGCTGTGTCATGGAGGTGACTTCAGCAGGATCTTGGGAAAGGGATGAGGTGGTCACTGGCCTTGCAGGCAGTGAGGCCCCATCGTCCCGGCCGGCCGCTGGGAGCAGTCTCGGCGTGCCTGTCCTCTGCCCACCTGCAGTGACCCCCTCGGTTCCCCAAGGGCCCTATGAAAAGGGAAGCATCTTTAAGGTGTTTATTTATTCAAATGTGTTCAAACAACTTTGAAAAAATTGATGAAAGGGATAGTTTTCTAGCAAAACGTATGTGGGCACGCTGACCCTAGAGAAGAGAGAAAGGCGGAACCGGCCAGTCATTGAGCCGAGAGATCAGCGGGCTTGTGAAGGCCCGGCCCCAGGAGGCTCGGGGTGCAGGTGTCCTGGCGCGGGCCCTGCTGGACGCTCTGGGAGCCCCGCCTGCGGTTCTGCCTGAGCCGCCCACGAGGCCCCGGGGCAGCGGAGGCAGGACCAGGCCTCTGCAGGTGGCCCTTCTGCCCGGCTATAGGATGGCCCTGATGGAGGGGGGTGCTGGTCAGCAGCAGATCAGGAAGGTCAGACCCAGAAAGGCGGGGCTGGGCAGTTGAGCTTATTGGAGTTAATAGTTTTATGAATTTCTGTATTTGTTTTAGCTGGAGGATGATTACCGTATCGTGGTGGGTTTTGCGATACATCAGCGTGCTTGGCCACGGGGGCACACTCCTGACCCCCCCTCCCTTCCCCTCCCCTCCCCTCACCTCCCCTT
>SJYG01000250.1:886170-909390 GCA_006410535.1 Litocranius walleri | reverse complement strand
CCCTCCCCTCCCTCCCCTCCCTCCCCTCTCCTTCCTCCCCTCCCTGGAGACTTCCTGTCAGAGACAAGCCTGCCTGGAAGCCCCCCCAGGGCCCCCGGTCTTGTCCAGAGTGTCTGCCAACTGGTCAGGCCAGCTGGCCTGCTTACAGGGGCCTGGGGCCACCCCTGGGTGGGCACGTTTGCCCCTAGACCAGCAGCGCTGCCGGCAGGTCTCCGGGTAGGGCACTCGCAGTGGCATCCGGGACTGCTCTGAGAGAGGTGGCGGGGCACTTGGCCGCTGGTGCAGGGGGCGATGCTGGGACGCGGGCACGTGGAGCTGCTGTCAGGGGCCGTCGGGTGGCCACAGCTCACGCGGCCACGCTGCGGACTTGCTCGCTGCCGGGAGAGTCGAGGGCTAGAGATTAGACGTCCTCATCTCACGAGGAGAGCCGTGACCCTGTGAGCTGAGCTGCCAGCGCCCCTGCTGCCGCGGCTGTTCTGCCCCATAAACAGGTGTCCAGTCCTAACTTTGTGCAGCTGAAAACACATGCGACGTGTGGGGTCAGTTACATCTCCGAGAAGCTGGGGATGAGGTCGGGGGGCGCGAAGAACCAGAAAGACCCAGAAGTGCACACGAACTTGCCCTCCGAGCCAGTGGGGCTCTGCGGTGTCCGCAGCAGCCCGGTGGCCCGTGAAGAGCAGAGCTGAGTCAGAGCTGCTGTCCCCACACCCGAGAGCTTCACCTTCTGCACGGAGTTCTCAGGAAGGGCCCAGGGAACTGCTGGGCAGGGTCCCCACCGTGCACTCTCTGGGCAGGGCTCTGAGTCTGCACGCTGCGCAGATGAGACACAGGCAAGTGCCCAGGGAGTGAAAGGGAGCGAAAGTCACTCACTCGTGTCTGACTCTGCGACCCCAGGATCTTACAGTCCGGGGACTCTCCAGGCCAGAACACTGGAGTGGGTAGCCTTTCCCTTCTCCAGGGGCTCTTCTCGACCCGGGAATCGAACTAGGGTCTCCTGCATTGCAGGAGGATTCTTAACCAACTGAGCCATCAGGGAAAGTACCAAAGTGAGTCTTTAAAAAATCCAGGCATAGAGAAGACCTTTCTGAGTAGCACACGCACACGGGTCATGCCAGTACACACGCACCCGTGCACACACACACTTGTGCACACACACCCTCGTGCACACACTCACAGAATCCACAGCCATCTTCACAAAGGGCAGTCCATCGGTCCTGCCTGTGTTGGCCTGTCCGTCCTGCTCCAGCCTCGCCCTAGGCTCTGGGGAGAAGCTGGTGAACAGGACAGAGCAGACAGCCCGCGTGTCCAAGTGACTTGCCTTCTGGCCAGCGTCTGACTGACTTTCCCGTTCAAAGTGTTTGCTTCCACTTAAGGCGGCCTCGCGAGGTGACTGCACGGCTTGGTGTGCCTCTCACAGCTGCGCCTGCTCCCCGGGCCCTGCCGTCTGCCCCCAGGCCCCCGTCCCCCGTCATTATTTCAGTGCCTGATTATTGATGATACATTGTTAATTTTCTGTAAATGCAAAGCTTATGGTAATGTGAATTATACTCCCAACTTGTTTGTCATCACACGATAGGCTAGTGCTCAGTGACAGCATCTGGAAAACGCTTCTGTAAGGTTTGGTGAGAGCCCAGCCATTCCCCCTCACGTTTGCTCTCCTCGTGTGAGGTCCAGGTGAGGCTTTGCATGCAGACCCTCGCTAAGACCACATTCGTCAGTGCTAATAGGGAGGTCGGTCCTGGAAGTTCAGAAGTGTGTCTGGCAGCCCCGTAAGAGCCACAGGCTTTTCAAATAATTTTAATTAACTCTCGAGCTTTCCATTTCAAGCAAATCTTTATGAATTTCGTAAAACAAGGGAAGCTTAGTTAATAAAGATTGAAATTTTATTGCCAAAAACAGTAAATGTGAATTCATGACATATATTTGCAAAAATAAACATAGATCGCAAGTGATATGTGTATGTTTTGAAGCTTCTCTTCAGCACTGGACATCCAGCAGTGTCTGACGGGCTCTGGTCACGTGATAGGCAGTGTCAGCTTCAGACACTGCACCTCCTTGTTTCAGACTGTCGTTGGCTCTCTGAGGTTAAAGCAATTTGAATTTTACTTAGTTCAGTTCAGTTGTTGAGTTGTGTCTGACTCTTTGCGACCCCATGAACTGCATCACGCCAAGCCTCCCTGTCCATCACCAACTCCCGGAGCTCACTCAAACTCATGTCTATCGGGTCGGTGATGCCATCCAACCATCTCATCCTCTGTCATCCCCTTCTCCTCCCGCCCTCAATCTTTCCCAGCATCAGGGTCTTTTCCAGTGAGTCACTTCTTCACATCAGGTGGCCAAAGGATTGGAGTTTCAGCTTCAGCACCAGTCCTTCCAATGAATATTCAGGACTGATCTCCTTTAGGATGGACTGGTTGGATCTCCTTGCAGTCCAAGGGACTCTCAAGAGTCTTCTCCACACCACAGCTCAACAGCATCAATTCTTTGGTGCTCAGCTTTCTTTACGATCCAACTCTCACATCCATACATGACCACTGGAAAAACCACAGCTTTGACTGGATGGACCTTTGTTGGCAAAGTAATGACTCTGCTTTTGAATATGCTATCTAGGTTAGTCATTAGCTTTTCTTCCAAGGAGCAAGCATCTTTTAATCTCATGGCTGCAGTCACCATCTGCAGTGATTTTGGAGCCGAGAACGTAAAGTCTGACACCATTTCCACTGTTTCCTCATCTATTTGCCATGAAGTGATGGGACCAGGTGCCATGATCTTAGTTTTTTGAATGTTGAGCTTTAAGCTGGCTTTTTCGCTCTTCACTTTCATCAAGAGGCTTTTTAGTTCCTCTTCACTTTCTGCCATAAGGGTGGTGTCATCTGCATATCTGAGGTTATTAATATTTCTCCCGGCAGTCTTGATTGCAGCTTGTGCTTCCTCCAGCCCAGTGTTTCTCATGATGTACTCTGCACATAAGTTAAATAAGCAGGGTGACAATATACAGCCTTGATGTTCTCCAAATTGAGAAATTTGGAACCAGTCCATTGTTCTGTGTTCGGTTCTAACTATTGCTTCTTGACCTGTATACAGTTTCTCAGGAGTCAGGTTAGGTGGTCTGGAATTACCATTTCTTAAAGAATTTTCCACAGTTTGTTGTGATCCACACAGTTTAAGGCTTTGGCATAATCAGTGAAGCAGAAGTAGACGTTTTTCTGGAACTCTCTTGCTTTTTCGATGATCCACTGGATGTTGGCAATTTGATCTCTGGTTCCTCTGCCTTTTCTAAATCCAGCTTGAACATCTGTGAGTTCTCAGTTGACATAATGGTGAAGTCTGGCTTGGAGGATTTGAGCATTCCTTTGCTAGCGTGTGAGATGAGTGCAGTTGTGGGGTAGTTTGAGCATTCTTTGGTATTGCCTTTCTTTGGGATTGGAATGAAAACTGACCTTTTCCAGTCTTGGGGCCACTGCTGAGTTTTCCAAATTTGCTGGCATATTGAGTGCAGCACTTTCATAACATCATCTTTTAGGGTTTGAAACAGCTCAGCTGAGTTTTACTTAAATGTCTTATTTTAAGAGGCTGATTTGGGATAGTCTTGTAAAGGCTCCTCGTCGTTGAGCCCCATTTGCACCCCTGTGGTGAGCCGTGGCAGCCTGGACCCCCAGGACCCAGGGCAGCAGGACGCCCCCTGTGCCACTGGCCATTGGCACGAGCTTGGGGAGTGGTGTCACTGGGGGGGTCCCTCCAGATTCTGTTCATAGACTCTGGGCGGTGTCCCTGGCTGCAGGGGGAGACTGGGGAGAGGGAGGACCCCTGGGGCTCCTGAGACCCCTCCCCGTGCGTCATGGGTGTTCGCATTTCACGCTCGTACACGCCCTTGTCTTTCTGAGTGCCGACATCCTTGGTTTCCCCTGCTCCAGAGCACTAACAGCAAACCCGAGGCTCCAGCCAGACCACCTGGAAGGGCAGTAGCAGAGGAGTGGGGTGTGGACGCGGGACTGAGGGAGGCTGGCTGACTCAGCTCTCAGGACAGCCGGGGGGACTCGCGTGCCGGTGCCCACGACCTCAGGGCACACGGGCGTCCCCTCTCCCTCTCAGCCAGGTGGGGTCGAGGGGTTGCTGCTCTGTTGAGGGTGGCCGCATGGGGACCTGGGTCATTTCCTGGGTCAGTGGAGGCGTGTGTCAGCCCAGCTGTCTGTCTGAGCGCTTCTGTCCGAAGACGGCGCTGGTGGGCGGTGAGCTCGTGGTGGGCGTGGCGCACATGGGCCCGCGAGGACGGGTTGGTCCCCGCTTAGGTGGCCCCTGGGGCTGGCCGGGTCCTGGTGGACGTGGACTGAGCAGGGCTGTGCTCCCCTCTGAGCTAACGAGGGCTGTGGAGGTGGCTTCCGTCCAGTGTACCCAAAGCTGCGGGCTCGGGGCAGGCGGGCTGCCTTGTTCTTCTGGTGGGGAGCCTCCTGTCTGGAAGCCTCGCAGCCAAGCGACGTTGGGAGTGCAGAGCACGGGCTGGGGGCTCGGGTCCGTGGACCGGCGCCGACGCTGTCTCCATGTGACCCGAGCCTTTTCTCTCCAGCACGTCTGCCGCAGAAGGGGTCTGCTCCCGTGGGGCAGCTTTCACGTCAGCTCGCAAGGGGGGTCTTGGCTCACTGCAGCCATCTGGGCTCTTCCGTGAGAAGGCCCATGGTCTCCCCGCCACTCGAGGCCTGTACATCTCTTTAGGGCTGCCCGACGCCTGCCTGCCTGGCTGCGGCCTGTGGACGGCACCTGCTCTCTTGATCCTGGTCCCCCTGCACAGTCCTTCCCCGTGAGCTCCCCGGGCTCAGAGCAGGTAGGCTGCACACAGGCAGGAGTGAGCTGGTGCCCTCTGCAGACCCACCGTCAGCGCGTCCGGGGGCTGGACGCTCAGGCGAGTAACCGCATCCAGTCGTGTGGAACCAGTGAGAAAGGGAAAGACCGCGCGGTCCACTTCCTCAGCAGACCACAGCGGGCGTGTATTTACTTCTAGGCTTTTTCCTGCAGAAATCCGTTTATTTGAAATTCTGAAAGCTGTGTTTACACTGGCGAGGAGCGATCGAGAGTGAACTCGAGCCCATGGCTTGCGAGGGCCTCCACCATCGGCCGTCAGAGCGGCCCTCCCCGCAGCCCTGCCTGTGCCTGCACGCAGGTCCTGTTGGGGGGCCTCTTCTTTTTGTTCCTGTGCTGGCCTCCAGGCGGCCGTCCAAGGGAGTGGACACCGTGGCTCCTGCCCACTCCTGGACAGGGGACTTCAGGAAAACAACTCTCCCTGCCCCGCTGCCACTGCCTCCCCCACGAGGCCTCGCACCAGCCGATCTCTGCCCCCGACTCGCCCTTGGCCATGCACGGCCCTGACGCAGCAGCGGGGTGCCGGCTTGGGAGGGGGCCCGGGGCGCAGTCCCTCCCCGCAAGGACCTGCCCTGCTGTGCTGCTCACGGTGGACAGAGCTCAGGGTTTGTAGGGTTTGTGTTCTGTTTGCAGGGTGAAGAGTGGGCTCAGGGTTGGGGATGGATGTTTCTAGCACCCAGTCCTGGGGGGATTGGGGGTCCCCCAGGGCGGCCTTCTCCTCCTGCCCCTCCATTCCGCCGAGCCCCACGCCTGCACTGCATGGCTTGGACACCTGCCATCCACTCTGCTGGCCAGCATTGCACATGTTGGGACGTTAGCTCGGACCTTCTGTGTTGCTTCTAAGAGCTGTGTTAGTTGTTGAGATCGCGGGGGCCCCTCGACGGGTCCAAGTCCTGCCCTTGCTGCCTGGAGTGCATGCTGTCAGCTCTCTTGGCCCAGGGCCTGGGAGAGGCCCGGCCAGAAGGTGGACCACACTCCCCAGTCGATCTGAGGTCCTGTCTCTGCTGGCAGGGCGGCGTTCCTGGCGTGTGTCCCGGATGCTGGGCAGCTCTCTGTCCCCCTCCGTCCCCCGCAGGCTCTCCTCTCTCTCTGGTTCCTGGGTAGCCGTCAGGCTCCTGACTTGGGAAACAAGTGTGGGCTTTCAGGCCTTTAGGGGCTCCGGGGCTGCTCCCTGGGCGAGCTCGGCGGGGTGGGCAGCGAGTGGCTGAGATGGCGACGTTTCTGGGTTATTTTGGTTGTGGGGATGTTTGCTGAAAGTCAGCAGTCTGGCCTCAGCATCTGTTTTGAAATTAGAGTCAATATTGAACTTGCATCAAAAGCAGAAGCTAGAGCCCTCACCTGAATGGGGGGGGCTCTGTGCCCCTCAGGGGCTGGCCACGCCCGCGGCGGAGCAGGCCCACGCCCACACGGGGCTGCGGCGGGCAGGCAGGGCCCCCGACCTTGTGCCTATCTTTGGCTTGGTGGCACGGGACCCCTCCAGCCCCAGACTCCGCCACTGCACGTTGTTAGCGTGGGCTTCCCAGAAGGGATCGCAGGGGGCACGGGGGCCACTGGTCCCCTGCTGGCCTCTGGACACCGCAGGGAGTGAGAGCCGGCGGAGGGGCCCTGCTGGGGCAGGGAGCAGCCTGTCGCCCGCCGCCCGGGGAGGTGTGCAGAGGGCTGGGCGGCAGGCCCTGTGAGGGTGTGTGGCAGCGGGGCTCAGGGGGCCGGGGGGCAGGCGGTGGAGGCCTGGCCGAGCCGGGGGTGCGGCCGTGGGGAGGGTCTCCCAAGGCCGCGGAGGAGCCGGAGGAGCCGGAGAGCCGCGGGGCCTGTGGGGGTCTCTGGTGAGAGCGTGACGGTGGGGTGTGGGAGGGTCTCTCTGGAGCGAGCTGGTGGGAAGAGTCTCTGGGGAGGGCACCCGGGGGTCAGGTGGCCTCCAGGTGACCTCAGCGAGGGACCCTGCGGGGCTGAGGCCAGTTCACTGGAGGTCACGCCTTCTTCTGGATGGGGGCGGGCAGCAGTCCTGGAGGGGCAGGGTCCTCTGCGGGCGCATGGAAAACAGTGGGAGAGGCCGCTGTCTGCGAGCAGAGTTGTCCTGGGGGTCGGGTGGCAGGAAGCAGAGGGCAGTGCTTGATTGTTGGGGCTGGTGAGGGGCCCTGTCGGGTTCTGACTGAGTTCTTTGGGAACAACACCGTGATTTGGGGAAAGCACAGACTGTTTTCCAGGCCTGTGTTCAGAGCTGGACAGGGGAAGCCAGGTGCTCAGGGCAGCTCGCTGCCACTCTTCCCCGCACACTGGAGGCTGGGCCGCCGTCCCCCACAAGGATAATGTGGGGAGAGGCGGCCTCCCGCACTAGGGAGCCCCGCAGGCCGGGCCGCTGGAGACGGGGAAGCCCGGCCCGCACGCCGGGGACACGGCCTCGTCCTCGCCAGGCCTCAGGCTCCTGGCTGGCCGCACCCCCGTCAGCAGCGGGCATGCATGTGGGAGGCAGTGGGATTCTGTCTCGGCTGCAGGCAGCCTCGTGTGGGCCCGGAGGTCTGTCTGCCGAGTGCCAAGGGCCCCCAGGCACCGTGGCTCCGGCTGCGGGCAGGGCAGGGGACAGGGCCCACAAGGCACTTGGGGCTCAGGCTCCCTCGCAGGGGGGCCGGGGACAAGGGGAGGGTGGGGCCTTTGGCCTCCGGGGTCGGCCGTTCTCCAGGCTCTGTCTTCCCCGGGCACACTTCTGGTGCCCACCCTGCCGGCAGGGCTGAGGGTGCTGGTGCTGGTGGGGGTGGGGGGCCATCTCCACGCCCCTCAGCCCAGCCCCGCCTCCTCACCTTGATCCCTGCCTGCCACACCCGCAGATGTGTGTGTGTGTGTGAGAGCCAGCCCTGCCTGTGCATGTGTGTGTGTGAGAGCCAGCCCTGCCTATGTGTGTGTGCGTGTGTGTGTGTGAGTGCATGTGTGTGTGTGTGAGAGCCAGCCCTGCCTCTGCCTGTGTGTGTGTGTGAGCCAGCCATGCCTCTGTGTGTGCGTGTGTGTGTGTGAGTGCATGTGTGTGTGTGTGTGTGAGCCAGCCCTGCCTCTGCCTGTGTGTGTGTGTTTGTGTGAGAGAGCCAGCCCTGTCCATGCTGGGGGCCTTGGGGGACCCTCGCCAGGGCCAGGGCCCCGCAGAGCTTGGGGGGCGCTGTGACGCCCGGCACCACTCAGGGGCTGGCTCCCTTATGTTTGCCAGTGAGAAAGAGAGGAGACGCTGGAAAGATTTCGAGTGTGTTTATTTTGCAGGGGCCCTATTTTTGGACTTCATTTATTCTGGACTTGAGTTTTGCGTTTTTCGGAAGCCTCCCGAGACGCAGAATCAGCGTGTCTGATGGAGGCAGGGCGCTCTGCTTCGGTGCCCCGTGTCCCGGCCAACTCTCCTCCTGCTTCCCTGCTCCCTCTCAGCCCCTGCTGCTGAGGCTCGAGCGCCGCTTGCTCCGTCCCCCGGCCTGGACTGAGGGCCCCTGGCTGGAGAGGACTCCCTGCGCCGCGGTGCCCTCCTTCCTCCAGGGCTTGGGCTGGGTCAGCTCAATGCCGTGGCCCGCCCAGAGGTTCTGGGGACAGCAGATCTGCCTGCCTGCTTCGAGCAGAAAGGAATTCTGCTTGAAAAGAAGGAAAGCGATCGCTGCTTCACGGCGGAAGTCATAGAAAGGACCTCAGAGACTGTCAGCCTCAACCCTTTGTTTTTTCTTTTAAACTCTTTCCCAACGTTTTATGATAAAAGTTCCAAGAATGGCACCAAGTTGAGAGAATGTTATCGTTAGCGCTTGAGTGTTACCCGTCTACACGCTGGCACGACCGAGGCACCAGGCTTCTATCCCGTTCATCCGCCTGCTCACCTGTTGGTCGAGCTCGTCTTCCACGCATTTCACAGCCAATTGCAGCTGTCGGGTGGTGGGGGCAGTTTAGTTGCTCAGTCGTGTCCGACTCTTTGCAGCCCCGTGGACTGTAGCCCGCCAAGCTCCTCCGTCCATGGGGTCCTCCAGGCAAGAGTACTGGAGTGGGTAGCCACTTCCTCCTCCAGGGGACCTTCCCCACCCAGGGATCAAACCCGGGTCTCCTGCATTGCAGGCAGATTCTTTACCAGCTGAGCCAGGAGGGAAGCCGCCTCTCAGCACTTCAGTAGGAATGTCATTGGCTAGAGTTCATTATTGGGTTAGTTCTTTCTCTGAGACAAAATTTATGTACAGTGAAATGTACACATTTAGGCATACATTTGCAGAGTTTTCACGAATGCTTATGTTTAACCCAAACCGTTATCGTAATATAGAACCCGACCATCACCCCAGAAGGCTTCCCTTCCGTTTCCCTGGCTGGCCCTCGCCAGGCCCCGGGCTCCGACTGACTGCTTGGAGAGAGTTCCGCCTGTTCTAGGACGTCCTGTCGGGGGCCTCGCCTGTGTCCCTGCTCTGTCAGCCTCAGCCCATCGGGGAGGGTCTTGACGTTGACTGAAGGTCCTTCCCCGTCTTGGCAGGCAGATGCCCTGCCCAGTGCCCCGAGTGCCCCAGTGGCTTCGGCACGTTGGACCGTGTGGGAACAGCCATCGAACTCTCGTCCCCTACGTTGGCAGGCAGAATCTGAACCTCTGGGCCACCAGCCAAGTGCTGCTCGAGTCCCAGGCGGTCTCACCCGGGACCCCTGCACCATCCTCGGCCTCTGTGCCCTGCGAAGTCTTTGCCCACCACCTAGTCGTGAAGACGGACTTCTCGCTTCTTTCAGGAACGCCCCGGTTTTCCCATCTACACCTCAAGGCTCCGCCCTTCGCGGGTGAGTGTGTGTGCGAGGTGAGCTGGGGTTGCGGTGTGCGGCCCACCACCTCCTGTTGTGCCTTGTTTCCCGGGCATCGCTTTGGCGCCTTTGCTGAAAGCCACTGTCCACGTGGCTCTCTCTGGGCCCTACCCTGCCCTGTTGGTCTCCCCAGGGAGGTCTGCCCAGGGCCGCCTGTCTTGGCGAATGTGGCCCAACTGTTGCCCTGGTGTCTGGGGAGGGCCTCCCAGTGTTGCTTGTGTGTGTGTGTGAGAGCCAGCCCTGCCTCTGCCTGTGTGTGTGTGTGAGCCAGCCATGCCTCTGTGTGTGCGTGTGTGTGTGTGAGTGCATGTGTGTGTGTGTGTGTGAGCCAGCCCTGCCTCTGCCTGTGTGTGTGTGTTTGTGTGAGAGAGCCAGCCCTGTCCATGCTGGGGGCCTTGGGGGACCCTCGCCAGGGCCAGGGCCCCGCAGAGCTTGGGGGGCGCTGTGACGCCCGGCACCACTCAGGGGCTGGCTCCCTTATGTTTGCCAGTGAGAAAGAGAGGAGACGCTGGAAAGATTTCGAGTGTGTTTATTTTGCAGGGGCCCTATTTTTGGACTTCATTTATTCTGGACTTGAGTTTTGCGTTTTTCGGAAGCCTCCCGAGACGCAGAATCAGCGTGTCTGATGGAGGCAGGGCGCTCTGCTTCGGTGCCCCGTGTCCCGGCCAACTCTCCTCCTGCTTCCCTGCTCCCTCTCAGCCCCTGCTGCTGAGGCTCGAGCGCCGCTTGCTCCGTCCCCCGGCCTGGACTGAGGGCCCCTGGCTGGAGAGGACTCCCTGCGCCGCGGTGCCCTCCTTCCTCCAGGGCTTGGGCTGGGTCAGCTCAATGCCGTGGCCCGCCCAGAGGTTCTGGGGACAGCAGATCTGCCTGCCTGCTTCGAGCAGAAAGGAATTCTGCTTGAAAAGAAGGAAAGCGATCGCTGCTTCACGGCGGAAGTCATAGAAAGGACCTCAGAGACTGTCAGCCTCAACCCTTTGTTTTTTCTTTTAAACTCTTTCCCAACGTTTTATGATAAAAGTTCCAAGAATGGCACCAAGTTGAGAGAATGTTATCGTTAGCGCTTGAGTGTTACCCGTCTACACGCTGGCACGACCGAGGCACCAGGCTTCTATCCCGTTCATCCGCCTGCTCACCTGTTGGTCGAGCTCGTCTTCCACGCATTTCACAGCCAATTGCAGCTGTCGGGTGGTGGGGGCAGTTTAGTTGCTCAGTCGTGTCCGACTCTTTGCAGCCCCGTGGACTGTAGCCCGCCAAGCTCCTCCGTCCATGGGGTCCTCCAGGCAAGAGTACTGGAGTGGGTAGCCACTTCCTCCTCCAGGGGACCTTCCCCACCCAGGGATCAAACCCGGGTCTCCTGCATTGCAGGCAGATTCTTTACCAGCTGAGCCAGGAGGGAAGCCGCCTCTCAGCACTTCAGTAGGAATGTCATTGGCTAGAGTTCATTATTGGGTTAGTTCTTTCTCTGAGACAAAATTTATGTACAGTGAAATGTACACATTTAGGCATACATTTGCAGAGTTTTCACGAATGCTTATGTTTAACCCAAACCGTTATCGTAATATAGAACCCGACCATCACCCCAGAAGGCTTCCCTTCCGTTTCCCTGGCTGGCCCTCGCCAGGCCCCGGGCTCCGACTGACTGCTTGGAGAGAGTTCCGCCTGTTCTAGGACGTCCTGTCGGGGGCCTCGCCTGTGTCCCTGCTCTGTCAGCCTCAGCCCATCGGGGAGGGTCTTGACGTTGACTGAAGGTCCTTCCCCGTCTTGGCAGGCAGATGCCCTGCCCAGTGCCCCGAGTGCCCCAGTGGCTTCGGCACGTTGGACCGTGTGGGAACAGCCATCGAACTCTCGTCCCCTACGTTGGCAGGCAGAATCTGAACCTCTGGGCCACCAGCCAAGTGCTGCTCGAGTCCCAGGCGGTCTCACCCGGGACCCCTGCACCATCCTCGGCCTCTGTGCCCTGCGAAGTCTTTGCCCACCACCTAGTCGTGAAGACGGACTTCTCGCTTCTTTCAGGAACGCCCCGGTTTTCCCATCTACACCTCAAGGCTCCGCCCTTCGCGGGTGAGTGTGTGTGCGAGGTGAGCTGGGGTTGCGGTGTGCGGCCCACCACCTCCTGTTGTGCCTTGTTTCCCGGGCATCGCTTTGGCGCCTTTGCTGAAAGCCACTGTCCACGTGGCTCTCTCTGGGCCCTACCCTGCCCTGTTGGTCTCCCCAGGGAGGTCTGCCCAGGGCCGCCTGTCTTGGCGAATGTGGCCCAACTGTTGCCCTGGTGTCTGGGGAGGGCCTCCCAGTGTTGCTGTCCCTGCGGCATCCCAGGCCCGCTGCACCTCCAGGCGCGTCTTGGAGTCCGTTTGCCGGTTTCTGCAGATCGTCTGCTGAGATGACGGCCAGTGTTGCACTGGGTCCACAGGCCTGTGTAGGGAGAGCTGACGTTTCAGCGATTTCATGGCTTTGCTTTCGGACGAGGCATCACTTTTCATTTAGGTCTTTAATTTTTCCCACAGCATTTTGTGGTTTCCAGTGTAGAGGCTTGGCATGGCTTTTGTTAAATGTATTCTTGTGTAATTTGCGTTTTTTGGATGCTGCAGTAAATGGTATTTTTAAACGTTTCATTTTCCAGTTGTTTGCTGTTGTTAAATAGAAATGCAAGTGAGGTTTGTGTATTAACCTGGTGTCCCGTGACTTTGCTAACCTGTAGCTGCTCTGGGAGGGCAGGACTCTGTGTCAGCGTCTGCAGGCTGTCCGTCCCTCCCTGCCTCCCTGCCCGCTCAGGACCGGCCGTGCCACGGCAACCAGGTAGTGAGTGTGGGCTGCTGTGCCTCTTAGGCGAAGTCTTCGCTCGCTCATCAGTAACAATGGTGGCAGCTGGGGGGCTATTTTTCTTCTTTTTTCCACTTGTCCTTTATCAAACTGAAGAAGTTTCTGTTTCTTACTTTGCCGAGAGGTTGCTTTGTTTGTTCGGCCATGAAAGAATGTCGGATGCTGTTAAATGCTTTTTCTGCGTCTCCTGAAATGGTCCTGCAGTCTTTCTTTGTTCTCTGTAAATTCGGTGGACTGCGTCAGTTTTCAAATGTTAAACCAAACGACCGCATTCCTGGGCTGCTTGCTTGGTCGAGTCACAGTCTTTCTCACGTGTTTCTCGTCTGGTTTCTGTTTGCGTTCAGAAGACACGCTGGTCTGTCATTTTCTTCCTCTGCCGCTGCTCTGCCACTCTCTTCCTCCGCCATCCTCTTCCGTTAACGGCTTTGGGTGTTAGTATCGTGTTGGCTTCTTAGAAGAAATTGGAACGTGTTCTCTGTATTTTCAAAGAACTGAGTGAGAGGGGAGGTTTCTTCCTTAAGTGATCAATGGAGCTCACTAGTGCAGCCATCTGTGTTTTTGTGGGAAGGTTTTTGGTGCACATCCAGTCTCTTTAGTAGATAAAAGTTATTGTTTTCTCCCGAGTTGCCTTATTCGTCAGGCGTTTGTTGGTGCAGTGTTCAGATGCCCCTGTCATTTCGCTCGCGTCTGTGCTGACAGCCCCTCCTGATTCTGGCATTGATCCTTTGTGTCCTTCTCCTCCTGCTCCTGTGCCCAGGGCTTTTCAGCGTTGCCAGTCTGCTCCCTGCCGCCCTGGCGGAGAGTGGCAGTGTCTGCCCTGGCACGGGGGCTGGGGGCAGCTTGCTTCCGCCCAGGGCTCCCCGGCCCTGTGGGGCTGCTGCACCTCTGTAGGCTGGAGCGGAGGGTCCCAGCCCTGCGCTAGCGTTTCCAGGGTGAGGTGTAGCTTGTTCACAAGTCTGAGTGAACCCAGCGCTGGCCCTGCGTGCCTGGCCTCCCTGCCAGCCCAGCTGGGGTCGCTCCCACGGGCTGTCCTGCGTCCTTACGAGCACTGCGTAAGGACTCTGCACCGAGGCCTGAGCCGTCCAGGGGGCTGGTGGGTGGGCGCTGGCTGGGCCTCTGCCTAGGCGGGGCGGGCTCTCTCCTTGCGCTTCCCCGTGGTCCCGAGTTGCAGTGCGTCTTCAGAGACCGCACTGCCCTCCCTGGAGCGCAGCGTCTCTGCAGTTTTCCTAGGACCATGCTCCTCCTGCTGTGCCCATCTGCACCTGCAGGCCCACTGGGGTCTGGCCCTGCCCCGCAGACGGTCGTGTGTGGATGCGGGGCGGTGTCGCGGGTGGTCGGGCCTGTCCCGGGCAGTGGAGCCTGCCCCACAGGCTCTCCTGCAGAGGTGGGCTGCTGCACAGGGCCCGGAAGGTGGGGGCTCCGTGGGGTGCAGGGCTCCTCCTTCCTGTGCGTCTCCTGCCCTCCCAGACCATCTCTGCCTCTTGCTGCCCTGGGCCTACCTGCAGGGACGCGGGGCACTCCAGCCACTGAATGCCACTGTGAAGCCCCACCCTCGAGACTATCGCCTGGACGGCCACCTCTGGGAGAGGCACCTGCCCGCCCTGCCCCCACCTGCTCGGGGCCCTGCGCTCCCCACCGAGCCCCATGGCGGGGCCCCTCCTAGCCCTGCCTGGCGGGGTGCCCACTGGTCACCTGTCCCCTGGTGTCGGGAGGCTGCCTGACAGAGCAGCTTCGGTGGACAGCCAGCTGGGAGGGTGGGGCCCCAGAGGGCGGCAGCTTGATTGTATTTCTGGGCCCCCTTTGCTAAATTTTCCCCAGTTTTTGAAATGAGTATGATTCTATTTTGAAAAGAAACCTCTTTTTAATTTTTCTTTGAAGTTGCCAGTTTTATTTAAGACTTTACATATCTGAGTAATTGGTTAAAAAGAAAATGTTCATCATTTTAGAGTTGCACAAATAGGGAAAGAAATGGCTGGCTGGCCAGATTCGTGTGACGTGAGGCCAATTTCCTTAAATTAAAAAAAAAAAATCTGAGTTTTAGAACCCGGAGCTCTAAAAATAGCACTTGGAATTAGTACTGTTCTCAGATTCATGGTTTAAGAAGTCACTACATTTTATTTCTTGATGCTATAGATTTAATAGCATATGGGTAGAAACATGTAACTTCTCACATGGGTTAGATATCGAAACCAGTTTGTGTATATAAACTTAAACACTGAAAATGCATACATTCAGCTATTATGGAACTTGTAACAAATACAAACTTGTTAAATTTCCAGAAGGAAAAAAAAAACAGTATTAATAAAGAGTGGTCTTTTGCATCATTTTCAAAAATTCTTGCCCCTTTATTTCTCCGTCCACATTGTGATCAGCCTCATCACGCAGTTCCTGAAACTCTTCCTCCGTTAAATCTCCCCCTAGTCCCTTAGCAACCCTCCTGACGTTGTTCAGTGAGATGCTTCCTGTATCATCATCATCAAATAATGTGAAAGCCTTCCGTAGTTCTTTTTCATGCTTCTCACTCATTTTTACACTCATTACCCCCGGAGGAGGGCATGGCAGCCCATCCAGTGCTCTTGCCTGGAGAAGCCCGTGGACAGAGGAGCCTGGCGGCTGCAGTCCACGGGGCTGCGAGAGTCGGAGACGACGTAGCGACTACGCCGCCACCGTGGCGAAGCGGCCTTCAGAGCTGGCGGTGCCGCCTCCTTCCCCGTCAGCCTCAGCGGCCCTGTTTCTTATTTCTTCCTCCTTTGGCTCAAATCCGAAGGCCCTCATCGCAGTCACGTTCCCAACTGGCGCCCCGGCCAGGACCTCTCAACCTTACCCGCCGGCCACACTGCCCAGCGGCAGCTCACCACCTGCGAGCCGTTGTTCAAGAAGCGTCTTTATAAGTTGGACAGAAAGGCATCGGTGCAGCTCACGCTTCTCTCAGCCGCCCCTCAGGGCTTTCCCCGTTGCCCTCCCTCACTCAGGGCTTTCCCCGTTGCCCTCCCGCGTTTCTGGGGCCCGGGGCTCCCGTGAACTGCAGTCCTGGGGACATGCACGGTGTCCTCGGCCCAGACGTCTGCGCTGCTCGCCTCGTTTCTCTGCCTTTTTCTTAGAAAAGGAGCGGGATTGCTGTGAGGAAGAGAGTGCATGCACCGTGTTTGGGTCTGGAGGGCGGGGCGGGGGCGCCGGGCAGCGGCTCGCATGGTCCCCCCGCAGATGCCTGCGATGGGGCAGGATGGAGGCAGGCCTGTGGGGCTGGGATGGTGTGGGGCCCAAGGTGGAGCTCTCTGCTGCCGCCCCGGGGCCGGGCAGGGGTCCTGGCACACGCCGTTTGCTGTTCCATCCCAAAGCGAGGTCATGGCAGGACCTGGGGTGCCAGAGGGAAGCGTGGGTCCTGGGAGGAGCGCCCATGTTGCAGTCCCGGTGCTGACACACCAGGGTCGGGAGAGCCCGCGGGTTTCCACGCCGACTGTACACCTGCCTCCGACGGTGGCCGGCTGTCACACCCGTTTCCTTTTGCAGCTGGTGCCAACGGTCCAGCTGGACAGGCCTCTGCTGGGAAACGGGTTCGCACCTGGTCTTAGCCCTGGTGGCTGCCCCAAAGATGGGTCATTTCAGCTTTCATAGGCTGCCATTTCTAGGTGAAGCTTGCTTTGTTTCCTAGAATTAGACCCTTTCAGATGAAGCGTCTGTCCCTGTGTGCGCTCAGTCGTGTCCGACTCTCTGCGACCTTGCGACTGTAGCCCACCAGGCTCCTCTGTCCATGGGATCCTCCAGGCAAGAAGATTGGAATGGATTGCCATGCCCTCTTCCAGTGGATCTTCCCGACCCAGAGATCGGGCCTGGGTCACCCATGTCTGCTGCCTTGACAGATGAATTCTTTACCAGCTGCACCACCTGGGAGAGATTGCCATTTACATACATGGTGTCCAGGGCACTCTTTAGGGGCAGATGTCTATCTTGTCACAGCTTTGCCAGGCTCTCCATCCCGGTGAGGCAGGTTCTCAAGCCCCAGGCCTCTGAGGGGCTTTGGAAGCATTTGTAGATGTGAGCTGAAGAGGAGGACACTGCCGGGTTATCTGTCGTGGGAAGGCCTCCCTCACTGCTCTTATTTTCATCTTTTTCCTTATTGTCATTTTTTTCCGTTCATTCTTTCATTTTTAACTTCTGCAGGGTTTCTCTAAAGGCCTAACATGCAGAGAGGACAGGTGGACTTCAGGGCGCGCTCCCCGCCCGCCGCATGGCGTGTCCCGCCGATCGGTGGCCGGCCCACGGCACTTCCTCTGCAGAGCTATTCTTAGCCCCCGCATTTGTGCCTCCAGAGACAAGATTTCCTTTCTCGGGAAATGGTTTTCCGCAGGGATAAGCGTGCAGCGCGGGGCAGGATTTCCTGAGAAGCCGAGGCAGCTCAGTGCCCGGAGGCCTCGCCGCAGCCGCTCCTTTCTAGCGACTTGCCCTTGGCAGTTTTTAGGGCGTATTTGAGAAAGACGAGTGTATGTCCTGGTGTTCACAGGTGTTCCTTTTAGCCTGGAAGGTGAGTGTGGTCACCTCCCTGGGGGCTGGGACCCTGGGGCTGTGAAGACCCTGACTCTGCGTCACCCCAAGCCCAGGCTCCAGGCCACGAGGCCACTGGGCGCCCAGCCATGCGCCCCAGGGCAGCTCTCTCAGTCCCAGCGCCTCCTCCCACAGATGCTAAAGGCACATTCTCCACGTTTTTAGCCCTGAACTCAGACTAGGCTTCAAAGTTTGAAACCTTATGGGGTGGCTGAAACAGTGGCCTCTTGGAGGTGTGAAAGGGATGGTCATCACTGGTGGGAGTGTGACGTGCTGAGAGGGCCTCCCAGCGCTGGTGGCTGTCTTGTGGGGCCTGAGTCTGACCTTCAGGAAGAGGTGCCTCACTCTTTTCTGGCAGGGACCCTGCCTGGGGGGCCGTGCCTTCCTGGGGCCCTGTAGGGAGAGCTGCCGTCAGCCCGTGGCTCCCCGGGCACCTTGTCTCAAGTACCCTCTGCCGCTCACAGTCTGGTTCCCTCTGAGAAACGGGGCCCTGGGCCAGTGGGAAGCAGGCACGCTCGACCCCTTGGGGCATAGCGTGCAGCAGAGCAAAGGCTAACAGAGTTGTGCCAAGAGAAAGTGAAGCGAAAGTGAAAGTCACTCAGTCGAATCCAACTCTCTATGGCCCCATGGACTTTGTCCCCGGAATTCTCAGGCCAGAATATTGGAGTGGGCAGCCTTTCTCTTCTCCAGGGGATCTTTCTAACCCAGGGATCGAACCCAGGCCTCCCACATTGTAGGTGGATTCTTTACCAGCTGAGCCACAAGGGAAGCCTAAGAATACTGGAGTGGGTAGCCTATCCCTTCTCCAGGGGATCTTCCCAACCCAGGAATCAAACTGGGGTCTCCAGCATCGCAGGCAGATTCTTTACCAGCTGAGTTGCCAAGAGAACACACTGCTTATAGCAAACACCCTCTTGCAAAAACACTAGAGGGGCCTACACATGGACATCACCAGATTGTCAGTACCAAAATCATATTGATTATATTCTTTGCAGCCAAAGATGGAGAAGTTCTATACAGTCAGCTAAAATAAGACCTCGAGCTGACTGTGGCTCAGATCATCAGCCCCTTATCGCAAAATTCAGGCTTTAACTTGAAGAAAGTGGGCGAGCCACTAGGCCATTCAGGTGTGAGTGAGCGATAGGGCTCAGCTGTGTCCGGCTCTCTGCGCCCATGGACTGCGTAACTTGCCAGGCTCCTTCGTCCATGGAACTCTACAGGCAGGAATACTGGAGTGGGCTGCCACTTCCCAAATCTCTTATGATTATACTGGAGGTGATGAATAGATTCGGGGGATTAGATCTGGTAGACAGAGTGCCTGAAGAACTATGGATGGAGGTTCAAAACCTGGTACAGGAGGTGATGACGAAAACCATCCCCAAGAAAAGGAAATGCGAGAAGGCAAAGTGCTTGTCTGAGGAGGCCTTACAAATAGCTGAGAGGGAAAGATACACTCAACTGAATGCAGAGTTCCAGAGAATATCACGAAGAGATAAGAAAGCCTTCTTCAGTGATCAATGCAAAGAAATAGAGGAAAACAACAGAATGGGAAAGACTAGAGATCTCTTAAGAAAACTGGAGATACCAAGGGAACATTTTATGCAAAAATAGGCTCAATAAAGGACAGAAACAGCAAGGATCTAACAGAAGCAGAAGAGAGTGAGAAGAGGTGGCAAGTACACAGAAGAACTATTAAAAAAAGGTCTTAATGACCTGGATAACCACAGCAGTGTGGTCATGCTCCTAGAGCCAGACCTCCTTGAGTGTGAAGTCAAGTGGGCTTTACGAAACATTATTATGAACAAAGCTAGTGAAGGTGATGGAATTCCAGCTGAGCTATTTAAAATCCTAAAAGATGATGCTGTTAAAGTGCTGCACTCAATATTCTAGCACATTTGGAAAACTCAGCGGTGGCCACAGGACTGGAAAAGGTCAGTTTTCACTCCAATCCCAAAGAAAGGCAATGCCAGAGAATGCTCAAGCTACCACACAGTTCACTCATTTCATATGCTAGCAAGATTACTCTCAGAATCCTTCAAGCTCTCTTTAGCAGGATGTGAACTGAGAACTTCCAGATGTACAAACTGAATTTAGAAAAGGCAGAGGAACTAGAGATCAAACTGCCAACATTCCCTGGATCATGGAGAAAGCAAGGGAGTTCCAGAAAAACATCTACGTTTGCTTCACTGACTACACTAAAGCCTTTGACTGTGTGGATCACAACAAAATGGAAAATCCTTCAAGAGATGGGACTACCAGACCACCTGACCTGTTTCCTGAGAAACCTGTATACAGGACAAGAAGCAACAGGACTGTACATGGAACAACTGACTGGTTCCAACTTGGGAAAGAAGTGTGTTACGGCTGTATATTGTTACCCGGCTTATTTAACTTCTATGCAGATTACATCATGCAAAATGCCAGGCTGGATGAATCACAAACTGGAATCCAGATCGCTGGGAGAAACATCAACAACCTCAGATATGCAGATGATACCACTTTAATGGCAGAAAGCAAAGAACTAAAGAGCCTCTTGAAGAAAGTGAAAGAGGAGAGTGAAAAAGCTGACTTGAAACTCAGCATTCAAAAAATGAAGATCATCACATCCAGTCCCATCACTTCATAGCAAATAGATGGGGGAAAAGTGGACCGGAGACAGATTTTATTTTCTGGGTTTTCAGAATCACTGTGGACAGTGACTGCAGCCATGAAATTAAAAGACACTGTTTTACTCCTTGGAAGAAAAGGTATGAGAAATGTAGACAGCGAGTTGAAAAGCAGAGACATCACTTCACCGACAAGTCGGTCTAGTCAAAGCTATGGTTTTTCCAGTAGTCGTGCACAGATGAGAGAGTTGTGCTGTGAAGAAGTCTGAGTGCAAAGACTTAATACTTTCAAGCTGTGGTGCTGGAGCGACTCTCGAGAGGCCCTGGGACTGCAAGGAGATCTAACCAGTCCATCCTGAAGGAGATCAACCCTGAATATTCATTGGAAGGCTGGATGCTGAAGCTGAAGCCCCAGTACTCTGGCCACCTGATGGGAAGAGCTGACTCATTTGAAAAGACCCTGATGCTGGGAAAGACTGAAGGCAGGAGGAGAGGGGACGACAGAGGATGAGACGGTTGGATGGCATCGCTGACTCGATGACCAGGAGTTTGATTAAAATCTAGTATCAAAGTAATGGTGAAGGACAGGGAAGCCTGGCGTGCTGCAGCTTACGGGGTCACAAAGATTTGGACATGACTGAGGGTCTGAACAACAAGCTAGAAGCAGAGGCCCCTCCTCGGGTGCTGAGGGGAAGCTGCTTGTACCGTTGAGTGCTATGGGCAGGATGAGTCTTGGAGACAAGCGCGTCCCCCTGGCAGGCCGGGCGGAAAGCCCTCAGGGAGCACTGAGAGTCGGGGGAGACGGGCTCTGGAGGCCGCTGGCAGCTCTGCCGTCCGGGCCCACGCGCCCCGCTCCTGCCCGCCTGTGCCTTCCCAGCCTGGCAGCTGGACAGTGACCACCGTCCACCGCCAAGCTGGGCGCAGAGGGGCTGTGGGCCGGGCTGGAACCTGCATAGAGAGGAGGCGGCAAACAGCCTGCCCCGAGGACAGTGCCCGTTGACCACTGTGGGCCTTGCTGCCACAAAGCTGGGGGCAGCCTGAGTCCGTGGCCCAGTCCCTTCCGCGCGTGGCTTTCCCCGGGTCCCGTGGCCTGGGCTCACGGCTTCTCTTCCAGCCCCGCCCCACCCCGGCCCTTCTGGCGCTGGCCGTCCTGGAGGCTGTGGTTGCGCAGGGTGGCTGCACCGTGGATCCCTGTGTGCCCCCTTTGCTTTCCGGTTGGACTTTGGGGTCCAGGTGCCCCCACCCCACCTTGGGAGCCCGGCCCCTCCTGTCTAGGAAGCAAGCGACCTCTCTCGCGCGAGAAGTTAGTCAGATGTCTTTTCTGTGATGCTGTTTGGGTTTTTTCATATTTTGCCTTTTCCCCCTGGACTTTAAAGATTTCTTCAAATATTAGGGAGGTAAGCTCGTTGCCCCTGATATATATTACAAGTATTTTCAATCAGTTTAACAGTTTCTACTAATTTTTTGCCATGCAGTTAAAAAAAAATTGTAGTTGAACACATGATTCTCTTTAAAAATGATATTCGAACTTTGAGCCACGGCTCCTTTCCCCACGTGAACTTTAGAGCCGCTTATCTGTGGGAGCTGGGTGGGGTGGGCGGCCCACTGGGGATCAGCCCTGCGCTCCGCCGAAGTCCGGCTCCGAGGCCCACAGGGCGCCCCGGTGACTCATGTCAGGCTCTCATCTCTGCCAGGAATGTCTGGACACTTTTCTCCTGTAAACCTGTCTCATTTTAGGGTCTGTTCCTCGCTGGTGCCCTTTCTTACGCTGCTGCTGTGACCAGGGCTCTCCTTCCCCACGCACCTTCTCACTGGCTGTGGTCCGTGTGCGGGCGCTGTCGAGCTTTGTGGGCTCAGCTTCTATCTTGCCATTCTCCCCGAGCGCCTCTGTCTCTCTCGGGTTTGGCCCCTGCTCGGCGGGCCGCGCTCTGTGGGGCGGGCAGCCTGCCTCCCGTGCTGCCGCGCCGCCTCTGGCTGCTCCGCACGCGATGCCATCCATCCCCCCGTGCCTGGGCTGTCAGGTGGTGTGGACGTGGCAATGGCGGCGCCCTTGCCAGGCTCCTGACCTTTCCAGGAGCGCCTGGCGTGGCTGGCCTGCCCGCAGGAAGCGGGCCCTGGCCTTAGTGTGAGGTGCAGGGGTGCGCATGCTGCGGCGTTGTTCTAATAAGTACACTCTGTGATGGTCAAAGTGGTGATGGCATTAAAAATAAAGCGCTTTAGTCAAAATGAAATACAGCACTATGCCATCAACTGAAGGAACGTGGGAAATCCACGTAAATCCAAACATCACTGAATAAGAAACAGGAAAAGCCCAGGAAAACAGGAAATGAAGGAAGCATTGCGTTGTTTGTTTGAATATGTAAGTGAAATAAATATTTGATAAGGCTGATGATTGGAGGCAGCGAGGCCGCAAGGAACAGCCAGGCCGGCCAGGCCGCAGCAGCTGGAACCGCAGTTACTCACACAGCTTGACCGTCTGGGTGACGTTGTAAATTAGACCCTTACCCTCGGCCTTATACCACAGTAGAATCAGAGTGGGGAAAAACGTTTAGAGTAACATGCCTTTCATTTTACTGCACACACACACTTGCGTTCGCAGCATCAAGGGTGTGATGGGTTTTCCATGCTGTGTAACAGGCCATCACGGCCTTTGGGTTAGCTCAGCGCCTCCCTGTGTCCCTCTTCTGCGGGGTAGGGGGTGGCACACTGAGCTGTGTCCCCTTCTCAGGGGCTGCTTGCTCATCTGGAGCCCCCAGGAGAGACAGGCTGTGGGTCAGCTCCTCAGGCTGCACAACTCATGGCGTCTTGCTTCTTCGGGGCAGCAAAGGAGGGAGAGATCCTTTGCTTCCAGATTCTGACCTTTCAGTTCAGTCCAGTCGCTCAGTCATGTCCGACTCTCTGCGACCCCATGCATCGCGGCACGCCAGGCCTCCCTGTTCATCACCATCTCCCGGAGTTCACTCAGACTCACGTCCATCGAGTCCGTGATGCCATCCAGCCATCTCATCCTCTGTCGTCCCCTTCTCCTCCTGCCCCCAATCCCTCCCAGCATCAGAGTCTTTTCCAGTGAGTCAACTCTTCCCATGAGGTGGCCAAAGTACTGGAGTTTCAGCTTCAGCATCATTCCTTCCAAAGAAATCCCAAGGCTGATCTCCTTCAGAATGGACTGGTTGGATCTCCTTGCAGTCCAAGGGACTCTCAAGAGTCTTCTCCAACACCACAGTTCAAAAGCATCTATTCTTTGGCGCTCAGCCTTCTTCACAGTCCAACTCTCACATCCATACATGATGACAGGAAAAACCATGGCCTTGACTGGATGGACCTTAGTCGGCAGAGTAATGTCTCTGCTTTTGAATATGCTGTCTAGGTTGGTCATAACTTTTCTTCCTAGGAGTAAGCGTCTTTTAATTTCATGGCTGCAGTCACCATCTGCAGTGATTTTGGAGCCCCCCAAAATAAAGTCTGACACTGTTTCCACTGTTTCCCTATCTATTTCCTATGAAGTGATGGGACCGGATGCCACGATCTTCATTTTCTGAATGTTGAGCTTTAAGCCAACTTTTTCACTCTCCTCTTTGACTTTCATCAAGAGGCTTTCTAGCTCCTCTTCACT